>VMBQ01000516.1:0-201161 GCA_007657795.1 Dreissena rostriformis | reverse complement strand
TCCCGAATTGTTCTACAAACAAACACGTGAATATTAAATCATTTTTTTTAATTTTGCGGGGGGGGGGGCGTTTGCAAATTGTCTTATTAATCGTATTATTTTACCACATAATATAGATGGTAACGAAACAGATAAGTCGTGCTTGATTTTTAATTATTTAGAGGAAATGTCCATTTCAAAATATTCGTGATATAATTTCGTTTCAAAGACCAACGAAACTTTTAACCAAAATAAACAGATCTATACGTTAACTGCGCTAACAATTTTGTATTCAAAAATTAATAAACGCACGCTTTCCATGCGTTTAGCGTGATTTTGTACAATGCCGCATAATTTATGTGCGCTTTTTGTCAGAACAAAGAAAAAACTGGAAATATACACGAGGACCTTATCTTTGACGCTATAATTTGTTAACGTAGCGTTAACATTAATTAAAACAATCAGAAGTGCGTTTCGGATTACAAATCGGTTTTCTTATTGGGGAATTCAACAAAACATTTATATTTGTATTATATTTGTAATTAATTCAATATTAATTTGTTAAAACGCTTTCCGTGTCGAAAAAATATTTTGATAATATAATGCATGAAAAGCACGATTTCCAGGAAGATAACACCCAGTTGCTTTCACCAATCTCTGATCACGATTGAATCACGAGGTATAACAGAGCCATAAAACTGCAATAAACCAATTAAATTATCGATTGATAGTGACATGGGGGTTATTCAGAGGCAATCAAATTACCGCTAATGATTATTGCTAGAAAATATTTTCAAAAAATCCGATATTCTGATTTTCATGATTGCCCATAAATAAGACGTTTCGGAAAAAAGTCACGTCTTATACCCCACAAAAATACGGTAGTGGGTTTTCTGTCTTCTGAAATTTTTATTGAACTTTACATTTGATGATTTGCATAAGTGGAAAAGATTACGAACTATAACAAACATGCGCGATGAACAGTTAGAGCATCAATGTAATTACATCGATGGATGCAAATGATTAGAATTATTGTTAAAAGTTAAATTATGTGTTACAATAATACGATTTCTTTCACTCGCATTTATTTAAAAAGAACAAATGCAATAATTTGGATAGATGATGAAAAAAACTAATAACGAACATTTCAGGGCTTGTTCCAGCCATTTTGGGAAAAGGAGTCTGGTCTAATTGGGATTATTTAAATCGATAAAATGGCGTGTACTGTACATATACGGTCTATTTTTATACAGTTCATCTTCATAATGATCAGATTCGTCAGAAAAGTCCGTAATTTTAAATAAAAGTATTGATGTAATAGCAATGCAGTTGATCGTCTTGGCAGAAATAGCGCTGTTAATAATAGCGGATGTACATGTGTGACGTCACAGCAAGGGAGGTAAGTCAGTCCAACTTTAGAAAACGGTGCGTTATTGGAAGAGTTACCTGGTGATTTATGGCATAATGTGTAACGCTTAATTGTTGCAAATAGTTTTATTCCGCAGCTCAAACAATTATCTTTTATACTATAAAGTTTTCCAAAGTGTTAAAATTTACCTTTAAAGGTATACTATCTATCCGATGTGACTACATTCCATGACATATCTCATTCACACCATTTGCATCGTATTGTATCAAAATATATGCCACAAACAATCTACAGACGTTATATTTAAATGTACAATTTGAACCATATGTATAAAAATAAAACGAAGATGAATGTGTCTAGCACTGAAAATGTTGTTTGTCGTGCATTGTAAATTGCGGGTGGGAAATCTAATTGTCCTTAACCGGATTTATATCGCTGGTACAAAGACTGGCAAACATTTATTTGGCTGTCATAGAAATATGATACGTCATTATTTAAACTCTAGTACTTTTTATTGGTATTTAAAATAATTACAACGCAGCGACATTTTTCAACATCGTAAGTCGTCTTCACGGAAAATAATAATATACTTAATATAAGAGTTGTGAAATTAACGGATGACTGCACCAGCGAAATGATTTGAACAAAATGCATCACGGTAAGAATTGCAATTGAAACATTCAAATCCCTATATTATCAATAATTTGTGTATTTTGAACATAACTGTTCAGCATTGTATTGCGAACCGTTAATTTAGCAATTTTGCGTACTGGAAACGTATTTTGCCTTAGTTGTGCATGTAGGATATGTATATATATCACGAAATTAACATTAAACAATATGATGAAAAATGGTATTATTGAGTCAGTGTATCATAATTACAGGTACGTATGTGTTTAAATATCGGATATATTTAAGTTTTGCCATAAATTATAATACCTATCAGTGTATGATCTTAACGCCTTTGATAGAAGTGATATAAATGAACATTAATCAACGCATCGAACTCTTGCAAACTTCTGTAATAGAAACTCATTACATTATCTCTTAGTAGATCTGAAACAAAGTTTGATGATCGTGCTATATTAATTAGATGATAACAATATCAATGTGTTGTGTTACTGCAGTTTAAATGCATTTTTATGGACATGTTTTTGTTGATTGGGAACCGTTTCGATTGCATGCTTCTTCTTTGAGTAAGTTGATATTTTATACATTGGCAATTACAAAATATCTAATAGAAACAATTAAGAAATGTTTTTGTTTAAACACACGTTCGCTTTAAAGTTTCTCACTCTAAAGTTTTGTTTTCATTGAGTTAAGAATGTTTACCGTGTAATAATCCTTATTGATATATATATACATTCTTAAAAGGGGTTGTGCGGGATGGATGGACTCTCACTGTATACATTGTCAAAATTAATTGATTTTAGAGAACTCAAACTACCGTTGCATCTATCTTTATCGGAAACCGCAAACGTTTAGCTGTAAAGCATTCATTGTTTTAATATATTATTTAATATATTTACATATGACTTACCATACAAATGTTAACTATACAACTAAAACTGTTTAGTACGCATGTGCAAATTAGTTTTGTTGGTATAGTTTTGAAATATTAAACTCTATAAATTGTATATAAATGTATGTTTATAACTTTATGTATGTACCCATCAAATATCTGTACTTAAAATTTTCAACTCATACACTTGATTGTATGTATGTGATATCTTACGGTGAATATAAAATTATGCACACAAATTAGTGTCCGCATGCTACCATTTGCAAGTGCAGCAGGAGATCACATCTGATTTATCAGTATACGAAGGTCAAGGATGATTGATTTGCCTTTAATTTCGATGTATAAGCATTGTACAAGTGTCGCGTAAGAGATGTGATTGAGTGTAGTGATATTTAAGTATCACCAAACTGGTTTAATTGAATTGAACAAAGTTGTATTTTCCTCCGATGTAATTATCTATAAACCGCTGCTGTAAATTCGTACTTTATTAATTTGCAAGTGACGTGTATATTTGCAATACAAAACATGATCAATTACGTCAGGATGCTTACACAATCCTTCTTTATTTTTGTAGGATGAATTGTCTTATGACCCATTGAAGAAACAAGCCTATCGTCGATTTGCCTTTGAAATGAATTTAAAGTGTGAATGGACAAGACTATGGAAAAGAAACGTTTCATAAATTAAAACATTAGGATTGAACAAACCAACGATTTCATTGTTCAACTGAATGCTTCAGCTACTGATTACATTAATTGCATGTTCTTGAACGAAATAAAAAGCGGTCAATGTGTATTAAGACGAGCGAGAAGATGTGTTGCTACCCATTCAACAGCCGAGGCAGTGAATTGCGTGTCAGTGCAGAACAGGTCAATGTTACCGCATGTTCATGTAATGCAAGCATTTTTTTATTTAAGATAAACTAGTATCTGACTTTGTTTGTTTCATATAACATTGTCACCAGATACTTGAAAAGATGTATATGTAATATGACATGGTCAATACAAATTTGATTATATGTTTAGCGTCCTCATTACTTTTCTAAATCTACCAATCAGGCAGAAAATAAACCAACAACGAGTTAAAAAATCGCGTTTCTGTTAAAAGCTGTTCATGACAGTGATGCATTGTATAGAAACTAATAAGTGTATTCATGCAATCGCATATACAGTGTTAATCATATTGCTAAGTAAATTAAATGAAGTACTTGAAATGTAATGTGACTAGTAACACACTGTGTTTGAAGAAGGAAAAGCGCACATTTAAATATACTTCATCAGTCTTATGTCATTGTCATATGGGCATGGGTGTAACTTGAAAACATTAAACATAGCATCAGACGTGTATAGTCATGCTTCAAACGTGTGCAATAGTCAGAGGAAATATTTCAATTTGCCCTTTAACAACTCTGGGAACATGGAGTTGTGGTCCATTTGTCTATGCATAATTTGTAAATAGTACAAATCGTAATGTCAACATCATATATGTATTAAAATTTATATAAATCTGTTATGCTGTCTCTTTTCAGTAAATAATCTGAATAATTATGGAACAATGGAAATAAAACAACACCGTCTACCAGTCTAGACAAAAGGCATTGGTTAACCAGTTACATTCTCAAATACGATCAATTAATTTCTCCTATAACATACTAAACTGTGACAAAGAAGTAATGCATGAACATTCTACATACAAGTTAGGACGTTTAATACTACAGAGTTCCGCTTAGCGGGAACCACGGACGGAAACACAAGCTTTTCAACATTTTGTGATTCCAGTTCGAAACCATTTACTGCATGATTTCAGTAAGAAGCTATCCATGAAGTCAGCTGTATATGCAGTAATTTGTTTTCTTGTTCGAGTGGTTAATGGGCACACACACAAAATTTGTTGTTTTTGTTTAGTTTTAGAGCCTAAATTCACAAAGTGATCATGGATAAACATTTCACATACAAATGCATATTCCCGGATCACTGAAACGAAACCGTGACATTCGCTTTCAAATTTACACATTTTAATTACATATGATTATTTAATTTAACTATGTCATCTCGTTGATGCATGTATTATGATGTGATTGCATTGTATAAACAACAATTTTCCCAACAAACATGCCCATATTGCCCCTATGTTATTTGTATGATGGTAGTACCATGAATATATTGTTGGCTTAAACAATACTATAAATTAATAATTAAATTTCAAACTGGTTTGTTGCATTGTGAAGCATTGGAGAAAATATAATAATGGATAGCGGCAACTGTGTATCGCGAGAAACATGTTAAAACGGATAGTAATTATCTCACATACTTTTATTAGAGTGGTCAAGTTTTTGATGATCAATAACCGATATATTTATAGAATCGATATAGTCTTGTAGTTACGGAGGTCCACGGTGCATGATTGGAAGGTTGGTTTTTCATATGCTGATGATGTTCTACATTGTCTTGGGTCAAAGAAAAAATGTGTTCCCAAGAAATGTTTACTGCCCACGGGGTCTAAATCCAAAATGGCCGCCAAGATGGCTGACCAAAAATTACCGTTTTTTCGCAAATGATACAAACAACATATATTTTATACGATTTTGGTAAGCTTTTTAATTTAAGCAATTGAAAACATATTATTTGTTTTTTGGTGAAATATTATACATGCAATGTTTTTTTTTTTGCATATGACATGTTTCAGTTTGTACCTGAAAAGCATTTAAGATACAATCATCATCCTAACTTCATTTATACACACCTTGCTCTAGGGAATATAATAATATAATATATCATGTGAATATGATCAATAAATGTGATATATAAGACAAGAAAAGTGGGTGGAGTAAATTACAAATATGAAGAAAAAATGCCTTATGTGCATGTTGATACATTTTGAGATAAACTAGCCTTTTTAATTTGTTATGTTTATGTATGCGGGTCTTTTTTATGCTTATAAGTGCATGCACATTGGTGTTAAAAATACAATACATTACTCTTACTGGTAATAGTAAAAATAAAGAAAAAAAGATCATGTATCAACAACGGGCATTACAATCTCTCCCATTGAGCACTAACCCATTGTCTTGAGTTAAAGAGTAGTTTTGTTCCCAAGAAAAATGTTGTTCCCATGGGGTCTTAATCCAAGATGACCGCCAAAATTGCTGCCCATAAACCTAGAAAATACTGTGTTTTAACAAATGCCATAAACACAATACAACTTCAACAATTTTGATAAGGGTTTAAATTTAAGCAATTTATAAATTATTATTTTAAATAATTTGTTTTATAAATTATAATACAATTAATAAACAAAACGATGAAATACACGAAACATATGAACACAATATAGTTGTTTGTACCTAGAACATGTTTCAATCTTAAAAGCAGTGTAGGTGTAATTACCATACAGGCTACATTTATAAACAACAACGAGACAAACGAATATATGATGTATTATTAAATGTGAATCTGATCCATATCTTTTATATATTAGGCAAGAAAAGAAGGTGTGGTAAATTAAAAATCTAAAGAAATAATGCCATATATGCATGTTGATATATTTTAAGATATACTAGACTTTTAAACATGTTTTGTTCATGTTTGTTGTTTTTTTAATGCATATAAGTGCATGGACAGTGTATGTAATTAGAATATATATTTCAATATGTCATAAACAAATAGTTAATGTAAACTAAATGAAAACAATGATTGTATATGCACAGAGGTAGCGCATTATAATCTCTCACAATGAGCAAATAACACATACTGTTGTAAGATATCCGTCAAATTGTCCATTAAAAATATATATATTTTTTAAACATTACCAGTGTCATTTTTGTACAGCTAAGGGTGTTTTGTTTATTTATTTATTTTGCTGGGGGGGGAGGGGGNTTGTGGTTCATTTTATTTTTATTTTTCGGCAATTTTGTAACGAAAACAATACAAAAACAAATATCCTATCTAAATATAAATTAATGTTTACTTTTCCAATTTAACCTGTATCATTCTCATGTCCCTGTGCGACACAGGGCAGGAAGTTTGTGACGAGGCCATACCCTGCGTGACTTTGCTCCCAATACGGGGTATAGTTGCCAAAAACTTGAACGGTCATTTAAGGTAACAGCCGTTTATTTTACCATCAATTTATTTATTTGACTTAATTGTTAACCTTTCAATACATGTAAATTTGTTCGCTCGAATAATTTGATCGCACAAACCACAGCAGCGCTCACACAACTTAAGACACTCTGGAAAGACACAAATATAGACCTCATATCAAAGATTAAACTGATGCGCGCCTAGTCATGTCCATATTTGTGTTCGCCTGCGATTCATGGTCACTAATAATGGACTTAGATACATGTTAATTTGTTTGTTCGAATAATTTGAAAATGTTAAGATTAAAGATTAATTAATCCTTTAAATGCACAGAAAATTCAAAAATGCAACCCAACTATTATATCGGTAATGACATCGAACAGATGCTTTCAAAATTTACAACTTTTAGTTTTAACAAACAATTTGTGGTCGATCTACTAGATATGTTTGCATTTTTCCAACTATCTTTCTTCAAGGGTTCAATACACGAAATAACTAACAAATGGGCTGATAATAAGTCGCGAGAACGAGATAACTAACACATGGGAACGACGTATGAATTCGTGGGAACGAGTATTTAAGTAGTAGTGAAACGCAGAGCTGACTCATGAGCACGACTTTGTAAGTCGTGGGAATGATATATCGTAAACTAGTGATTTAGATAACTGACTCATGGTAATGACATAATCAACCAATAAGAATAAATGCAATTTGAATAGCATTTAAATGCATGAATCTGCCCTATTCATATCATACAGAGTCATGATAGTTTTCCTTGTATCAGTCGTTTTATACATACGTTAAAAACGTACTATGATTCTGATTTACTAGCTATGTCGTTACCACGACCTACTTGTTTCGTTCCAACGACTTGTTTTGTCATTACAACGAGTTAGTTATCTCATTGATACGACTTGTTATTTCGATACCACGAGTTAGCTATGTCGTTTTCACGACTTACTAACCCATTTCCTCGAGCTAGATATCTTGATCCCACGACATAAAATGTCGTGAAAACGATATACTTATGCAAGCTTATCACGTATATAACAAACATGCACGTGTCACATCTGTGCTGGCGTACAAGATGATCAAGATAATGCATAGTAACGCTGTGAATTACATTATTATATTCATGAAGTATTTCATATTCAGCATGGAATACAGAAAACAAACACCTACAATGAACTGTTTTATCAATTATTTAAAACTGAAGTTTCAAATTGAAAAAAATAGCCCTCAACAATGATACACTTCAAATATTTGAACAAAAATGGAAACACATTAAACTTTTATAAACAAGTCCAGTTTGCTTTCTACCGACTTTATGCAACTCATCTTTATGGACATGTTTTTTTTTTTTTTTTAAAGACCTATCACACCAACAACCAAAGAAACAAATATATATTAACTTTTTTTTAATCAAAAGGAAACCACAAGGTCAAAAAGTATATATTAGCATATCTTGTATAACATGTTTGAACATTATTGCTGCTACATGGTATCACTTTGTTTTATGATCATGTACATGTATACATTGTATGTCTTATATTGAATATAAAAAAATATAGAAGGTAATGCTAACTTCATAGGCCGAGTGACTTTTAAGTTGCGTGTTACCTAACATTATCATCATTAACTTGTGAACAATAGTCGCTTCCGATTCGTTTGTTCGTGCCATTTCGTAAAATAACCGTTTAGATAATGGTGTGCAATTCATCATGTCAGAGATAATTAGCATGTTTGTTTACTTTAACACTCTAATTAAAAAATGAAGTATGACATATATTTACAAAATATTTGGGATAAAGTTATTGGATGTAAATCTTATTACACATTTCTGACATATATTGTACAATCTTTTTATTCAGGAAGTTGACTTGGATTAACTTGACTGGTGCATTGTTTATTACAAATCGGTTATTCGAATTGAAAGTGTGTAAGTTCTGTATATTTTAGATAACTTATTTTTGTTGAGGAGTCATGAACAATTGAAATTATTTACCCAAATTGAGGTCATGTGGGTATACTAATGTGATACGTATATCAAATTATGTATCGTGAAGTGGTTTCTAATCCTGTTTTTAGCGCCAGGTCCTTGGCATTGGCTCCCGCTCTTTTGGAAAATGTAAACATATCTTGTAGGTCAGAAATAAACCAAGGTCTATTGATGATACAATTTGAATGTATTGAAAGCAACTGTGTGATGCCATTACTGATATAATTGCGTGAAATTGTTTTCTTTACACAGGCAAAATAAGCGATCCGCTGCTTCAATTTTCAACACAACATAATTATATAAACGTGCTCACGTTTCGAACAGGGCTGCTATTCTTTGGTTCAATACTACACCATGTCACAAACTGCTCACGTTTTCAAATTGAAGATGATTATATGTTTTGCACATGAATTGATGAATTCATCTTCGCAGAATTGCACTGCATTGCCAACTTTGTTAATTAAGGCGAGATCTGTTGAAAATATAAACGACTTATTAAGCATAATCACTTTCAAGATTAAGCAACATTTTCAATAACCTTCGTTTCCTACAACATGATCGCTGCAGACAGAAATTAAAAAAAATATTTCACAATATCCATGTTTTTCGAAACGTGATTGGTGCCTTTGACGAGCCATTTATACATTTTATCGCCCCTATGGTAGGTGAGCATCTGTATGTTACAAGTAAAGGTTCCATGCGCTCGATGTACCGTGCATAGTCGACGCTAATAAAATGTTTTTAACATTGTTACACGATGCCGGGGTTTCACTCACGACGCATAAACAAATATGGTCCGACGGATTAATGGAAACAAACTTCTATTTTTACGCGTCAACAGCTTGCTGAGCATTATCATAATGTTTGTATTGAATTTGAGTGTAAACCTTGTGTTTCTGCAATATGTTGCATATCAACCCATAGAAAGGACAGTACATGACTTTGAGTTTGTCTCGCAATTGTGTATTGCGCAGTGTACCCGTTTTACTAAACCGGGTAAACAGTTTTAGTGAACTCCCCCCCCCCCTTCCCGATAAAACACACAAAAAACAACCTTCATCGTAAGCAGTGTTTTGTGAAAATGATACTGTTTGTTTCGAAACTAATATTTTTTATTGGACAATTTAAGTGATAGCTTACAACAGTTTGTGTTGTTTGTTCCTCAATGAAAGAGATTGTAAAGTGTTACCTAGGTGCATATATGATTATTTTTTTTCCTATTGTTTTATAAAAAATATTATTATTATATAGTGAAATGTATACATTGTATTCTAATAACATGCACTGTACACGCACTTGTCAATATGAAAACAAATCCGTATACATGAACATAACAAGTTAATAAATTGCTAGTATATCTTTAAATATATCAACATATACATTTTTTCTTCAGATTTACCTTACCCACTTTTTTGTCTTAAATATCTAAAGTATTGATCATTTGCATATTAAAATGTGAATATATCAGAATAGGTCTTAGTCTCGCTGTTGTTAATACATATAGTTTGTATGATAATTACATCATAACTAGCTTGCAAGCAGAAATTGAAACATGCCCTAGGCAGAAACCACTAGTTTGGTTTACAGATCTTTCGTGTATTTTATCTTTTTTTCCATTAAAAGTATTTTATATCATCAAAAACAATATTTTTTATATCAATATTATGTTAAAAATTGCCTAAATTAAAAGGCTTACCAAAATTGTGAAAATAATATGTTTTTTATGCCATTTGTTAAATCAGCCATTTTGGCTGCCGTCTTGGATTTAGATCCCATGGGAACATCATTTTTCGTGGGAAAAGCAGAAATCTTTTACCCAATCATTGGAGAACATCATCAGCATATTTAAATAAAACCTTCCTATCATGCACCATAAGCCCCCGTTTCTACTAGTGCTCACTGTGGAGATTTTAATGCCCGTTGTTGATACATGATTTTGTTTTCAGCATTTTTACTATTGCTAGTAAGAGAAATTTATTTTATGTTTAAAACCAATGTGCATGCCCTTATAAGTATAAAAAAGAACCACATATATAAACATAACACGTTAAAAAAGGCAAGTATACCCCATACTGTATCAACATGCACACTAGGCATTTTTTCTTGATATTTGTGATTTACCCCACACACTTTTCTTGTCTAATACATCACAATTATTGATCATATTCACATGGAATATTATATAATAATATATTCCTTAGTCCCATAGGTATGTATACATGTTGTTAGGATGATACTTCTATCTAAGCTGCTTTTCAAGTACAAATTGACATGTCATAAGCACAAAAATACTTGCTTTTTTACCTTTTTATATAAATTTTCAATTTGTTTCATTACATGTATAATAATTCACCGAAACACTTATTTGTTTAATAAGAATAATATGTATATAATTGCTTAAATTAACAAAAGATATGTTTGTCAGAAACCGGTGCCCCCTATTGCGCCGCTTTGAAATAAAATGTCAATATATCATTTGGCAGGTTTAGAAATTATCTCCCCTTTTAAAGCTTATTACTTCCCTTGGATTGCATTTTTTTACTTTTGACCTTAAAGGATGAGCTTGACCTTGACCTTTCACCACTCAAAATCTGCAGCTCCATGAGGTTAACATGCATGCCAAAATATCAAGTTGCTATCTTCAATATTGCAAAGGTTATGGCCAACGTTAAAGTTTTCGGACGGACGGACAGACGGACTGACTGTTCAACTGCTATATGCCACCCTACCGGGGGCATAAAAAGCTTGCCAAAATCGTGTCATGTGCAAAACACCCCGGTATTTTTGCCAAGCGTTTGATTTGCTATATTTTCGACCATTTTTTAATTTAGACCCCGTAGGCCGACACGTTTTCATGGGAACACATTATTTCTTTTACATAAGACAATGTAGAACATGATCAGCATATTAAAAAAAACAATCTTCCAATCATTGACCGTGAACCTCCGTTCCTACTAGACAGATTGAGGTGCGCTTTAATACACTATAAACTATTTGTGATTACCTTTTAATATTCCACAACATTTTCAAAGTAGCTCCAGTACAATAACAACGGCGTTTTAGTCAAGTAAACCACGTCTTTTGAACAATTATAAAGTGAACCGTATTAACAAATGGAAGTGTCAAGGGAAATGCATAGATTTAAAATGTTACAGCAATTCTCAATGATGCCTTGGTGACTGGTAACTCCGCAAAGAACAATATGACTTTTAACTTCAATTTAGTTTTCATATTTAAGCACTAAATACATAAATGTATTAAATCCTTCACATTTAGGTTATGAAGAAGGAGATATCACCATCAGCATGATATGTTAGCATATGAGAACAGTTTAGTCAACTGTCCTCACTTCACAGATAACACAATATTACAGTTGACCAAAATATACCCACACAGAGTTTTCACACAATGAAACACTTTTAAATAAAACGAACACATTTGTTGTTTATTTTAAAGTTTCCGTAGATACAATTTATCATCATTGATCTGATATTTCGCCTTAATTTTCGTAATTAAAATTCGAATTTTATATAAATGATATACATAAAGATTTCGTGCAAAATATTGTATATGTATTTAAAGTAAATCTATGAACATGTTTTCCCATATCAATTTGCATTCACGTTTACAATTTTAAGTATGTTGGTATGAAGTCGAATCGTTTTTCTTTATATTTGTTAAAAGACATTTTATAATTACATTCTGTTAACAATACAATAATCGTTTTCAAGATTAAGTTTCAAAGAATGTGATAATTTTATGTATGTTAATATGAATGATTTTAGTCGCAAAAAAATCTGTTTTATTTGTTGTTTTCTTTATATTTGTTTGAAGACATTTAAAATTATATCAATGAATTTGATGCTCTTATGTATGTTTTTATGAATGATTCTAGTTGCAAACATTTCGGTTTCATTTCAACGAAAGTGTTTTCATATTAATAGTGACACACTTATGTATATATTTTTTTGTGAATAACAAAGGCAAACTGTACCGGTGAAAAATAATATAAAACTTTCTGTTCGCATCATTCCGACAATAATTAAATTATAAACTCAATATACACTGCAATCTTACACTGTCTTATTTGTTATATGATGTACGTTATATTTATGTATTGAAATATGACACTAAAATGTACTTAAAATCGTTTTTGTACAATGTACAATTTAAAAACAAATGTAACTTCTTTCGTCAAATGGCTAATATTAGATCGTCAAACGATAAGTGAAATTGGTTTATCTATCCAGAGATAATGCCAGAAGGTTTGTATTGCAGGAGTCATTTATATCTCTGCAATTTATGGCGTAAAGATGCTACACCGTAACGTTCATATTTGTGAATTATACTCAAACCTGCCATTATCTATCAATTACAATGTATTAAATAAAACGCTATTTTAGTTCCTCATATTGTTGAAATGTCAATTGTTAATCACTAAGTTAGTACACAGCACATCAGTTATAGCTTCAAACGTTTATAACGTATTGCAGCGATACATTTCGGCCGTTTTCGTTAGAATTAATACACTTGTGCAGTGTTTAAGCCCCTGTATAAAAATAGTTGTATTATGTTCTCTAGCATCCCGTGGAGAGGGTGATTGTTGATGACGTAAATTTGTGTTGCTGGGATGTTAACTGTCACAACTGCCAATAACATCGCATTGGTTTTAAAATATTGATGTATCAAATTGTCATGTAAACAATGATATGCGTTCCATAGTCTTGAAAATGGCTGCAATAAATAACACTAGTAGAAATACGATATTCCACAAGGCGTGCACGTTGCGTAAACAAAGGCTTTTTTAGAAAGGGAGTTTAGAAATTAGATCTTTAATATTTTTTTTGAATACGACACAAAATTAAAGATGACGTGAAGTGAAAATTATTTGTTGCACATGCATTATATAAATATAGATATGATTTCTTACCTAGTAGTAAATTTATAGATTAAACACAACATGATATTCCAATACAGGACATACTATGTCGCATTATATTGTATGTGAAAAGTGGTAGTGTGGATAGTTAATATACATGAAAACATGGGCTCGAGCTTTCATCCAATGTAAACATGATTCAAGATTGAAATACATTAGCGGGTTCATCCCCGCTAAATTTCTCCGGGCCATACATGGGCATATATAAGACAAACAAATGGATGGATATGCTGAATTTTTTCTTGCTTCGCTCGCTCACTTGCCTTTAATGTACATACATTTCTTTCTTACTTACATAATACTGTACACATATTCACATACATCATTCATATCGCTAACTGGTCTAGTGAGAGAAAAAGAAAGGCATCCGGCGTGTGTAGTACACATTGATTTATTTGCTCATTTGGGTCACTTGTATACAAATGAAGTAAGTAAAATAACACTCTTCTGTACATTGAATATAAAAAAAATATAATTCTCAGAAGATAAACCTATTCAGACGAGACATGTTTTAGCATTACGCCCCCGCTGTGCTTACGTCACTTCAATTTGATTGTCCTACAAGTAACGCCCGTATGTATGGCTGAACCATCAACTGTTTAACGCGCTTAAGCCCAAAATACATTGTGTTGCGTTTTTAAATGCCCTATTATATCGACCACGTCCGTACTTTTTTTATGAAAATCTTTTTATAATTTTAAAACACATTGTGTGGACGTAGTGCGTACGAGGTGATTGAAGGAAAGATCTTTGAAGCAATTAGGCAGTACGAACTTTAGAGCGTGTTCAGGACATTCATTAACATAAGACAAGGCTGCGAAATCCTGTTTTAGGTTTGGCAGGGACGCAACGCGGACGGGTTGAGCGTGATTCGGGGCCATGAAAACGAAGCGAGAACGCATCGGCAACTCGGCCTTATGTCGACAGGTCAGCCCAACTTCAGCACAAGGCTAAAGAATTCGTCACTGTGTCTCCACCGGGATGCGGTCTGTACAAGGTTCATACTACTTCCATGTTACGTCATGGTCCTCACCACTTACACTGTGAGCATGTTCCAAACCCATCAAAGTCCTCGAAAGATTACGCCCCGCTTCCTTACAAAACATCGGTGATCCGCCCATGAACTGGCAAGAAAATTTAAATACATGTATTATTACAAAATGAAATTAAAAAATAGCGTTCGTTTGAGCGAATGTTTGATACACGGCTCGTATCGTCATGTTTTATGACACAAATACTATTGGGAATATTAGTTCAGTGTTTTATAATAATATTATGTGCGTGCAACATGTAGATATGAGCTAATTTGATTATGTACCTCTATTTATCTCGCTGAAGTTATACACATATATGTTTAGGGCCGGGCATTTATTATTAATTGCGTTCATCAGCACATAAAATGGCTCAGTTGCAGATTATGATCGATGCTCAAGATCCAGATCAGTTCCAACGGTGTTTATATGAGATTGTTGGACATTCGGTATAATCATGAAGACGAACTATCTACCGGTTGCTGGATGTTTCACAAGTGCAATAATACAACAAACATAGTAAATAAATATTCAGTTTGTTAAATCCTTAATAAATCACCACAATAAAATACCGTCAATACCATATATGAGGAGTCATACTTAAATAGGTTCGTTATGATTAACTTATCGAAATCAGCGCGATAAGGAATGTTTGTCCAAAATCACCAAACGGGAACCTGACTGATATTTACTCATTTTAAAACTAGTACCAGTAGCCATGTCTGAAATGTGCTTTTGTGTGGATATACTCATTATTCAATAGTTTGCATTTCATTTAATTCACTAGTTTAAAAAGTACCCAAACTGAAAAATAAGCCGCAAGACCAGCATGTTATAGTATTGGCAGAACCCACGTTCTTCGCATAAAACCTCTTTCTCAGCAACTAATACGGCTTAGTGACTCTCTTGGACGAGCGACCGATCCAATAAATATAAACTTGCACATCTTAGGCGATGATTTAAACGTATTTTTCATATTGTTGATAGTATAATATAATATAAATCATACAATCAATGACAACATATAGTGAGATTGATAGCACATTAGAAATAATATAACGTCATATTATAGGTTTCTCTTTTCAAACTAATAAAGAACTGCAACACCAAGCTAATCATCATTTTGCAGCTTTAATTGTGTATACTTAATTTGATGAAACGTTACTAATACAATTTACAATTTAACACAAATGTTTCGTGTATCTGTTTAATGTCAATAATGCATATGGTGGCTGTTATTTAAATTTACAATACTAGACACAATTTGTATTTAAGTTAATTAAATAGTTTAAGCAATACACACGCGTATATGAATTACGCCTCGAGACAAACATGATATATTATTAACAGAACCCACGTTCTCATCATAAAGTCTCATTCTCAGCAACTTACACGCCTTAGTGACTCTCAAGGGCGAGCAAACGTTTCGTGAAATATAAACTTGCAAAACGCGGGCAATGGTTTTAATGTGTTTTCCGTATTTTCCTTAAGTTGTGATGGTATAATAGCGAATCAATGGTAGGGGGTTGAATGAGATATTATATAAAGAATTCCGTGTCCATAGAAAGATTTTCCTTTACAAACTAAAATGAACAGAAATACCTTACTAATTGATCATCACTGGCATTTGCTAATACAAATGTGATCGATTAATTAAAGAAAAGATGACTTTAATATTACATAATTTCATTTTAGTTTTGCGTATTTTCAACATTACCATTTCGCATATGTTATGGTGCATTCAGTCAGTTGCATTTGACCCAAATGTGAGATATGTAGATTTATTCCCATGTGATACCGCTTACTAACAATATATCTCAGATATATGTGCTCATCTTGACACGAATAGAATCTGTTCAATTGAGAAATGCTATCGACACGCGTGATGTATTGGTACCACAAGAATATATATTCTTACATCGGAGACGATGCGATACGATACATGTGCCTCCAATCGTTTTTATGTCTCCTAATTAATTTTCAGGTTCCGAAACCATTCATTATTCAGCTTCAAGCAAAGACGTTAAATTAAGACCACGCGATATACCTAAAAAAAATAAAAAAATGCTTTTACTGAGAAGAAACCGTGAAAGTGCAAAAGAGCATAACGACATTCTATCCTTGGATATTGTTATAGTCGCTCGCTTGCAATAGTCATTAGGCCAACCACCCTTAACAAATCGATTCTCTGAACGAATTTTGTTCAAAATAAAACAGTAATATGTTTTCTTTTTACATAATAATAAGTACAATTTAACAAGTTTATGCATACTCAATAATAGCTTCTAAAACAAGTTTATTCTATTATGCTGATGCACAACATGAGCACAAACATGTTAACCCTCTTCGTATTACTTTTATTTTAGTACAAAATGACAGGTGTAGCCAGTGGTAACAAGTTGAATTGTCACACTGTGCCAACTTGACAAATATTATTGAAGCACTGTGTCTAACAGCTACAGGAGAAAATCGTTTGCACTGGCAACACAAGTCCTCTTCATGTGTGTTTAAGTTTCTGCCTCGTAGTGATGAAATACTTCAGCGGGTATCATACATCTGACTGGGACGCGTCTGCATTAAACGGATATATACCTGCCAGGCGAAATGCTGAAACCAGATTTTCCATACACAATGCTTTCATGTAGGACTTGGATGCAACCTCACACACCTTATAGCTGAAGTTTGGCGCATCCGTCGGTGCCAGAGGCTGTTATATATTTTCTGCAGAGGCCCAAAGCAGCCGATATCTAAAGGTTGTATGATATGACTGCAATGAGGGGTAGCACAAATAAACGATATTATGTTCCAGAGCCCCTCCTGTCAAACCAACCGAAACATGTGACTTGTTGTCTTCAAGTATAAGCAATTTCTTCTGGTCGCTTGATCATGGGGTGAACTTGAGGAAATGCTGCTCTAAGTAGGTGCGAAACACAGAATCATTAGACCATCCAGTATCGCTTACTGTTCCATAAGAGCCGGGAGCTGCACCACTAATCAATTCAGGTTTCATTCGTTGTCCCGGGAACATATAACATGGGGTATAGGTTGCTCTGCTGCATTCTCACAGCCAATGATGGTTATTGTCTTCCCTTTTCCAGACTTTACAGATGAAGGGCAGTAATCTGATTCAGCAACAAGTAATGGTGGTTTGTGATTCACTGTTATTCCTTTTTCATCGACATTGGAGATCATGTGGGGTTTATCAGTTAATTCATGTTTTGTTAATGTTTCCTTGAGATTTTGGAAGTATTTGGAGATTGTCTCCATTGAGGCAATTTTTGCTCGCGCATGATCTAGGGCTCAGGGCTTTAGTACTTTGAGTTCTGGCCGGCGCTTCAAAAAACCTCTGATCCATTATAAAGATAGGGGGTTATCCTTCTTTATTTTGCCCAACTAAACAGCTTAGTCAAATGCAATGTCAATAATTCTGTCCTAGTGTATCCAAAGCCATATTGAGCCATTCTCTTGAAATGTTCCACCAAATTTTGTTCTTCATCAGATGCAAGATGTATTGCTTACATTGACCTGGTCTGCAGTTCTTTCTCTTAGAGTTGTTTGTGGCATATTGAATAGGACAGCCGCTTTTCTGACAGAATCACTATCTTCTTTTACTAGTTTGTAAGCATTTGATTGTGCTGTTGGTGAGTATAATCCTTATTTCTTTATAAGTCGTTTTGGATAAGCCTCAAAACAAAAAAGAGAAAAAATACCATTTAGAAAAAAAGGGTCTGAAAACCAATCTGATAAACAAAGCTTAGCCTTAAATTTACATCGATATCTGATATGATGCGCTGTCAATGTGTTATGTTAACACAACTGCGGCCGTCTGCTTCACTTTGCTATTTATGTGGAAAGTTTATCAAAGGACCAATACAATGTATGGAATATGGAGAAATATGGGGAAAGTTGTATTATTTTAGTTGAAGTAAGTTTTTAAAATGCAATTATACCTGCTTTTTCTCTCATTTTGTTAATATTTGTTATTGTTTTCGGACGAAGATATAACAGTCGATTAAAATACTACAAGCGCTTGCATGTGACGTCATAACGAGAGCCGCATGCTAACCGTTAACAAAATGATCGGTTTCAGGACGCGCTCGGAATTAGGGCACTGGACGATAGTTAAATGGTAATTAAATTAAAATATATTATTGTTCGTTTTTTTTTTCTTCCTTTCGTATTATGATGATGTGAGGTTAATTCTTATGGACACCTCAAAGTTGAATCATTAATTGTGCGCCAAGTTTTAGGGTTCAAGCTCCTTCAAACCGGTTAAAACCCCAGTACATCTGTATTGATCGTTCTAATGTGGTAAATACAGCTTTGTTCATGTTTGTGCATTTTTTATGAACGTGTATGTTTGTTTGCGAATTGTATAATAAGGCTTCATTCCTGCTGGTGCCGATAAAGTTTTCACTTTGTGTGTATTAGGGGTAAACGTTTATGTAAATATGTTTCTTGAAACGCAAGTATAATAACCTAGTTCTAAACAATTTTCTAACAATATTACAGTACGGCGTTACGAAAAGTGGCTATTCCGTAAACAACGTTTGAATCTTTACAATTACTTTTTCGAGCTTTAGACTAAGGTAGAATGTTCATGCTGTCGTCTGCGAAATTTCCAATGCTTTCGATCTTGTCTGGTACAAAGTTACTTCTTTAAAACTTAAATATGTTGGTCTTTAAATTATACATACGTATCAAGAAACAGCGCACTGTATATTGTTACTCCTCATCACAGTGGTCGCTTATTGACGCCGGCATACCCCCAAGCTGAACTTTAGGCTCTTCTTCCTTTTTAATATAAATCAATGAACTAGTTAACACTATCATGTTATTTACGTATGTTTGCAGACGATGCTAGTCTTTATATTATCGTTGACGCCGTAACTTCTGATGCTTATACCCTTAAAGAGGGACTTAAACAATACATGAAGGGTCTTCTGGATTTCTAACTTATTTCAACCTCTTGAATCCGATTCATAGATGTTTTCCGTTAAACGCATCGAACCGATATACCCATAATTATATATAAACACTTTTGTAATAAATGAGGTCGACACACACACAAATCTCGGATTCACTTTACCTTCAGACGTCAAATGGGCACCTCATCTCCAACTGTTTTCCCCAAAATGTATGAAAAGGGTTCAACATCGTGAGATCTTTAACATTTATTATTAAACGACAATTTCTTGAAAAAAATATGCAACTCTTGTAATTGCCTAGTTTGCGAGAATGGTGATGTTATTTGGGTTAAATGTGCAAACATTTTTAAAAAGATGAAATGGAGGCAGTTTAAAACAAGGCATCCCGAATTGTTACCGATGCTAACAAATATGTTAATATTTTAAAGCTTATCAACGAGCTTAAATTGCAGCAACTTTCTGAGAGACGAAAAAGCTCATATTCATTTTTTGTTTATCTAATACAATTAGACAACACCACATTTAGTTTAAACGTATTTATTTCAAACGAGAATGCATTTACACATGAAACATACAACATTTGCATACAAACAAGTTTGATTTGGATAAGAATAGAAGACTTCGTCTTATATAGTTCTTCTCCATAAGGGTTATATTTAGTTTCATGTTTTCAAGCGAACATTATTGGTTTACTAATACATATAACAACAATCAGATTAGTTTGATAAGAGGAGATGAAGTAGTAAATAGAGAAAAGAAGAAAAGATTGGGAAGAAATGTTTAAGATAGATTCATGTATAAGTTGACAGCGATAGTTCAAATAAGTATAATATAAAAAATCTGCATACATGTCGGAAGAGAGATGAAGTTGTAGAGAAGTTCTGTAGCAAAAACTATGTTTCAAATCGTTTTCTATCGATAATATATGTGTGTACTGCCTCAGCAATATTGGTATTAGTTTGATAATTCAGAAAGCTATCTCCATATAAGATCGTTTTGACAGAGGGGACGGAATAAATAGATATAGTGTTCAAAAGTTATGCACGGATATTAATATAAATCTGGCATTCAAGTAAATAATGAAATGGGGATTCTCTTAGTTCGCATTGACATAGAGGCGATGCAACTACGTTACGCCCGAAGATATGTTCATTTAGCGCACTACANGTTTACAAGCGAACATAATTGGTTTACTAATACATATAACAACAATGAGATTAGTTTGATAAGAGGAGATATAGTAGTAAATAGAGAAAAGAAGAAAAGATTGGGAAGAAATGTTTAAGATAGATACATGTATAAGTTGACAGCGATAGTTCAAATAAGTATAATATAAACAATCTGCATACATGTCGGAAGAGAGATGAAGTTGTAGAGAAGTTCTGTAGCAAAAACTATGTTTCAAATCGTTTGCTATCGATAATATATGTGTGTACTGCCTCAGCAATGTTGGTATTAGTTTGATAATTCAGAATGCTATCTCCATATAAGATCGTTTTGACAGAGGGGACGGAATAAATAGATATAGTGTTCAAAAGTTCTGCACGGATATTTATATAAATCTGGCATTCAAGTAAATAATGAAATGGGGATTCTCTTAGTCCGCATTGACATAGAGGCGATGCAACTACGTTACGCCCGAAGATATGTTCATTTAGCGCACTACAATTAGTTCTAATGCATGTGTGTAAAATTTGAGAGCGTCTATTTCCATCGGAAAACAATGGATTTTGAATTTGTCGATCACTATTAATATGTTTTTTAAATGAATGAATCGATTCAGCATTTCTTAACTCTTCTGGAAGACGATTCCAATCGGATATACTGTAGATGGTAGAAATGAATGTGAATAAGGTGCGGTTCGAGCATAAATGGACTGTAAATGAGACGCATTTCTAAGAGGGTATTGGCTAGATGCTCCGACTGTGTCAGGTAGAAGTGACTGTAAATAGTAAGGTGCTTCATGAATATTAACTTGTGTTTTCGTCGTCTTTGTCTGAGAGTTTCCCAACCTATCTCATTATAAAGATCTTCCAGTGAGACTAAGTGAGACCACCACATTTAGTTCAATATATTGACACAAACGAATTTCCTAACATTCGACTATTCATTGCGCCTGTCTTGACAAGTTCAAACACGAACAAGAACATCCGGTTATTCTTTGATTCCATCTTCTGAAAAAATATCCAATATTAATCAAAATCAATTATGCAGTTCACGGATTTAATACTACAATATTGTAGCGTCGTTTCCACGTCTTTGATATACATGTAATAACCACCTTATGAAAGGTGTTTCCAGAAATATAGTTACAAAAATTAATTTACCTCTCTCTCTGATATAAACCGTTAACTTTAAAATACGTTTGCCATAAATAACAGATTTGAACTTTTCATATCAAGGCTTATTACCAAGATACATTTCGGTGAATTAATGCACGAATGCAGCCTTTTGTTCTCTTTGTTCTCTTTCTTGACTGAATATGATTTGATGTGATTTTATGACTATGATATAACACTTTAGAATGTTAATAAAATTACATTTGGTAAAAAAGAATGAGATAACAAAGTAACATACTAGCAAAGGTATATTTTCATAGTCATCATAACATATCGCGCTAGAGCAAACACCACGCAGCGGTTACCATCCCATGGGTAATAGCTGTCGTCAAATTCTTCTAGACAACGTTTTAGTATATATTTACAACTTTAAACTAATAGACTAAAATCAGTGTAATTTGTTTAATGTCGCGTGGAGTTGCACATTAAATAGAAAATTAAAAAAACACAATAGAAATTAAACATATATAATCAAAAACATATTTGATTGCATCATCCATATGTGGTTTGTAATGCCGAAATGGATTTGATAAGTTATGCTCGGAACGAATCAAACCTCTGTGCGGAGGATGGCGCTTAGGGTGATATACGATAGCAGCATGAGCGTAGTAAAAACATTAACACCAAGCAAGATATGTTTCGGACCAAATCATAGGTTATGGTATCAGTCAGGGGATGGAATATGGGTTATGTTTGCAAATGACATATGTGTATATTATATGTCGGTAGATTATTTATTCTATAACATCAGAAATCAAATCGGAGACGATGCGATACGATACATTTGCCTCCAATCGTTTTAATTTCTTCTATAATTAAGGTTCAGGTTTCGAAACAATTAATTATTCAGCTTCAAGCAAAGACGTTAACATAAGACCACACGATATACTTAAAACAAATACAGACCTGCGTTTACTGAGGAGAAACCGTGAACGCTTTCGCAAAAGTGCACATATAATAACAACACCATCCTGGGAAATAGTTAGAGTAGTACGTTACAAAATTACGCAAGTCATTCGAAAAGCAAAAGCAGGTTACCAATCAAAACTAATCACACTATTCACTGTAATCTTACATAGTCTTATTTGTTATGTGATTAACTCGACATTTATGCATTGAGATATGGTAGTAAAATGTACTTAAAATCGTGTTTTACAATGTGCAATTAAATGTTACGTCTTTCGCCAATTGTAATATATAAAATCGTCAAATGATAACAGAAACTGTTATTGTTTTCAGAGATAATGTCAGAAGGTTTTTATTGCAGGAGTCATTTATATCTTTGCAATTAAAGGCGTAAATATGCAACACTGTTACGTGTTATATGTATTTATTATATTCATACCTGAAACAATCAATCTAGTAAAATGTGTTCAATAAAACACTATTTTAATTCCTTCTATTTTTGAAAAGTCAATTGTGAACACTTCAGTTAGAACACATTAAATCAATTATAGCTTCAAACGTTTATAACGTATTGCAGCTATACATTTAGGCCGTTTTCGTTACAATTCAAACACGTGTGCAGTAATTAAGCCGTTGTATAAAAATAGTTTTATAAAGTTCTCTAGCATCACTTGGAGATGATAATTTTTGATGACGTTAATTGGTGAGGATGGGATGTTAACAGTCCCAACTGCCAATAACATCGCCTTGGTTTTAAAATATTGATGTATCAAATTTTCATGTAAACAATGGAATGCGTTCCATAGTCTTTAAAATGGCTGCAGTAAATCACGCTGGTAGAAATACGATATTGAACAAGGCGTGCAAGTTGCGTAAACAAATTCCTTTTGAGTAGTTTATTAAATTAGATCTTTGTTAAAATAAGTTTGAAAACGACAACAAATGACAGATGACGTGAAGTGTAAAGTATGTGTTGCACATTCTCTATATAAATAAAGAAATGATTTGTTACCTAGAAGTAAAGTTTAAGATTATACGATAATGATATTCCAATATAGGACATACTAGGTGTTATTATATTGTATATGATAAGTGGTAGTGTGGATAGTTAATATACATTAAAACACGGGGTCGACCTTTCAACTAATGTAAACATGATCCAAGATTTAAATGCATTAGCGGGTCCACCCACTTGCCTATAATGTACGTCAATGACTTACTTACTTGCATAATACTATACAAAAATTAATATAAATCAACTGGTAACTGGTCTAGGGAGAGAAACAAAGAACGAATCCGGCATTGTAGTACAAATTGATTTCTAGTTCATTTTTTCACTTGTATACACATGTACTTAGTAGCATACGACTCTTCTGTATTAATGGAATACTAAAAACAAAATAGTATTGTTAGAAGATAAACGTATTCAGGCGAGACATGTTTCCACATAACGAGCCCGCTATTTTCACGTCACTACAATTTGAGTTTGCTTCAAATAACGCCATGATGTTTGGCTTAACGCGCTAAAGCCGAAAATACCTTGTGTTGCATTTTTAATTGCCCCAGCACGCGAAACACGTCCGTATTTTATTCTCAAAATCTCCGCATTGTCCTGAAGTTTCAAATGATAATGTCAGAATGTTGCACAATTGCGAATGTATGTCGATACCTCATCCTATAAGGCCTTGTCGACGCACATACGTATGTGAGAGCGGTCTTCACCACAGATATGACGCTCGTTCTAACACAACAACTGCGTTCTACCGTGTCAACCGTCATTTTAAACGTGATGTTAAAATATATTGCTGAACATCTATTTATAATTTTTCATTTTTTTTTAAATTATAATAAATCATACAATCATATAAGAAGATGGATAGTATATTATAAATAATTTGACGTCATACGAAAGGGTTCCCTTTTCAAACAAGTAAAGAGCTGCAAAACCTAACTTCTCATCATTTTAAAGCTATAAATGTGTATGATTAATTTATTACACATAACTCATACAATGTTACACTTTTACAATAAGGTTTCATGTATTTTTAATGACCATTATGCACATGGTGACCGTTTTTTCAATTTACAATAAAAGAGACAATTTGTATTTTATTTCCTTAAATAGTTTAAGCAATACACACACTGATTGGAATCTCGCCTCGAGATAAAAATGCAATAGTATTGGCAGTACCCATATTCTCATTATAAAATCTCAATCTTAGCAACTAATACGCCTTAGTGACTCTTTTGGGCCAGCAAACGTTTCATGAATTATGAAATTGCAGATCGTAGGCGATGGTTTTCATGTGTTTTTGTATTTTCTCTAAGTTGTGATGGTATAATAACTCATCCAAGCCATCACAATTTATAAGGCGATAGATGGGACATTATAAATAATATCATGTCATAGAAAGATTTTCTTTTACAAACTAGAAAGGAACAGATAAATCTTACTATCATTATTGCCATTTGCTACTATAAATGTGTACACTTAATTTAATGAAACATAACTTATATAATATAACGACATTTCATTTTAGTTTCGCGTATTTTCAACCATTTTGACAATTGTTCAAATTTTATGGTGCCTTTAGTCAGTTAGATTGGACCCAAATGTGAGATTTATAGATTTTCGGCTATGGGATGCCGCCTTAATAACAATGCATTTCAGATTTATTTGCTCATCTTGACACGGATAGAATATGTTCAATTGAGTAATGTTATCGACACGCGTGATGTATAGGTACCACGAGAAATAATATTCTTACATAGTAGACGATGCGATACAATACATGTGTCTGCAATCGTTTTTATTTCTTCTATAATTAAGGTTCAGGTTCCGCAACCATTCGTTATTCAGCTTCAAGCAAATACGTCAAAATAAGACCATACGATATACCTCAAATAAATACAGAAATTCTTTCACTGAGAAGAAACCATGAATGTGCAAAAGAGCATAACGACAATCCATCTTTGAAAATTGTTAAAGCAGTACGTAACAAAATAACGCAAGTCATTCGAGACGCAAAATCGATAAGCAAAAGCAGCTTACCAGACAAAACTAATCGCATAAATAAAGGATATTAACATTCCACCAAAAACATGGTTTACTTCAGCTAAACAATTTACAAACAAATGAGAACCCAACATTATCCTAACACTCAAAATCAACAAATGTGACCTCCTTAACACGTATTTTGCCTGCAATCAACAATTTACTACAAAAAGTGTCAGCTAACGTATATTGACCTAGTTAAACAAAATACATAACCACATAAAAGTCACATCACAAGAGGTCAATGACGCGATTTCTCTTCCTTACCTAAATTAATAATGTAAATCCGATTTGATCAGTTCGAAGTTTCTACTTGAGGGAGCTTTAATCCAAACCACTGTCGATCTTCTTTAATACAAAACGTTAACTTCTGATAGTTACACCCTTTACGAGGATATGAAAACAATACATGACTGGTCTTCTGGATTTCTTTCAACCTCTTGAATCCGAATATAGATTATTTTCACCTGAATGAAGCACACCGATATACCCATATTTATATATAAACAAGGTTGTAATAAATGATGCCAACATATCAAAAATCTCGGATTCACTTTATCTGCAGACGCATAATTCGCACCCAATCTCCAACTTTTTCTCCAAAATGCATGGAAAAGATCAGCATCGTGAGATCTTTATGTATTCTTAATCGACAATTCCTTGAAAACAATGCTTCTCTTGTGTTTGCCCAGTTTGCGAGTACGGTGATGTTATTTAGGTTAAATGTGGTTTCAAAAAGATAAATTGGGGGCAGTTTAAAAGGTAGCCGTCCGAATTGATGCCGATTCGACCAAATAGGTTAATATTTCAAAGCTTAGCAAGGATCTCAAATGGAAGTAACTTCCAAATCGACGAAAAAGTTCATATTCAAAATAGTTTTAAAATGTTACACAAACAGACACCGCCAATTAAGTGCAATCTATTCACTCAAACGACTTCCTAACATTTCAATATTCATTGCGCCTCTCTAGACATGTTCAAACACGAACATAAACATTCGGCTATTCATTGATTCAATCTTCTTACAATATATCCAATATTTATCCAAAGTTATAACGCAGTACACTGATTAAATAATACAATATTGTAGTGTTCTTTCCATGTTATTGATATACATTATAGAACCACCTGATGAAAAGTGTTTCGAGTAACATAGTTGCACAATTAATTTACTTAAGTTCTGATATGAACAGTTAACTTTGAAATACATATGCCATAAATAACAGATTTGAACTTCTGATATTAATACTATTACCAAGATACATTTCGGTGTATCAATGCACGAATGCAGCCATGTGTTCTCGTTCTCTTTCTTGACGTATTGTGATTTGATGTGATTTTACGACAATAATATAACAATGCGAATGTCAGTAAATTTGCATTTGGTAAACAAGAATGAGATAACAAAGTTACATACTAGCAAAGGTATATTTTCATAGTTATCATAACATATCGCGCTAGAACAAACACCACGCAGCGGTTACCATCCAATTGGTAACAGCTGTCGTCAAACGTCAATTCTTCTAGACAACGTTGTAGTATATATTTGCAACTTTCACCAGAACAGAACAGAACATTATAGTTTATTCAGACTTCAGCATGTTAAGCTCATCGCCATTTACATATATATACAATAACAGCATGCAGTAAATACAACATTTTCATAATTTTGAAGAAAGATCAATTTACAATAAAAGGAATAAACATGTTTTTGTGAGAATATTATAACATAGTGACCACATAATGTCAAACGTTGTTTAATAATTGTAAAACGTATTACATTATTATGCCACAAATTTCATTAGTGAAAAAATATAATTATTTCAAACTTCCTATATAAGATATTTGTCTTTTTTTATACATTCAAAACTTTGAGTTTTTTAAATAGGAAAATACATTAATATGAAGTCATATGAAGGACAAATTTCGCATACAACCAACTCTATACTTGTTTGTTATTTTCATAAGTTATTAAATACTTTTAGAAATATAGGATTGAGAAATGCTGATAACTTTAAAACTGTTTGATTTTAATTAATACCCCATCTATGTTGCACTTAATTGTAGTCAAGTATTGTTTAAGTATTAGCATTATCCCTTTGTTGACCAACTTATTTACTAAAATCAGTGTAATGTTCTGAATATCGCATGAAGTTACACATTAAATAGAAAATATAAAAACACAATTGAATTTAACATTTATAATCAAAACACTATTTGATTGCTCATCCTCATGTGGTTTGTAATGCCTTAATGGATTTGATTAGTTATGCTCGGAACCAGACAAACCTCTGTGCGGAGGATGGCGCTGGGGGTGAGCAGCATGAGCGTAGTAAAAACATTAAAACCAAACCTGATATGTTTCGGACCAAATCATAGAGTTTTGTATCAGTCAGGGGATGGAATGTGTTTTATGTTTGCAAATTACATATGTGTATATTATCTGACTGTATATTATTTATTTTATAACATCACATAAGAAATAAAATGGAAAATTCTGTTAAACACACATTTCAAACAGTATGCATATATTGCTATCGGAATTATATGGCAAAGCTTAACATAATAAATACACATCTATTGGCCGAAAACAACTGTTCAAACAGAGAACGATTCTTGAATGTTTTTGTCGATTATTGGGGTCAATATTTCTTTATTGTAAATACAATTAATTGTTATAAAAAATAATTAAACTTAAGACCTGCCATGAGAAGAAACATTTCTTGTAACATCAGCAAGTATGTAACTAATGTTTTTGTGGCTTTAACGATAACTTGAATGCTGTTCACGTTTAAATACTGCTTAGTTGGCATAAAAGGGTCAGTTGTTTCTTCCAACCCAGTAAGCAATATCATAACACTCTCAATCTGTTTAAATGTATACGAGCTAGCTCAACATTGACAATAACCTATTTGGTGTTTAGAATTCAGTTGGTTAGAAATTATTAATATATTAAGATGAGTGCGCTGAGGAATAAAACTGTTTATAATGAATATCGTCGAAGTATTTGAATTGGTATTATTTTGCTTATATTAACCATACTAGTATAAGCAAAACTATTTGTCATTAGGTAATTACTAAAATTCCTTAAATGGTTATTTAACTGTGTCACGAGACGTTTTGTCCATAAATTGTAAAGAAACAATTATAAAAGAGAGCAATTTGGTTAAATAGATATTAATGATGAAAGTAATTTCGAATTTACCCTATGGCGGAATGGTAGATATATGTTTTGGAGATGAAGTGTATTTGTGTATATAAGATCACTGGGACACACATACAACTCTCAATTGATCACCAGAAGACAATAGCCGCGCTAAGAAGGAAATTTGCTTGTAAATTTGTGTTACCATGGAAATTCGGAGACGTTGAAATATAAAACAAACAAAAAACACTATTGAAGCGACTTTTCCATCTAAATGATCCCAACTTGATTAGGCAACCTCTTTAACAATTCTAAATTCGATAAATATTTTATTGGCATATAACAGAGAGGAGTAAGCGACAATCAAAAGGAAATAAAGCACGTGACGTGTGTTCCGAAAGAGGTATTGTGTTGCCCTTTTACACGCTGTTTTACTATTTGAATTGTTTTTTGAATCGCAAATAAAAAAAATCATATTTTCAATTTTCGGTACAAAGACGTTACCTTCTATGGCTTCTATACATAAACATGTCCATTTATAAATCGTCAGAAATATACGCAAGGTTCTGATAAAGGTTGACTCGGTTAATGATTATGGTAATATTCATTAAGTTATCCAAACTGTCATTTATAGGTTGTATATTTTGTCTCTAATACGACTCCGGTGAACGCCCCATAGTCCAAGGCCCAGCCAGACATACCGAAAGCCCAATAGTTCGAAAGTCCGATATTCTAAAGGCAAGACATTCCGAAAGCTTGAAAGTCATAAGGTATGATATTCCAAAGGCCAGATAATCTGAAAGCTTGATAGCCCGAAGGTCTGATATTCCGGAAGCGAGGTATTCCGAAATCTCAATAGTCCTATGGTCTGATATTCCGAAGGCTATATATTCCGAAAATCCGATACTCTGAAAGTCCGATGTTCCAAAAGCGTGTAATTACAAACTAGGCAGTTATTAGAAATGTCCAATGTCTACAATAATGCTACAATAATGCTTCTGCCGGTTTTTAAACAGTATTTCAATTTAGTGTGTATGCAAACTGTCGTATGACTAGACGTATCATGTATGCGCACATATATCTGAAATATGCAAACTGTTGTATGACTATACGTATCATGTATGCGCACATATATCTGAAATATGCAAACTGTTGTATGACTAGACGTATCATGTATGCGCACATATATCTGAAATATGCACTTTTTCACTCTGAAAGGCAACTGGCCGAAAATAACAAGCTCACCGTCGAAATAATAGTGATAATTAACTACAAAGAGTAACAAACTTGGACATAATAAACTTCGATCGGACTGTAACTTCTTCATTCATCGAACAGTTTTAAAATAATTTGACAATTTGATAACAGCGTGTTGCAACGTATGAGTCCGTTGCTAGAGGGTCAAGGTCATACCTAAAGGTAATTGGTGTAAATATGACCACGAGAAAATTATTACTGACAGTAAGTTTAAAATAATTTCCTAAATGAATATCTTATGAATATCAAGATACCGTTTACCAAACTAAAAGGAGCTACATTTTCAAAAAACGCATGTTACAATGCATATGATAGAAAAATTGGTAAGCCTATAAATGCGTGGAATAATACATGTCCTATGTATTGAATTATGCGTGGGGATTTACCTTAGTGGGATCATCGCAAAGCGCAAACAGAAATGCTGTGGTATGAATGTCACTTACACCTTATTTATTTTACAAATTTATATGCAATTATGTCGATAGAGCATTCATAAGCGACTAATATGAGCACAATATAATAAGAGGTGTGTCGACGGCTTAAACGACATAATTTGAAAAAATAAATATTATGAAGCCTTATTTGTTGCTTTCAGTGTTTTACTACATGAGTTTGACACTTGAAAAAAATAACAGAATGACTTATGTAATTTCTTTACATATCGTTGTATTATCAAATTATATATTTTTTTTCTGTGGGGTTATATAACTATTTGTGTAAAAGTAAAATAAACAGGTTTATTGTACACGTATTAACACGTGTATATAAGTTACAGAAAATAGCATCGACATGCCCCTTTAAGAATTGAAGATGTTGAAATAACTCGATTAACATTTATTGTATTTCAGACGGAGGTGAGACGGCATGAGACTCCAAAAGTATGATGAGTATGCCGACTCTCAGTCGGCACATAATATAAGTTCGTTATTACTAACATTACAGCAAACATTTGCAAATGATTTTGGAAGATTAAAAAGATTCGTATGTGCGTTATAGAATCTTTTTATTGTCATTGCATATGCATATATTGATGTTAAAGTCGATATTCGAACATACGACATGGCAGCTCGATAACGTTAACGCGACAACACGACAGTACGATGACGATAACGCAACATTAGATGATCAAGACCCAATACCTAAACAAAAAGCTGATGATAATGGGATATAATTTCGTGATATCAACATCGCACTGTCGCGTCTTCTTTATCGTTATGTCGCCTTTTATGGATATGCACATGCTTAACAATTACAAGCGATCACGTGTTTAAGGTATTTCACCCTAAAAAAAGAACGGGGAACATTTAAGCAAGTACCCATTATACATGCTTCTAATCCCTGGTTTAAGTCAAAATTAAATTTTGTACTTGACACATTGTTTCATTGCATGTGTCCATTGAGAACCAATGTAAAATAATATCTCGTGATTGTGTATCAATCTATGTATACAACAATCCATCTCCGATAACTATCATCTCAGACACGCAAAGACCACATTCATATAAACAATTATGCTTAAATTACCCGCTCTTCTCATATAGTTGCATACATGCAACCAACCATACTTTAAACTGTGTTTGAATCGCCGGCGACGTAGTATTGAGAAAGTCTTATACAACACACCATAAGGCGTAAAACCAATTTTTGTGTCTCCGTAGTAATGTGAAAGTCATAAACAACACACCATAAGGCGTTAAACCTATATCTGTGTTTCCACTTACCTAATCGTCCCTAATTGTTTGTGCCGGCCACAAACATTATATTGTATCCCATGTTGAGTTTCCGATCTGTATGTAAATATTTGATCTTATTTTCTAATTTAAGTTGTACATATAAACATATATTATTACTAATACGCAACTAATACGCAAGTGGTTGTGCGCACGTAAATATGCCCAGGTCGCTTGTAAATACGTGTGCGTGCAGTCTTTGCGGCGCTTACGTTATGATTTTCAAATGTGCGCTTGAAGAAGTTCACATAATTATATTCATGTCAATTTGCGTTCAATAAGCTTCAAATAAAGTTCACAATTCTTACATTACTCTATAAAATGACATGGTCGCTGTCTATTTATGTAGATTGAACATACCTTCGTGGTGATATAAAAACTTCAGTTGGTATCAGTTACGGAAGGAGATGCTACGATGCTGATAAAACGACAGTACTATGACAATCGTCAGTGCAATAACGGCAACATGAGGCCGATAATGCGACAACACGATTGTATGATGAATGACTGAACTTATTGTTATAACACAAAATTTTATCGGATCGTACTGTCTCAGTATCGTATCTTAGTCATTCTCATTATCAGCATCGTATTGTCGCATTATCGTTATCTTGCTGTCTCGTTATCTTCGTCATAGTGTCGATTATTGAATTTATAACAAATTCATCCATAATTGAAGGCCCTTACAATAATCCGCAGTAAGAAGCGTGCGTCATGATAACGCTCTGTTGCTTTAGGCACATTAAAAGTTAGCCTAAGATAGTGACTGTAAAAAGCATATGTGTAGCATATTTGTAATTTATCTTTGATAAATAAAGCAGATTTTCATACATTTTGTGTGTGAACTAAACCGTGTCTGTGTTTCAAAATAACCAATATATGTTTTCTTGCATTCGAGTCCTTCATAAAAGCAGTCTTCATCCGAACTTCAGCAGGCATCCATAACTACATTAGAATAATATAATTATTTGTATTAATTTATTTTTCACATTATCATTAAACTAATTTTTTTATTGTTAATTAAGAATTGTTCGTTGATAGGCATCTTTTCACGTTTTGGTAAATTGACAAAATTGAAATAAATGTTTCAGATTTGCAAATTGTCGTTGTAGTTATGATATTTGTGAGGAAACAGTAATACTGGCCATGTACCATGCTCTAAAATATCCATTATATGCATGTTTTGACGATTTAAAACCCTGAACTTATAAAGCGTAAACAACGCGAAATGGTTGAATAATTTGGAGAGTTCTGATTGTATCGCTATATTTTTGACATTACGATGATTGCGTTTATACTGTATAAAATACACCACTCACTGTATGAGCACGGATGGCCGAGTGGTTTAAGTGCTATACTTTACTCTAAGGGTTAGTGGTTCGAGCCCAGTTGATGATTGCTTTTGCTTTCTTTAATTTTATTCTTGTTGTTGTTTTATTGGAACTATTTAGGTCGAATTTTTACATTAAGCAAATTTAAAGCATGTACTGACAAAATTCATAACATGCACTCATCTGTGAAAAGGTCCATTTAATTAGTTAAGTCTCATCGGTGGTGCATTAAATAATTTTAAATCACAGTTTAAAAATATTAAACATAAATCCATGTTTATGTTATTAACTTAAAACAATAATTTAAAATCACATAAATCAATATATAAAAAAATATTTTTTATCAGTTTCTAATTGAAATAACTAATTAAGAAGAGATCACTTAACAAGAACAAATTACACATTTGAAGAACAATTTTTTTTGTGAGCAACACGAATCGAGCTTGATCAATGGTGTGCACTGTGCATCACAGATGAAGTAAACACCTATATATACTACCGGTAACTTGTATTGCCTTAATATGCAGAAACTGACACTGTGTTAACATTATTAGATTGTCAAAATATTATATAACATTTTCTTTAATGTAATAACTAGTTTTGATCTGAAAACGAGGCAACTGCCTCGTTGTGCCTCGCTGTTGCTACAATGCTGTAGATGTCAATATGCTTCCAATTAAACTGAGTTTTCTGTTTTCTGATAATACACGGAATCATTGTTTATCATAAAAATATGAGACTCATTTCGATAATTAAACATCTTTGTTCATTAAACTTAATCAAACAATTATAAGACGAGTAGTCTATACCAAACCGCTATTTAAACCCAAAACTCAAAGCATAATTGTATCCGGTTTTTAAATATTAACATTCCTCAATGCTCCCGCTTATGCAATGTACATCGAAAACAAAAGAGCAAATATCAACACTTAATAAATACTTATTACTTTCTTTCATGTGTTTATGAAATAGCTGGAAAGTGTGCGGCACCTACAATGTCCATGACATAAATAAAGCGTATTTAACGGCAAGAGGTACCATCTTGTTCATATTTTGATCATCACATAATGATTCCTTCTGATAAAGTAACGGCTAAAACTCGCTATATATAATAAAAAACATTTGGTCGAAATGATAATGGATTTCCATTATTCCAAGAACATTATTGTCTAAAACCCACATATGCTGCCTTAAACAGATTTCGCTTACTTATTGCACAGGTGGTTAGCGTGTGGCTATGAAATTAATTAGTAACACATGATTTTGAATGAAATAAATCAAATTAGAAGAAAAAATCAACTTCTATATATATTTATATATATATATATGTTCGACTTGCACAGGCTAATCTGGGACGACACTTTACGCACATGCATTAAACCCCATTTTCAAAGAGTTGGCCTCAATTATTACTGTTGTGATCACCAACCATGTTCGTTCGGACATCCACTTGCACTGAACAGTTACTTTGTGGGCTTTAAATGTTAATGGTGTAATCGGGCCGTTTATATTTTAAGACAGTCATGCTGCAATTATCAACATCGAACTGTATGTACATCTACAGAAAACAATACGTTTGTCAGCGCTTCGTCGAAAAGGCATTGGGGTAGAAAACATGCGGTTCGAGCTAAATGGAGCACACAGCCAAACGCGTCTTCTATTGTTTGGAGAAAGCGTTCGATTCAAGAGTGACCCCATTAAAACAGATCGACCTTTGTTACAAAGACCTACGCTCATTGGTAAACAATTTGATGAGGAAACATGTGGCGAAACGTCAACATGGATGTAATTACGAACCCCCGATGTAAATAATGGCGTACATGTCATAGTAGTGATTGATCATTACAATTATGTTTGCGTCTTGGCACGATATAATCTGTGAAACTTAGTCTCATATTCTTTCCTCCTATCGTGTTGTTACATCTTACTTATTGGTAAACGGGGACAAGTGTATAAATATTGATTTTGCATCGATATTTTGTAGTTCAAAATTAATATGTAAATTATTGGAAATATTTCGTCTGCCAGACAAACATAACATCTTGATATCCTTTGATGCGTTTAGAGTGTAAAGTAAGCGATTTAATGGAAGGTTCAGTAAACGTAAGAGGTCACGTAACATTTTTACAATTGCAAAAAAATCAAACATTTCATAAATGGAGTATTAACATTTCCACTTTACTCAAAGGTATTGCTAATATGATCATCAAACGGACGCTTGTTGTATATATCATAACGAGCAACTATTTATAACCATACAACTAGTTTACGTTTCAGGACCACCGTCAACAGGAAAACACGAAAACATACCAGCATTATGTAAATAATTACATCGAGAACACCATATATTGTATTTATACATGTGTATCGAAACCTTAATATCTGTATGTAACAAACGTGCCACACATGCAACGTTTGCAAAGTTATATGCAATTTGAAGTTAGTATAAAGAAACTAGAAGACATTAAGAAACGCAATGTCTATAGTGACCCAATAATAATACGCGATTTAAAAGAAAAACACTCGGGATTCAGCGTAGCATTGCGAATCGTTATAAAAAGAATGGCCATGGCCATATTTCTGTGTACACTTATTAAAACCTACCCTCTAATTTTTTCAATAGATGTCCAATACTTACGATAAATGTACACTTCAATTGTGTGTGTAGCATTCCAACTACCTTTCACGTTTTGGCATTCATGTACCATTTTCTGTCGTACATGAGATTGCAATTGGTCTAGTAGCGCATGTGATATGTGATTAATTATGCGATAAGTGTAAGGTTCGGCTAGCCCCCAGCAGGTTCAAACCCCTAATACTTTGCATTGACCGTAACAAGGATGTGACCCAGTTTTAATCATGTTTATGTTTATAGGTAGTTTTCTGTTATAAAAGTGGTTTAAAACAAATATTTCACTGTCTGGAGTTTCTGGAGTTTAATGTTTTGCTATAAACTATTTATAGTTTCACAAACTTGTGCAGATGACACGAGATATCGTAAACCGTCGTATTGGAAAGGACACTTTATTGCTTTTGGAATTGTTATTGTCCCATGCGACCAAGTTCAGTGTGTGGTTCAAATACCAAATATGCGACCAAGAATGCCAATTTGTGATAAAATACGTAACATGATAAACACATATTCCATATACAAAGTATTCCGTGCAAATCAGACAGCACTGTCATAGTAAGTACCTTTAACATAAAAAACCACTAAGTGTATGTAAGCACTGTGTCCGTAAATACCACCAAAATACAAATTTACTGAGTGTATACAAGTGCTTTGTCCGTAAATACCACCAAAATACAAACAAATTCACTGAGTGTATACAAGTGCTACGTCCGTAAGTACCATCCAAACACAAACACAACTATTGTATACAGGCTCTGTGTTCGTAAGTACCACCAAATTACAAACACACTGATTGTATGAAAGCACTGTGTCAGTAAGAACCATCAAAAACACTGTTTGCAATCACTTTTCCCGTAAATACACTCCACATATATATACATATACAATTAGTACCAAAAAATACAAAATACTGCATGCATATAAGCATTGTGTCCGTAAGTATCATCATCAATACAAACACACGTGTGTGAAAGCACTTTTTCCTTAAGTACCATTCGAATATAAACACATTGAATTTTTGTAATCTTTCGCCTTTGAGTACCCTCTAAATACAAACACTATGAGTATATGCAATCATTGTGTCCGAAAGTATCGTCTAAATTCAAACATTGTGAGTGTATGAAAGCAATGTGTAGGTGAGAACCATCCAAATACAAAGACAATAAGTGTATGCACGCAATTTGTCCGTATGTATCATCCCAATACAAACACGTTATGTGTATGAAAGCACTGAGTCCGTAAGTAGAATCCAAATATAAACATACCAGCTGTATGCAAGAACTGTGTCCTTAAGTACACTCAAAGTTAGTACTCTATTAGTAAAACAAAAAAAAATGAATTTTTCGCTTATGGCGGTCAGTTTACTAACTAACACTTTCCGGGATTAGCTGGTTTACCAGTATTAAATGAACATACTTATGTCAGTAACTTACAACTGTCATAATTAACCAGAGGTAGGGGAGAAATCCGTATTCAATGACCTGTCCCCTCACTAGTTAAACATTATATTATGTGTATCTTGAACTAAAGTTCAAACATGTGTAAATTTAAGCATTTGTGTTTGGCAAAAAGTCGTCTAAACGTTACATATAACACAATTTTTATTTTGAAAGATGTAAAAAAGAGAAAAATGTATTTATCTATGAATTAAAACATCCGATGATGTGTACAACATAATTCTTAACCATAATTAAATAAAATGAACTGTTAAACACTTTAGTTTTGCTCATTTTACTTAATTAAATACAAAATATGTTTTGGCCACAGCCTTCATCAGTAGAATCTAAACGTAAACATAGGTAGTGACGTCAACGTCTTACAATTTTTATTCTAAATCATACACATTTTACGTATATGAAAGTTGTGCTCAACATGAACATATGGTTAAATAGCATATGTGTATATAACACAACGATGACCGGTTGCGTGTAAAATTACAAGTAAAACAATTAACTAAGCACATGTTAAACATAACACATTCGTGCTTATAGTTATTTAAATAAAATAGATAACATTTAACTAAAAACTATTTTATATTTTATTTTGTTGGCTTTAAATAACAAATACAAAAACAATGCGAACTGAGTTGGTATTTTGTGAAGTATTTCGGGAACTGTCATCAGAGCCGGTGGCAATTTTGCCCGACAAGGAACACATTTGAACGGATTAATAGTATCTCACAAACTTTTATTATTGTGATCTAATCGTTTAATATCGATAACCGACACGAGTGTTTGATATATAGTCTTAAGAGTTGTATATGTTTACACCGACAACGATGTCTGGTTTGATTCTAATATTCCACAAAATTTGTAAACCAATTCCAGAACTGTAAAGTTAACATCGGTTAGCATATCAAAACAGTATATGCACCTTTATTCGAACATTATATCAACTCACAGACAAACATAACATTCTGGTTAACAAAAATACACCCACACTAATGTTGTGCACGCGGAAACATTTCTATCGGAAACCAACTCATTTACTTTTTGTTATTTTCTCAAATAAGCTTAATAAAAAATGATTTTATATTCGACCTTCACTTCCGTAATAAAAATGCTCCTGTAATACACATGATAAACGTATATTTTCATGCTTAAATCTTGTGTATGATCAAGTGTTTATATGATAATTTATTTTTGTCACTTATTTTACCATGTTTGACATTGACATAAACATCAGTTACATTTGCTTACATAAAACATTGGTAATGTAACAAAAAACATATATGGCACACTCATTCAGAATTATTTTGAGATTCACAATACAATAAATAGTGCAATCATTCATAATAGTGCACACCCATACAACATAAATTGTCAGAATACATTATTCAATGTGTGGGGCAAACAATATGCAAGCAATCAGGCGGATTCATACTCGCTGTCACACACAAAACCACACACAAAAACACACACAAAAACACACAGGCACACACACCAGCATACACACAATACGGATTATGTTTTAATGGTTCAAGAAAAAAAAATCTTTTTTTTAAAGCATGTTCAATACATACTTAACAAGGTATTGATTCTGTCAGTGTTGGTACTTTGTGGTTGACGTTTTAAATATAAACAAATTCCAATTGTTTAGAGTATGGGCACCTTTATAAAATTTAATATGTACTTTAACAGAATATCATAAGTTTTGTAGGTTGAAAAATATTGTATGAGTATTTGGAGTATTTGTTTCATATTTGTTTTTTATAAGGGCAATTTCTGCTTTTGAATGTATTTTTATCTTAAGATAATTAAGGAAAATATTTAAATTTCGAATGCATTTTTTAATTTTTCATGTTAAATATAAATGTTTACATTAAAATTAGTATAAATTAAGAACATGATTGTATACTTTTTTGTCGATAGAGGCAAGAAAGGACATTTCTTTGCTTAATTTCATTTAAATGTTCACGTCTTTCAGAAAGTGTTGCAGTTTTGTCCATAATTCTTGAATGTAAGTTCATTCCCAAATTAGATGGTCAATTGTTTCAATATTTGCTTGCAAAAACTCGCACAAACTACGCGTTTTCAGTCCGCATTTTGTTTGAAATGTATTTGTTGGTAATATTCTAGATAAGGACGTATATTGAAAATTCGGTAGATAAAAGTTTAAGTCGGCATAAAGTTTTTTTTCTATATTACGTTTATGCTGATTGTACGAATTCATTCCTAGAGATTTAGCCCCATCAGATGTCTAAATACATTTATTTTCTGTACACTATTAAAAGTTTGAGTTTTTTTTTAGAGATCTAATTCTTATTACGGTAGATTTTGTTGAGTTGAGGTTTAGTCCTGATATTTTACTAAAGTTATGGAGGGTTTCCACTAGTGTATTAAAGGACGTTGCTGATCCATCATTGACAAAATTTGCATCTATTGCAAAAAAGTTCGCTTCATTACTTGGTCATTGATTATTATTCCTTTGATCATTATATTAGCATTTATATATTTTGATAGCATTTCTAAACAAAAAATAAATCAGGACAACGATAGTGGGCAACATTACCTTTTTTATATTTTAAAACTTCTAGAAAGGTTTCCATTGTTTATAAATATACTAGGTGTATCCTTCGAGAATTCTTTTATCCATTGAATTAGCTGTGGTCCGAAATTGAGATGTTCAAGACGATGTAAGATAAAAAAGTGTCTTTCATGAAACCTGCCCCGTGAATGATAGTACTCAGTATAACAACAAACTAACATAACATAATGACACTAGTTTGTATAGCTCGACAACATTTATCCGGCATCCTTGAACTCCATTACCTTTTTGCTTTATACGCAAAAACTGCTTCCAATATTTACATTCAGTTTTATTCGGGCACATTTTGCACGAGTTGTATATGGCAAAAACAGTATATTTAGCGAGAAGAAAGGAAAACTACTTAACCAATACAAAAAATATACATTTAATATGAACAATTTGTAAAGTGAGAAATAAAAACTCTCCGACAACAGTAAACATATACATGCACGTGAATGTAGAAAACAACAGTTTGCAGTATAATTACAAACATCAATGAAATTTATTTGACCATTTGCTATTTTGAATGTTATAGCAGTATATAAAAAAAACACACACAAGAAAACTGGAAACAAACAAAAAGCACTGAAAAATGATTTGTAAAGCTCGACAGCATTGACCCGGCACCAGTGAACTCCATTTGCATTTATATTTCACGCATTGCCTGTTCTCTATATTTACAAACAGTTTAAAGAGTACACGTCTTGCACGAGTTTTATAAGGCCATAACAGTATATTAAGTGAGTAACGCTTCACTAAAAAATCGCTTGCGGTTCGGAAATTACTTTGTTCTGCGTATTTCAATAAATTTATGCATGAATGTAAGTGACAGATTAATATTGGCGAGCAATAGTTTTAATACATTTGTTAATCACTGAAGTAAAAGTATAGTATCATCTATACTCAACTATTTTATACTAAGTAAATGTGCATACATATTGAATAGCAAAACCTTATGTAAGGTATGCAATGAAACAAAAATATTTAGGTACGTAACTACGCAGGAAAGTAAGTGCGTTGACAGTAAGGTAGGTAAGATAGTACGCCGGCATGAAAGTGGGTATATGATCAAGTTATTAAAATGAATCTATGATTATGTTTACCTATACGAATTTGTTTACACGTTAACATAGTCATGGTTATGTATGTATGAATCATTTCGAAACGATTTTGTTTGTACTTGTTTAATGATAATTTGGATTACCCTACATGAATACAATATACTTATTGCTTTATGTTAATATAAATAGCGCGAGTAGATATGCAAACATTTTAATACAAAGGTGCTTTCATGTTAGCAGTAAAATATTATGTTTACTTTTTCTGAAAAAGATAACAACAAACTGTACAGATTTGTCAATAAAATAATTTTACTTTTTTTTGGAATCATTCCGACTCTAATGAAAATATAAACAAAACATAGACTGCAATATATTATATTTTATTTTATATGTTATAGGAATTACCCTATATTTATGCCATGAATTATTACAACAACATTAACTGAAAACCGTGTTTTAAAGATGCATTTTAATAACAAGTTTATTTTTTTTTCATTCGTCTTTTTTATGTAACGATCCGTCAAACGATCAATCATCAAAATGTGTTTCCGATCCAAAGATAATGCCAGGAGGTTTCTATTTCAGGAGATTGTAGGAGTTAGACGGATTTATAACTGGTCATATATACATCAATGACGTAAAGATGCCACACTTTTACGTTGTATATATTTACGACAATACTAAATCCGTTAATGATCTTAATAGAACACTTTACACATAGTTCAATATTCAGTTCCTACTATATTTATGAAATCCCACGCTTGAAGAAACGTTTTAAATAACAGCAATAGCAAATTTGAATTTTTGAAAGATAAAATGGAAAATAGTTAAGTAAATAAAGATCATCTCAATACTAATCTGAAACCTTTCACAACTTATTGCGGCGACAAAATTTCGAGCAAATCAATACAAGAAGGCAGATTTATGATGAGGTTTAAGCATCCTGTGTTGATTGTTTAAGATGCCATTGTTTGTGGCTCGGATTTTAACAATCCCAAATACAAATAGCAGTANAATCATTCCGACTCTAATGAAAATATAAACAAAACATAGACTGCAATATGTCCCTATTTTATATGTTATAGGAATCACCCTATATTTATGCCATGAATTATTTCAACAACATTAACTGAAAACCGTGTTTTAAAGATGCATTTTAATAACAAGTTTATTCTTTTTTTTTCATTCGTCTTTTTTATGTAACGATCCGTCAAACGATCAATCATCAAAATGTGTTTCCGATCCAAAGATAATGCCAGGAGGTTTCTATTTCAGGAGATTGTAGGAGTTAGACGGATTTATAACTGGTCATATAAAAATCAATGACGTAAAGATGCCACACTTTTACGTTGTATATATTTACGACAATACTAAATCCGACAATGATCTAAATAGAACACTTTACACATAGTACAATATTCAGTTCCTACTATATTTATGAAATCCCACGCTTGAAGAAACGTTTTAAATAACAGCAATAGCAAATTTGAATTTTTGAAAGTAAAATGGAAAATAGTTAAGTAAATAAAGATCATCTCAATACTAATCTGAAACATTTCACAACTTATTGCGGCGACAAAATTTCGAGCAAATCAATACAAGAAGGCAGATTTATGATGAGGTTTAAGCATCCTGTGTTGATTGTTTAAGATGCCATTGTTTGTGGCTCGGATTTTAACAATCCCAAATACAAATAGCAATACTTTTCATTTTGAAATATTGATTTATCAACTCATCATGCTAACGGTGTTATGCGTTCCATAGTCGTTAAAATAACTGTCGTAAAACACACTAGTGGAAACATAATATTCCACAAGCCGCACATGGTGCATGAAACTAAATCTTATCTCTTTAAGACCCATTCCTATTATGTAGTTTATGACGTAAGATCTTATATGAAATAATGAAAGTTAACATATGCCGCAAAGTGTAATTATGCATTGAACGTTCCCTATTCAAATATCTAAAGTTACTTTGTTAATATAGAAATTAAACTGTAAATTACACACAATATATATCCCATACATTACATACTATGTTGCATAATATTGTATGTGAGAAGAAGTAGTGTGGATGATCGATGAACATAAAAACATATGGTGGAGCATTCATCACATGTAAATATGATTCAAACTTAAACTTGCCAAAATTGTGTATACGTGTAATATGATAAAAACGAGACATGTCCTAAAAATACAATCGGCGTTGAAATAAATCTTTAGATGGTACACCTTAAATAAAGTACTAAATGGGCCAATAACATGGTTTCTGGGACCCCATATACTTGTTATTAGTATTGCAAAGTCAGTGATCATGCTACTCAAAATATAAATTATTGCGCAACATATGTGTCGTGTTCTGAGAAAACTGGGCAAAATTCTTGTGCGTAAATTGTCATCCCAGATTAGCCCGTTCCTTCCGCACAGGCTTATCAGGGACGACAATTTCCGCTTTTATGGATTTTTTCGTTTAAATGATGTCTCTTCTTAGCAAAAATCCAGTTAAGGCGGAAAGTGTCATCCCGGATAAGACTGTGCGAACTGCACAGGCTAATCTGGGACGACTCTTTACGCACATGCATTATGCCCAGTTTTCTCAGAACACGACACATATAGGTCAACAGTGAGCTTATTCAGCTACACCGAAACATAAAGACAGCTCTTTCATTTAAGCACATGCTTGTAACACATAGGATTATTGGGAATAATATTGCCTTGTTTTTTTATAATGGTATGTGGGTGCCTTGTTTAGATATGAGCATAATTGGATGAATTATCAATATTTATGGACAAATTGTTTACCCCACTCGTTAACTGGGAACAAAGTTCTTAAAAATAGTTTACGACATGGGCAGTTACATAATTGTCGGAGTTTTATGGGCGCATATGTTTTATTCATTGCGTTCATACCCACATAAAATGGCTCAGTTTCGGTTGAGATCGATGCTTAAGATCCAAATCAGTTTGCAATTGCTTTAATATCTGCGATTGTTGAAAGTACGAAATCAAACGCACAACTGTCTTCATGTGTACCTGTCGCGAGTTTAATACAACAAATATGCCATAATAAAAATAGTTAGTATAAATCAGATCAAATATATATATATTCAAACCTATAAAACAGGGTTCATTCATAGAACAGAACAGAAAAAATATATATAAAAAAATCGCCATAACAAATTAATAACAAAAATCTATTAAGAGCCTTTTTCTAAATAGGTGCGAACTGATTTATTTATTAATTTCAGTGCGATAAGAAATTACCAAACACATTATAAATATATATATTGTCCTCACAGTAGTTTCGTGGAAAGTATTTAATTGTATAAAAGTACATACACGAAACAATATCATACATAGTTATAAATGGTTAAGAACCTAGTATATAATTACTATTAAAGTATTTGTGGATACAATATATGTAAGCCAAATTGTTTATATTTAGGAAAACGTGTTAAAAACTCAGATGCAAACTGATAACTTATAAATTACCCGCGTTATGCGAATATAGAACTTATAGAACTTATGCTAGCGTAGCTTCAGACCAGCCTGCGCATCCGTGCAGGATGTTCATGAGGTACTCTGTCCGCTTGTTAGATCACAAATTGTATTGTGGTCTCATTAGCGGGCAGGATAGCTCCTGACCAGACCCCTTGAGCTGCGCTGGCCTCATATAGCATAAGACCCATTTTTGCATGTGACGGGTTAAATCAAGGATAAGTGGTATCTTCTAACCAAGCAGATTACCTTTTATTATTATTTAACACAATTCTTTCATTGGATACTTTGCATAATAAACTGATTGCTTACAACCAATTTCGATTTTATTATATCAAGTATTTTGTTTGATTGTTTGTTGTAATTTGCTTATAACAATTTCTTAATCACGGCATTTCAAATTTTGTATAACGGTTGGTATATTGGTAAATTATAATATTTCAGATTGTGAATATGTAGACTATTCGTTATCAATGTGTATAGCTACGGTTGTTATTCCAATAAACTGATTCGGCCAAAATCCATATGTTTTAACTGCAAAATAGCTTTCGTGATAGTTCGTTTAAAAACTGTAAGCATTGAGATAGTCATAACAAAACCTTTCTTGAGAATGTTTTGGGTGAACACGGTTTGACTTTGTGTCTTCCACATCATTGGGCAATACTCTATCTGTTAAGAATAACGCATTGACCACATCTCCATTATTGCCATTAATATCGTGCTAGCAAGAGATTTATTTCGTGTGGTGGTATTAATTGGTTGTACATATTTCTCTATAGATTTTTAAGTTATAAACCAACTAATAAGCTATTACATGTTAAAGGGAAAGAGAGATTATAGCATATCAGAAATCATTTCTCTTTAATCGGCGAGATTTTATTTACCAACGGAAATCACTAATTAAATAATAATAATAATAGCTAATCATTACCGATTTTTAAGACACGGTTAAAAAATTCTTTTGTTTATTTATGTTTCTTGTATTTTCAAAATAACCATGGTGTATAGTTTATAAAATGCATAGCGAATTTTTTGTCTTACATGGTATGCCTTCAACATTAATTATGGGGAAAATGTTTAGAAGAAAAACGTGTAAAAACAATCAATTGCGTTACACTTGCAATGTTACCAATGTTATTCTTTTGCTATCGGTATTTCAGCTTAGTTTAAATCCACAAGCTAAATGTTTGCCATGCCAAACTGGTTAGCTACGGATCACAAGTGCAATCCATTTTAACACCAGAAAGGTAGTATTGGAAAGGACAGTTTTATACTTCTAGAATTTCGTTGCGGGTCCCAAGTTACCAATAACATTTCGTGGTAAATTAGCGAAAATGTGATTCCGGGAATGATGACATTTACTATGCGTTACGTTAACTCACTTTATATAATTGTTTTATTTTTTTAATATATTCAGCAATATGAATAGCATTCTTGACCACGTGGTCAACACGTTGAAGACAGGCACATAGTTTTAAAAATAATTTCTAAAAGTATATATTCTGAATCATTTTTGGTAAAACAATAATTTGTAAAGCCAAAACAACTGTTAAATGTGTTAACTATGATCCTATATATTGAATATGTAAAACAAAATTGTGGTCGTTAAGTCCGTGTAACTTGATCGCTAAACCTGGGCTGATTAATGAAAATCGTAATGTTACAATCAAGTTGGGTGTTTGTTCAGCCTGCAATACCATATCTACCATCTAAGAACATTGCGATTCATGCCTTGCCATTATACTTCTTATAAACTTCTATTTACCACGCTTGAAACTGTTGGACCTTATACACTACTTCAGTTATAGCATCCATTTCTTCTTTCGTAATTGTCTGAAATCATACCATACATTGTTTTGAAAACTTAATTATACGTGATGGTTATGATAACAGATCATTTCGTTGAAAATCAAACAACAACAACAACAACAACAACAACCATTGTTATAACTTTAAAGCCTGTTAATATTGAATTCGAAGTGTAACACGGTGAGTATATACGATTACCACATCAACTGCACTTCAAAAAGGCACTGCATTGAATATAGCAAATGTATTCATGTTCAACAATCTATTGCCAACCAACAGGGTGTTGCACTCTTCACCTATTGGGTTCTTATCTTCTGCATTCACTCACCAATTGGCGTTGTCAGGTTCGAAAATGTGGAAAACACTTTGAATGTCAGTTTCCTTTTCCAAATATGAAATTAGAAATGAAAACAAAAGCACACACACACAAGACCCCTTTATTTTTAATTATTTGAACATGTCCGTTGAGCACCACAGCTAATGTAGGACAATCGTTTCCTCTATCGAACCATGACACAAAATACTTCTATGATTGTATGATATTATTTGCTGGTGTTAATTGCACGTTCTTATACAAAAGCATCACTAGCTGTCCATGCTGATTTATTCATAATCTTCCTAAACTGTAATTTACTGAATTACCGGTATTCTATAGCGTTTATAACACATCTACTTAATTAGGTCAAATTGAAAATGCCAGATTAGGCAACAACAAAACCCGGTTAATTAGAACGTCATATAATCGGTTAAATTCTACATTCACCATGGTTACTCGAACATGATGAACTATTGCACTAACAATGAAGGTCGAAGGGACACACGAGTAAATGAAACAACGCCGCTGTGTATTATTTTCTTAAAAGAATCGAACCATGACACAAAAGACTTTAATGATTGTATGATATTATTTGCTGGTGTTAATTTCACGTGCTTATACAAAAGCTTCACTAGCTGTCCATGCTGATTTATTCATGAATCTTCCTAAACTGTAATTTACTGAATTACCGATATTCTAAAGCGTTTATAACACATCTACTTAATTAAGTCAAATTGAAAATGCCAGATAAGGCAACAACAAAACCCGGTTAATAAGAACGTCATATAATCGGTTAAATTCTACATTCACCATGGTTACTCGAACATGATGAACTATTGCACTAACAATGAAGGTCAAAGGGACACACGAGTGAATGTAAGAACGCAGCTGTGTATTATGTTTTTAAAAGAACATGTTTTAGCCACGAAAACAAATGAATTAGTTTGTGTACTAGCTAGTAAACATATACACACAAGAGACACTCCAGTTGCGCTGTTTGATTACGCTTATCGTATCGTCTCGTATAGGAATCGAGCAATGAAATTGATATATTTTGCTACGTTCAACGCTTGAAATAGCTAAACTAATTACTGTAATAAGTCAAATAATATACATGACCAATTTACACCTCATCGGATGGGTATTTTGTGAAGATTTAATTATAAAACAACTGGACGCATTTTTGTATTTGGCAAACCAATACGATTTCATGTGTTAATATCGACTTAGAGCTAGGAATAAATTTGTCGTTATAAAAGTCATTATGGTACAGATTACTTTATGTTTTCTTTTATATTTATATTCGCCCTTTATTGTGAATTGTTCGAACTTAGAGAAATAAATGCTATGAACCATTGGCACACGCCATTTAGACGACAATATTAACATCGGTCTCTGCGTAAATGATCTTCAGTTAACGCCCAACAATCTCTTTAATAATTAGTGACAGAAATATGAAAAAAGAAATTACATAATGTTTTAATAAACCTATATTTACTTAACATTATCAATTTGTACGAGTATACACACATGCAGCTGGAATTTGTAATAAGTTATGTTTTTGTACGTATATCAGACAAGCAAAGGTTCCTTAGCATGGGCGTTGTCTGTTTGTAGGCAAGATATGTAGTCAATGTATTACGCTATGTAATCTTACTTAATTTTCTGTGACATAATACACATTTGGTTGAAAGCATTGTAAGTCTTAATTTGAAAATGGTTTGCGTATGCTTGTACATTATCCACACTTATTCTATGCTTACAACGTCAATGTTTTTTGTTTTTTTTTGTTAAGAGAAATATTATTAAAGGCGCAAATTGGTTTTATCTGCTACAATAAGTGCAACAAGCTAGAGATAATGTATTCCTCTACTTAAATATTTAGAATCCAAGGTCAATTAGAAACAGACAGTTTGTAGTACCTGATTATAAATGACAAGGAGACGACAAACCCTTCGTTATTGAATACGCTAATTTGAGTCGTTCATCAGTGTCAGTCGAGTTGATGTAGCGCCCAATTACTCCTTGCAACTTGCTTGTCGACTTGAATCGACTAATTCATTATCATCGGTCAGCTGTAAAAGCCAGAGTTTACATAGACACATCAACTCGTAAGATAACATATGTATTTCGAAAATGTAGGTACAATATAAGTAAATATAAGTTTCGTTAATAAATATATAAACAAATATATTCTCAACGTCTTGCACACACATCGGTATATTCTTCTGACGCCAAAGTCGAATTCTATTCTTCATTCCCTTTGGACTTCTTGTAGAAATTCTAATACAATTTTCTTATTTTCTAAGATAAGTTTGTATTCTTCACTGGATCATTTGACATGCATTGTAACTGTCTGTGCTTTTTTCCAGTTATTGTGTGACTAAATTGTTCCTTCTTTTAAATGTTAGTTACGCTTTATGTGAACAGTAATATGCATTTTTTTTTATTTTAGCACAAACAGTTTACGCTTTTGTGAACAACACCATGTGACAATAATGCATTGTGAAACAAATACTTTTTTTAGTATAATCGATATACCGTTTTTCGTTGTTTTTTTTATAAATGTATTTGATAACTGCCTCTATTCAAAGACACAGATATTTTTCAATAAATTTCAATGAAACTGTGACACCGCTGTATATATAAAGAAAAACATGTTCTTCTGTACACAAGTCCTCGATCACTATCTAAAACTCTTTTAGTTAATAGTCAGTTGTGGTATTTTATATATGGTCTCGCTGATTAATAGTCTTTGTTGTGCTCATATATGGATAATACATCACGGCTAAGTATTACCCTGCACATGTCACTGTGCTTTACCAGTTTCAGTTTCAGTTTATTGGCAAAATCAGCAAATACATGCCTTTGGCCACATAGTTAACAAATATACATAAAGATGACCACACAAATGAAATACTAAACAAAAATTTCACATAAATGGATAATTAAATGAATATGTGAATACATGATGCATACTTGGTTTTCAACGTTAACAAGAAACAACAGAGTAGCAAGCTAGCAAGGTAAGCATTTCTTTTTAACATAGCATTGTAAATAAATTTGGTTATATTTCTTAATTTTCTAGAGTTAGGACTTAACATCATAGATACGAACTTGTTGACAGTATAAAACGATTGGTTTACAGTATACTTAATTCTTAAATCTTGATAAAGCGAACAAATACATAAGAAGTGATATTCTGTTTCAACCATGTTACTGTTACACAGTTTGCATTTTCTGTTTTCTCTATGAATGTTATTGTATCTACCAGTTTCAATTTCTAAAGAATGAGCGCTAAGTCTGAATCTTGTTAGAACGTTTCTATGGCAATCATTATCAACACATTCAAAATATTTTTCAAATGTATAATCCTTTTTAAATTAAACATAATAATATAATTTACTTTGCGAATTTATCATATCATTCCATGACTGGACATATTGATCTCGAAGACGTTGTTTAAGTTTTGGATAATGGTCTGTTATGTTAACATGTTCATGCAATATATAGCTAAAGCCTAAATTGTCAATAAGGTCTTTGATAGCTTTTGTCCAGCATAGTTTTTATATTAGTGTTAACAAACATGTTATCTGTGATATTCTTATCGTACATAGATCGAATAAGTGAGTTTGGTGAATTAATAATTTTGCACCAGAATTTAAGGGACCTCTCTTTACATATAATAGATAATTGAAAACGTCCTAGTTCGTTGATGTCTGTTGGCGTACACCTAATATGTATTACAAAATTTTAGATGTACTTTATCAACCTTACTGTTTTTTATAGATCCCCCAAACTTCACAACCGTATGTAATGATAGGAACAACTAGACTGTCAAAAAGTAACAGTTTTGTTTTTACATTGAGTTTTACTCCACTTAATATAGACAGAAGGTGATTATATACTGTGCTTTACCAATAATTATCAGATTGTCTCCAAAGTCTTTTGCGTGAGTAAATATATCTGATTTAAGTCGCCTTTAGTAAGCGCTGTAATCTGTTGTTATACAATTCAAGTGACATATTAGATAAAAAACAGAGTATAAAACATTTAGAAACGTATGATGCAAAAGTAAAACTATGTTTTTCAAAATGGTTGCCCAATCACAGAAGGAAACTCGTAGTTAAGACGCTATCATGGCAAAACCGATTTACAGAGTACAACAAGATTAAAACTAATTATACTTTATGAACTCTTACCCACACTGTTCTGCATAATTCATTGACAATCTCTCATCTAGTAGCAAACCATATGCACGCATTGAATTATAATGAATTGCGTTGTATTTGAATTTGAAAATCTAATAAGAGCAACGAACTACCATTTAATAGATATTAACTATAGATTTAAAATAATATTTCGTGCAAGATCTAAAATGTCGTAATATATGTCATATTGTACATCTAAAACATGTTCATATATGATATATATAGTCTATATCCAAGGCAAATAACATACATTTGATCGTAACATCTCATTTTGTCTTCAAAGTTGCGTTCATTTTTGTTTAATGTATAACTATTATATATGACTAAGAGGACTTTAAATTAAACAATAAATAAATTTACTTTTTTTTTAACATAATTATGTCAGTTGCCATCTTAAAACATCATATATAGCATTGCGTGCGATATGGAATTTAATTTACTCGTACCAAACATATAATCATTGTGTTCGATTGGTGGTCTTTTGTCTCGTTCTTCTTTATGGAGCCTTCACGATGACTTTGAATTATGATAACTAGAAAATGTAAATCAAGTTACTTACGCATTATTTCATTCCATGTCTAGATATAAAATTCTCGTGTAAACATCAAAATGACGAACAATATAGAAGAAATCAGTTGAGCCACAAGTAACTTTACCTCATTTAAAATATGAATATTTGTTTATATCGTGGAAATCTAAAGTAAGTAGTAAAACACGTATATATGCACATTTACAAACGCGCACTTATATTGGCTAGAGCAACGGCTATCGTTGTCTTACATTATCAACCAGATAAAAATAAATGGCGAGCTCCCAGAGTGCTACATATTAATATCCGAGTCGATATAAACGTATCAACGTTGATTGACCTAAGTTTCGTATCTTCCATAGGACCAATTGTAACAATGTTAAGCATTTATCAATCAGAACATATGTCGATCACAATCGCCAATTAGAAAAATTGAGATCTACTTCAAAATTGTACATGTGAAATTAAAGAGATAATTTTTATACTGTATTTGTTTGTATACATAATGAATAAAAGATGTCTCTTTATATCTGAAACATGAATTGATTTATACGCCATCGTTACATTTAAAAAAACCATCGTTGTACTGTGTATTGGCAACGGTTGGTTTCACATTCAGTTTGTATAATTGCCACCATACAGGCACAGATAAGTTGTAATTTTGGTATGGCGTAGATAAAGGTTTAAATGTGAATTCATCGACCTTGATGGCTTGTATAATCTAAAAGCAAAATATTGACACTAATTAATTGTTTCAATAGTCCTGAGGAGAGGTTGGAATAAGTTCTGAATTTTAGATGAAGTCATTTTCAGGAAGCAGGTGCCGTTAGGAGGCGCATCAAACAAACCCATCAAAATAATAAAATAAAAATACATTTTCGAGACTTTTTAATTCAATTAACAAGGTTCTTGTCGTCTGATAACCAAGTTTAAAGCGTGCACCAGATGCGTAGTTTTCAGTTATTACATGTTTTCTAAGTCGATGTGTGCAGTTATTAAGTACATGTTCGCACATGATATATGTGGCTTGCAATAAGATGACACCAATTGATTTCATAGCATGACAAATAAATAGTTTATCCGAAACGTAAAGGGCGTATTGATAGCACAAAGTACAATTTGTTTTTTAATTGTATTAGGTATTAATCAAATGATAATTTCATCATTGTATCGTTTGTCTTATTAAACAGTTAACAATATATTTTAATGATCATAAAGAGTTGCACCCGTTAAGTAGTATTATAGCAGTGCACTAGTTCATAGCATAATAGTTAATGTAACTGAGTAGTCAATCAGAAGTAAAATAGTAGAAAGTGAAAGCTTAAACCGAGTGATATCACCTTTATGGGTTCCAAACAAATAGATTAAGGGCAATTAATTGTGAAAAAGAATTAATTAAATTATATTTGTTAATATTGGAATTTTGTATTTAAAGTGACTATTTGAGTAGACTATATATTTACACAGTCCATGAATACGCTTTTAAATAATTATAATTAAACTAAAAAGCAAATAATAAGATTGGTAACAAAAATGAGTTTGGTTTTAATTAAATGTCTGCCGGTATGGGCACAATAAAAGAATGTTGATCGTTAATTGGAATTGATAGAAGGCGGTTTGTAAATATCGAAACCTTTTATTATTATTCTCATTGTATTTTATCTACTTTGACTCATGTTCGTAGCAATTGACGTCGCGATATAATTACCCACGCTATCCAATTATCACCCAATGTCATATTATCCGTTTGTTCCAGAATTCGAAAAACATATTTCCCTTCTTCTGAACATTATTGGAATGTGCATAGTCAAAACTGTTACAAAAAACAATTTACTAAACAATGACTTGTCAGCATTCCGACAAATATAATAATGACACGAATTATACAACATATAATGGCATAATATACCAAACAAAACAAAGTCGAAATGTTAAAGGGGAAGGACAAGATAACGTCAGAACTTTTGTTTGAAGCACAATACGTTTGTCGTATGAATTAGCGAAGATTGCTTGGATGATATGGTCAAAAACAAGTTTTTTTTACAGAAACTGCATCGATCTCTTGCGTATCTGGTTGACGAGTTGTCAAGTCCTTTACGATTTTGTTTACTTGGTATATATTGCATTAGCATCTCTCATAGTGTCCACAATGGATTACATCGATATTCATTTACTTATACGTGGGATAATAAGTATTTTATATGTACATACATACACCTAGTATTGTTTGCTAATTACAAAAGTAAAGAGTATACATAAGTCATCAATACTAACATTGCATGAGTCAAATAAGCTAAATGTCATGAGGTATGAAATGCAACCAATGTGTCAAATCGCTAATTATAGTGGGCTTATTGGTGACAGCTGATCTAAAATAGTCATTACCCTTAGGCTGTGCTTTTTCATTATCTTCATTTCGGAAATATAAACACGGCTTGCAAATCTAATTGACGTGGGCGAATACATTTATGTGAACTGCTTACATTTGCGTTACCATAAATAACTGTCGTAGCTGCTGGAGCCTATTCGTTCTCATGCCGAGTTATTTCCCCGAGTGAACCAATACCGTTCCAGAGCGTATCGACTAAGCTTGCCGCCTATAATTACGACCACTTTGTTCCTCTGATTAGTGTAAAGCTAGGCTCTCAACGATAAACCCATTCTTTATTTTAATTTCCTGTTGTAACTGTTAGTTTCAATTTATGCTTCAGAGTTCAAAGTAATATTTATATGAAGGTGGAGACATTTTAGTTCTAGCTAACGATACATACAAACAATGTTTTTTGGTGCAATTTCGGAACTTAAAATGAAACGCCTCTTTATGTTGGTGATAACGTATGCCTCCATTTGGAACCTATTTCTTTTAGGTAAGCTATATCAGTGTTGTGATTATATAATTTATGATATAATTTATTAAATAATAGTTATAAACTGTTTAGTGTTGAACACTTATGTAATGTTTAGTATCCTCAACATTTATACGACATGTACAGCTGTCGGACTGTATATTCGTAGAGATATACCCATAAGTTAATGTTGTTTTCAAAATATTTATATACTCTAATGAAAAATGAATGTATCTATACAAATAATTTGACTGTGTGTCGGTGGTTCGGTCACACAGTTTAATGGCGCTAGATATACATTCAATGAACAGTGTACTGAGAATCGGCTAGTTGGAACATTTTATTTTAACAGTACACAAACTACTCAATCGACAAAACAATAACACATACCTTTATGCGAATTGATACACATGTTGTATTTATTCGAAAAAAGGTTCATGATGCTTATACATAAAAATTGGACTATAAAAATCGACGAAAATCAAAATTTCTCCAAATGAAAGAACTAGGCTCTTCCAATATCCTCCAAGTGTACTTTGTTCTACACCCGTACCTAGCACTTGGTTAATAACATGTAGGTATTTATATTTAAATTTGAATGATCAAATCAAGAAAACAAATTCAACAAACGTTTCAATGATATGAGAGCTTTCCTCTGCAAGCTATTTGGTGTGGTAACGTAACTATCATAAGCACTTATACAAAGCATAAGTATATATTAATTTATTCTAAACTTACAACAGACGAGTTATGTTGAAGGTAATTTAAAAACATGTACATATCTTTAAGTACATTTTAATATTTTAATTTTACAATCTTAACTAAGCTATTTGTATACGTTAAATGTTCATTCTGTTTATGAATTTCAATAATTAAAAAAAAAAAAAAAAAAAAAAAAAAAAAAAAAGTATTCAGAAGCAATGTCTTTGATCGCACATAATATATGCACGATTTTTGTCTATTAGATAAATCAATGTCCAGCATTAAATATCCACGAACTATATAATTTGCATCAGACAATATAAAGAGACAGTAGTTGATTTGTTCTACTTATATAAATTAATATATAAGGTATTGAGTTCAATTACGCTTTCGTTCACTGTCCCCCTGACGTATTATTGATCATATACATGTCTCTGAGAGATAATAATACATTAATTATAACAAATACCCATAACACTTCATATGCACGCCAAACAGAAATGTGTCTGACACAAATGGGTAAATAAACACAATACTAAATGGTGACACTGCATTAAGACGGTATTGTTATTTATAAAAAAAAATTATAATTATCAAAATTGTTAATAAGTACGCATGTTTTCTTAGTTTATAAACTAACTCCGATATTGGCTATATCGTGGACTATATAGGTAAATACAGAGCTGATCCATGAAAGAACTTTCAAAACCCGATATCGCATAGTCTGTTTTTCTCAACTGTAAAATCAAGAATAATTTCAGGGAGGTTGAATGCCTTATTAATTTCATCGACACGCTTTAGCGATTTATTGATGACGTGTACGTGTATAAGGTAGGACAAATACATCGTGAAATTTATGAAAGGTTTTTGCAGGGTTTAAATTGCAACAATATTCTGTACCCGTACTCTATATGAAGGCGAATAGTCAAGTTTGACACAATGAAAGTTCAAGAACCAACATTAAAACATGTTCCCCCGAGAATTGATATCCTTTTGTTTTATTTTTCGTTTGCAATTTATTGTTGGTATGTAAATACATGTTATGTCGTTTTTGCTTTTTCTCTATGTTTACTTTTAAGTTACAACAGTTTTCCCAAATTCTAAACAGACAATTGATCAATGCGATTGGACACATTATTTTTATAAACGTTTGTTGTATCGTTGTTGTATAGCTGCTTTTCATACAATTGAAATTATGTAGAATAACCAATTTTAAATAAGGCTAAATGAAGTAAAACTTATATTTAACGGTATTCTATGACATTTCAAACGTTGCATAATACAATGTTTCCTCCGCTTTTCAGTTGTACCCATTTAAAATATTTCCCATGATGCAAATTATTAAACCTATATATGAAAATATTACAACAAATATATGGAAATATTGCACACAAATATGATCATTTAGAACACACAAATATTTTGAAAATTATGCAACACAAATATCAGAATTTTACGACATGTATATGAAAATATTGCATACATATATGAAATTTGCGAACATATGTATGAATTTATGCAACACATATTATTTTTGACATACATATTTAGGATCTAACCACATATGTTTTACTTAATACAGCATATATATACAACTAAACCACACAAATATTGACATATAGAACATATATATATATATATATACAAATGTACCATATAAATATGGAAACATTGAATTTTGCAACGTTTGGCACGCCATAGTATTCGCACAAAAATGGTCAATTTAAGAGCAGTTTTGCTTCCAATTGAAACCCCTCGGCCACTGCAACGAACAAATCACGTAACAGGTAACTTACATGGAAAACAATGCTACTCAATCAACGTGGCATGGGGAAAACTTCGACGTGTAAATGTTTAGAAATAACTCATTCAACCACTATGAAGTTATAAATACTTTGACAGTTGAGAAAAAATGGACTATATCAACCTGTACTATTTGATGAAACTACCATTGGTTCATACATTTGGTCAGCTTTGTTTTTACCTACGGGTAAGATAGGGTTCTTCAAAGATATGCAGAACCGAATTACATCAATTAAGATTCTATACAATAAAATGTTTGCTTATTAATAAATAACGGTGCTCATTTAGATATTATTATTTACTCCACAACGAAATAAAACTGTCGTGAATATTAAATTATAAATGAATCACGCACAACGATGTATTATTATTTGAGTTTTTATTTTTCCGTGGAATGTTTCATAATTTATATATCAATGTAGTGAATAACATTTTCCTCATCAATTTTACCAACTGTATTTAAGATTTCAGTCAAACTACCGACGAGCTTTTGGTTTAAACTTTTATTTCAAGCCATTCAATAATTCAAGTAAACATGTAGACATCTCAACATTGTACAAAATCAGTACATAATATATCTGCATATGATTGTGGAAAACTAGACAGATGTGACACTTTCAATTCCTCTCTGTATAGATGGAGTTTAATATGTAAATGTCAAAGGTCGGAAAAATGTAAACGTTCGTATAAAATTAAGTAAAAGAAAATTATCTTTTGCAAGGTTATACAGCACTATCAAACACATTTTTCACCAAAGTCGCCGGTTAACAGAAATGTAGAATCATGTCATAGCATCAACTTTAATAATCTGCGATACGTGACGTTTGATTTTAATATGTGACACAGACTCATTACATTAACGCGGCTGATATAATTTGTTTAACATTACAAAGTACATTAACGAATAGACAGCTGAGATATATGCAAATGCTTAGATAAAACCTGACCTTGTATGTTCGCCAATACCGCTTTGTTAATGCCTCTTAACACGGGGGACACATGTCCAGTTAGATAGAAATGGTTGATGTATTGTAGGCTTTTATTAAATGAACACAAAACCATGTGCCTTTTGACAATGCACTGTCAGCGGTGTCAAGAGCAGAATAAGCCAGTGCATTGAGTGGGCACATCGCATGTCCAGATGCTGTGGTCATTTTAAACTACTTAGAAAACAATGACTGGGAAATTGGTATGCGGCGTTTCAATCACAAGTTCGTTTGTTCCTATATCTCGAGTTCATAAGAAAAACATACTAGTCATGAAAGTCATAGTGTCATGCGAAGCCAACATTGATTGAGAAAAGGTATGTTTAAATTATAAGGGCAAATGCATGCATATTATAACAATATTCGTATAAGTACTCCGTTATCACCGCTGCAACAATGCATGTACGTCACACACGACATGCCGCATTCATTAATTTTTTCCAAAAACATTTTTTAAGATGATTTTCATCCCTAAAAACCCGAATGTGTGCATTTTTTTTTATTCCATGATATTGTACAACAGCTTATATACTGTATAAACGACCAACCTAGCTATTCTCTATTTAATGTATTTAAATATGTTGGTACAAGTGAAATATAATCAATAAGGGTTGGGGCTATATTAAACCATAGAGAGGTTGTCACAAACACGTTCCGGATTATGTTTATTATCCAAAGATTTGTCCTTTTAGTGCATACGGTTGGTGAATTATTGTATCATTGTTGATGTTATTTATGAGACGCTATCTCCACAAAACATTAATTAATTCCAATACGTTATGTAATAAATAAATATCACTTTAAACATATACAATATTTCACATATGTTCAAAAGCGTGCGAATACAAAATAAAATTCTTTGAAAAACTTTCAAACACGTATGATATATAATCACCAATATTATAAATCGCTTGAATAATGGTATAACGAAAATTTTATCGCAGATATATTAATTATTTATTTTATTCAAGTTAAGTTTAAGTCATAATTAGAATAAGTGTATTTAATCAATTACAATTATGTAAATTAACAAGCAGTTGCCACAGCTGTTTATCCGACTTACTGACGAACATGGTCATGTTCAAACATCTAATGAAACCTGATTGTATTTCGGAAAGTTTCAATTATCAGACATCTAGAGTTCTTGCAAAAGATGCATGTCATGAAACATGATTGGCTACTTAGTAGATCACAAAGACTTATCATTTAACTGTGTTACTGAATACCCAGATCAAGTGCAATATCACGCATTACCAAAGAGGTAAGGTTCAGCCTTTGAATGGCCACTTGTATAGACAATATGAGCCGCGTCATGCAAAAATGGACCTTATGCCATAAGCGGAAAGTCTGTGAAAATATAAATGTAAAATATATGGCAACAATTATATGAACGCACGTCACGTTCTTACAATAATCGAACAATAAATGCTATCTACATGTTCCGCCACAGTGAACAAAGTCATGCATTATAAATTACAACAAAAACATAAGATGAATATTTCATATTAAGCTTTAAGCTTTATTTAAATCTTGACAATCGACATACGCCAAATTAAACAACAAAGTAAAATAAACAATTACTATGGCTATTGTATAATAGTCTATCAGCCAGATGGGTTGGGGTGTACCAATCAGGGGGGCAAAACAACCTTACTTGATTGTATACTCAATATAAAGAAACAAAATGTGTGATAACAATCTCAGTTGGGCAGATATAAGTTATTATTGAGCTATTTCTATGGCAACCGTCAGGCTTTGACTAAATAGCTAGTTTAGCTAGTATAATTCTCAAATATTTCTTCAAAATTGGTTCTAGAAAAAAAAGTTTGGTGTTAAAATAAAGATTATGATTATTACCTAGTATGATCTGCAGTTAAATATGCAAATTAGTACATTTGCATATCTATGAATATTAATGAGATTGCAAGAAAAACTCCTAAAAACTAGCGAACCACCAAAATAGTAGGGTCAATATACAATTTGACCCCCAAAAAATTGCTACAAAAGGTATTTAAACTGATCCTGGTAGGGTAGAAGGTCCTTAAAAACATATCAAAAGTTTACCACAATCGGACCTCCGGAAAGTTTTTTTTTCAAGATGGCCGCCAAGGTGGCCGCCAAGACCTATTAATGAACTATGTAACTATCCAATCAAATTTGATGAATTTGATGTCTTTACCTAAGTTTCAAGGGGCAAAGAACACATAATGATCATCAGAAATTGTTTAAGTTTAATATAGAACACACAAATCCAACACGGCGTCGAAAATAGCCGCCAAGATGGTCGCCAAAACCTGTTTATGATCATAACTATGTAACTATCAACTTAAATTTGATGAATTTGGTGTCTATACCTATGTTTCAGGGGGCAAAGAACACATTCATATCATCAGACAACGTGTAATTTAATTATGTTACACAGAAATCCAACATGGCGTTAAAAATGGCCGCCAAGATGGCAGCAAAGATGGTCACCAAAACCTATTAATGATCTTAACTATGTTACTATCTACTCAAATTTGACGATTTTGGTGTCTATACATAGGTTTCAGGGGGCAAGGAACACATTTAGATCATCAGACATTGTTTAAGTTTATTATATTACACAAAAAATCAACACAGAGTCCAAAATGGCCGCCAAGATGGCCGCCAAAACATATTTATGATTATAAAATATAGCTATGTAACTATCCACTCAAATTTGATGAATTTGGTGTATATACAAAGGTTTCAGAGAGCAAACAACACATTTATATCACATTTATATCATCAGACAAAATGTAAGCTAATTATGTTACACAGAAATCCAACACGGCGTCCAAAATGGCCATCAACACAATACGAAGGACCACAAGTCCATAACTTGTTACTCAAACGTTATGGTTGTTATGTAAAATGCCATAGTTTAGGAGACAAGGAATACTTTAATCGAATTGAGGTTATCAGTAAGGAGTTGAATAATCATACAATCCAATTTACGTCATTTGGGAGAGAGAATAAACCAGCACATGACTCCATGATAGAATCAGGTTTTACTAACTTCTGTAGACTTCCTTTTTTACCGTTGCTGAAAATCATTGGAGATTAATTACAGCCTGAATAAGCACGAGTTCTTTCAAAAGGTTAATATTATACACTTTGCGTTCCTTTGACTATTTATTTACATAAAAGCGGAAGTAGATGGTCTTATTGTCCCTTTCGGAGTAATGCAGGATCAAGATGAGCAAATCTGTATCCTCGCCCACCAACGTTGTGGTGCTACGACGGGATCGTTATACTGTTGCTTTAACAATTTGAACGTCTGCATCCCCTGAAGACAGAACAACATAGCATCCCATTTTAGTCAGAGTTGTGCTGATCAGAGCAATCATGCCGGCCTTGTTTCTGTCACGAGACAAAAAGTCTTCCTTTTTTACATGAGCATTCTGTTTCTTTGCTGAAACTCACAATATGATTCACGTTTCCGGTGCGTTTTGTCTTTGTTATAATCACCGTCTTCGTAGCCATCGAACCCCACTGTCGCTTGTCCGTAATGCCTTTCTCTGAATCTACATAAGACTCGGCTATTGCGTTATATGAGTCGCCCTTCTCCATGGTTAACGATGCAGCAAAGTGCCACCATCATGCATCTGTTTCATGAATACAGTTCATCACAGCCTCACATGATGTGTCTACAGCATACTCTCAAATTGCCTGAGCGATCTGAGGCTTATCTGCTGTACAAAGTATGTTCTTGGCTTCAAAGAAGGCAGCAGGATGGGAGCTCAGTTCATAAGACAATACGACTGCAAGGGAAGGATCTCCAGATTTTGACACCACCAGAAAACGCTGGAACAGAAGAGCAGGATCAAAAGCACGGTCAGAAGCGATCTTAACAGCCAAGCTATTCCCAAGAGATTTGGCTCTGTATTTTCTCGTGAATTTATAAGCAAAGACCGACTTTCCTATGATATCTCTTATGATCGTTTTCCCAACCGCCTCAATTGCATGAACATTCACATCTGACCCAGCCACTATCCCATTGACCATGTTTCTCAGAGTAGGGTCAGCTGTGTATGGTGAGCAGGTTGTAATCTGTGTCTGCATTTTCTCTAGATCAGAAGAATCCCCTTTGATGCACGCCTCAGTTGAGTCTTTGTGTTGTGGACTTGTAGTATAGGTCAGGTCTGTGAAATCCTGCATCGCACTGTTGTGCTCGGATGTTGCAGATAGGGTCCAAGGGGTTTGCATTTCCTCGGTCATTCCACTGCCGCGAGTTAGACCACATGTGCTCTATAAAAACATCATCAATGTTTGCTCAATAACAAGATCACGTCCTAGCCCAGCCCAGCACTGATGGCTCCTACAAACAACGTGAAAACCAATACCGAACTTTCGATAAACGTCCGGGTGCGTTTCCTCTAGGTTGCTTATTTGCTGCAGATATATGTAGTAATACGCAGATTGCAGGTAATGTACCCAGCTGCAGCAAAGATGGATAGCAAATCGGGCACTGCCTAATGCATCAACCAACACCCAGTACGATATGCTTTAATCAACACCCTTGAATTGTTAATCATAAGCTGATAATTCAGCCATACTATGCTTGTCTTTGAGGTCTGGGCAATTTCATGTTTCTTCTTCTCTGTAGCCCTCTCGAGTTTGATCAAAATCGCATAACATATCATCTGCTAGCGTCGTTTTGCCCCTCAGAAGGGAAGAGTACAAATCCTTGGCATGATCCAGCAGTATCTGAATGTCTGGATCTTCCTTGGTCATTTCGGCTGAAAGCTGGCTGTGTATGCACTTTTCAACAAGAAGATGGTCCCGTGAAGCCCTCTGGACAGCTTTTCGTGTCACAATGTGCACAATTGCATTTCTCAATAGACAGCCTCAAGTATGTTTTTGAGAGCGGTTTCTTCCATGAGGGATCCTTTGCCCCCCCCCCCCCCAAGTTAATACGTGTATGAAACATCCCGAATTCTAATCAACACTTTAAACTACTTTGTGGCGCACCAATATTGATTTCGGCAGCCTTCCAATACAAGGGTTGGTCAAACGTTACAATGGTGTGAAGGTTGTGGCAAACTAAGACTTATGTTGACAGAATGCACGCTTTGTCCCCATTGTACATATTAATCATAGGCAAGAATTTGACTGACAACAGCCCAGGGTACTGGCTTTGCTGATGCAAGATACGCATCATTCCTTGCCAATTCAGTGTTGCCTGAACCTGAAAAATATCGATCCTCAAAATCCGAAAATCGCAGCAGGTCTAAACTATGGCGTTTCACATAACAAGCATCACGTCAAAAGTAATGGACTTGCGGTCCTTCGTATTGTGTCATTGGACGCCATGTGAGATTTCTGTGTAACATAATAAACTTAAACTATGTCTGACAATCGTAATGTGTTCTTTGCCCCTCGACACCTCGGTATAGACAACAAACCATCTAATCTGAGTGGATAGTTACATAGTTATGATCATTTATAGGTTTTGGTGGATATCTTGGCGGCCATTTTGGACGCCATTTTGGATTTGGGTGTAATATAATAAACTTATACAATTTATGATGATCTAAATGTGTTCTTTGCCCCTTGAAACCCATATATAGCCACCAAAATAATCAAATTTGAGTGGATATTTACATAGTTATGATCATTTATAGATTTTTGCGGCCATCTTGGCGGCCATTTTCGACGCCATGTTGGATTTGTGTGTACTATTGTACACTTAAACAATGTCTGATGATCGTTATGTGTTCTTTGCCCCTTGAAACCTAGGAATAGACACCAAATTTATTAAATTTGATTGTATAGTTACATAGTTATGATCATTAATAGGTATTGGCGGCCATCTTGGCGGCCATCTTCAAAAAAACAACTTTCCGGAGGTCCGATTGTGGTAAACTTTTGATATGTTTTACCAGGTTCAGTTAAAATACCTTTTGTAGCAATTTTTTGGTGGTTGAAGGTATTTTTTTTTATATATTGACCCTACTAAAATACTACATGCAATTTGCGACTCAATTTCTCCCAGACAATTTATGAAAATTAAGCTGATTGATGACCCATCTTCAAAGGAGAAAAAAATACCAAATGCTGCCAGTACCAGACTGTTATCAGCCATTTTCATATGCTACTGGCATGCATCTTCCAAGATATATAGGTGTAGTTTTGCCCCCTTACTGGTACACCCCACCTCAATTTTGGGTACTTGGCTGAAGGACTATAAAGCAAAAGTTCATAAATAATTTAACTGAAAACCATATTTCAAATATCTAGCAAAGGTAGGAAAACCGTGTTTGTATTATTATCAGGTAATACATATTGACAGGAAGAATATTCCTGATATGTAAAGCTTACAATAGCTTTTACAAAGTTCGTTTTTATATATGTTTTTTTTTTATTTAACAAAACAGTTCAAGTGTTATTACAAAATAAAGATTGTATATTAAAACTTTTAAAAAGGTAGAACAATAAAACCATTAAAGACGCATAGTATCAGGAATAGGTAAAACTATGTGTTTTTGTTTGCATATATTCATATACTCTGGGTTCACGTTTACACCATAAACATATATAATAACGCACTGATTGCACCGGGACGCAAACAAAATTGTCCGTTGCGTCCCATGAACGCGGCATAAATTTCAGAGTAAATGAGTGAACAATTACTGGCAAATGTTCATGTATACTGTTGACTTCTTAACCTGAATCCCAATACATAAAAAGAAAAGCGTGCAGTAGCAATGCTTTTTCTCATTCACGATCTTGCTTGCCATTTTCGAAACAAAATAAGTCTAACTTCACGGGCCATAAGGAGTAATACATTTGTTGGGTTAGTACAAAAAGTAGATGTACAAGAATTTAAATTTCCATAAACATGTTGCTAAATGATCTAAATGATCGTTACATGCTTGTCACTGATGGTCGATGGCTGAATTTAGCAAATATATGAAACAGTTTTCCCGACTGTGGTTGAGTAGTTAGTTATAGAATATAAAGTATTATAAAACGCTTAGTTAGTCAGATATAAGAAATGTTAACGACATAATCATCTCAAAGCGACATCATACATATTTTTATAAACGGTAGGATTGTATTGAGTAATGGGCTGTTAAATTGTAGAAAGACATAAATATGTATTAAGAATTTGATCCAAATATAGGGACTCATTCAAATCCGTTTGAGACGAAATATTGTTCTATGCACTATGAGTTCCAGGGACGCAGCGATGATTTAGTGGTGCGAAAACTGATCTACATATATAAATAACATATCTTAATTAAATAAAATGACAACGGTTCTATTCATATTCTTAACATTTTAAATCACCTACGCAAAGCTGCCCTTTCCAGCTGTCTATAATTTTCAACGCATTATAATTTGCTTTTCGTAGAAATGTGATTTCCTTATTTGTTCAGGAGGCTCTTCTGCATCGACGTTCGACTTATCACATTAAAGGAACAGCTTCACATTTTTGGGCCGAGAAATTGTTATCAAGACTGGAATCTTTAAGCAAGCATCTACACAATCTTCAAACAAGCGTGAACATGTTTTGCAATTTGACAATATTACTATTTTTTCATATTGTGACTTACTCTGTACGAAATACCTTGCGTATAATTTATTAACCAGATACAAATATGCGTAAAAATATCTTTGTATGAACATTGTGCTTCTCATAGACTTTAAGTTTTTTTTTTTAATATATCATAGAAAAGTAAATTTCAATTTTAGGAAAGATTTTCGTGCAGCCCGAAACGATCCCTTTAATCATAAATTGTCGCATAAACCAAAAACCAGAATAAATGCAATGAACATTTGGCAGATATGCTTTATTAAGGTTTGGCAGATATGCTGTGAGCGCGTTGGCTTTTAAGACGATATAATTGGGATTGTTTTTAATTAAGAGATGTTTGGTTGATGATAAGTTTTCTCCATTGAAAGCTGTTTGCTTTATATAAATAACCGGTATATGATGTTGCCTCCTATAGAAATTAGTTTCTCATTACATTTAATATAATAGTTTTAATAAATGTTATTCAAATCGTCAACTTAGAATGTTATACTTAACAAAATAAATCCAACGCACATTTGCCAGCGTGTGTTAGTGCGTTTACACTTTATTTGAATCTTTAAATGGCATTTAATTAATGGAATTTCCCATCCATCATTTTATGGGGATGTTTTGAAACGTGTCCGTAAGTTAAAATATCTTAAAGAAAATGTTCATAGTAAACTTTTCCATTTAATTAACTCGTTTTTATCAAAAGGATATGATGCTTATGTACTTAAAAACACGTGCGTGATGGTTTTCGATTCACTTTATCTTTTGTCTCTTAAAATTTGGAATCATGAGTGATATAATGGGTATTTTTCACTTTTTAATTAACTTGTCTTTGTGTCGTATGCACTTTATCTTTCGTCTCTTAAAATTTGGAATCATTAGTGATATAATGGGTATTTTTCACTGTTGAATTAAATTGTGTCTTTGTGTCGTATGAACAAATCTGCATGAAAACAACATTTAGATTCACATCGTACATCAAATCATTTCTGTCGTTAAATGTCATAACACCTATATACTGTTTGATTCCAATAATGTCGCTTTAATGGAATTACCATTTTTATTCATTTGATTCTTAATATTAAATCACCTAAACTTGTTTTATTAGTAGCACAGCCCCATTAATATTTTTATTTACAGTACTACCCCTGGATTTTGTTCACGTCATTATGTCATTATGGATTTTTGTGACGTCATACGACCGACTTTCCCAGTTGTAATCTACATGCATAGGTCATTGGGTTTATAACGTTCCATTTTATTTATATTTTCTCTCTGATAGGCGTTTCTTGTTTGATTTAATTATTATTATTTTTTTTAGCAGTCACATAAACAACCAAGCAATGTAATATGGAATTTTTACACCCATTATTGCTGCTTCTTCCTGTATTTGCGCGATGATTATCTGAGATATTAACTCCGTGACGCTATATTCTCAAATCTTTTTCTATAAAGAAGGAATGTAGTTGACAATTGTTAATAGTTTTATTTGATCGTTCGTCAAAAAGTTGTAACTCTGTTACTCTTGTATCTTCAATGCAATTGAGTAATTAAATAGTAATTAAATTGAATGCGTTTTAATTCCCTTTTATTATTGTTTAATTTGAGTTACAATGCTATGACGTTAATTTTTATTTACACTTAAATGTATTATGAATATTGCTGGGCCAAGTGTGAGGTTGAGCGCTCTATAACCAGGTTTAAACCCCCAATGCGTTGCATTGACCGTTCCAAGGCGGTGACCCCAGCTTTATTCTTATTTGTGTTTATGTTGTTTTGTATTGTGCTGTATTGTGCTGTTTTGTACTGTTACGGCAATCGGTCACTTGCCATAAATAAAGGACCAACTAATTGTTTGTAATAGGATTTCAATACTGCTCCAGCGGCTGGAGTTTCACTTCTTTATATTACATGTTTATGATTTACATTTTTCAAGTCATCGTTTAATTAAATAACGTCACATTATGCGTTGACTTTAATTTAAATATCATTTAGAGTGTTAATCAAACATATTTAATAGCTGGCTTCAAAGTGCTGTCGTTTGTAAAGCGTCTTACATGTTTGGATATTGCTCGTGCTCATGTGTTCCGTTCATAGAAGTTATATTTTAAGACAAAATAAATCTTATCACAGACTACCTATTTGCAATAAACTTCCAGCATGAGCTATGCCAGAGTTCCTATCTTTTCTGACAAATTAAATCAAATCAGCATTACAATGATAAATGGAATTCAATATTGCAATTACTTAATATCTTGACTGCCGTAAGTTCGTTGCTTCTGATTTTAGGCAATAACAAGAAACAAATCTATATTGTAATGTATCAACCTCGCCATAAGTAATTAAGCAATTAAATTGTATTATATTTTCCATACGGTTCTTTTTAGAAGAGTCCCGCTGACAGCTTGTCAGTTTGTTATAATATGGAAGTACGGATCTGTTTAATTATCTTCCTGTGATATGACATGTTCCTGACAATGACAAGCCCCTTGCACTCGGCCAATTAACAAAGAAACAAAATACACCGTAAATTCAAGACGTAAGCGATTACATTGTTTTCTAAATAAAGAACTGTCTCTTTAACGATTATTTCCAAGACTATCTATTTCTGGTTAAACTGGGTACTTTTTGTTTGTAATATTTACACCATCACTTCTTCCTTTTCTATTATAGTCATTTGCTATGCGAAAGACGAAATAGAAACGCTCATTCAAAATTATGAAGATTATAATTAAATGTAATGCATATCAAAATACATGTATATGTTTTAGTCATTTCACTTTTCAGATTAAAATAGAGATTTTATGGACAGAGAGAAACGAGCCTTCCAAAGTATGACAATTATTTTAAATGGTGGTGCATTCAGTAATAAATGTATATGTCAATTGCACAACATATCTGAAGAAAAGCAAAACAAATGATTTGTTAATGGGTTGTTATTTTCAGACTTTATCCACATTTCAATTTATATTCTCTTGCAAATATTTCATGAACTGCTAATATATCAGTGTAATTGGAATATTTTGTAAAATTACAAATTCGTATTATAATGTTGTTCATTCGCAAAACAGAACACGATCCCAACAGCTTGAGTCTCAAGTATCAATTTTAAAATAACAACTGCCCGCTCTCGGCCAATGTCATCGCCTATTTCAATTCACATACGTGTACTCCATTTATTAAATACGACAACAGGACATCACGAGCTTGTTATAAATATCTTTAATCATTCTCGACGGATGTGTCTTATCAATAGTGTAATTAATAACAAGATCGTGAGTAATGCGAATGTTGATTCGTATTAGCTGTGTTCTATTCAACTTCCGTTCTGGTGACCTGCACTGGCTAATTATGACAAACATGGTAAAGGAAAAATCTAATTTGGCATATACGACTAAACCGCAGTAATATCCGCATCTTTATTAGAAAGTCCAAGACAACACAAATCCCCACAGATACAATGTCTCCTTGCATCCTTTGGAAACGATGTGTATTGACTTATACGACTCTGCCAAAACTCCATGACACAAAATTACAAAATAGAACGTAAAGTACTATAACGCATCTTCAAATATGCATGGACATGAATCATCGAGAAACATCAGTCCATGGTTTAAAAGCTATGAGGCATATGACCCACGTCATGCGAAAATGGGTCTTATGGCATATACATCCGCGCAGTCTGGTCTACGGCAACCCTGTCCGCTATAGAGTCACGCTAGGTTTCGAGGTGTCGTTGGCGGAAAGGAGAGCTTCTGACCAGACAGCACGAACTCGCAGGCTGGTCGGAAGCTACCTTTGCCGCATATGACATATGACTTATTTTCGCATGACGCGGCTCATATAATGATTGTTTAAAACGCCAGAAACTTGCACCCATTAAATGTGTTTATGCATGTGTTGTTTCATAATTGTTTAAATATGCTCAAACAACAGATATTATAGTCGTTAACTAATGTTAACATGTACTTTCTGTGCAGATGTTTTCCATGCTGCTGCCATTGAAACTCCTGGCGTTCAAACTACAAACAGCGATGCAAAGATCGATGACTATCGAGTTCCTTATACGAACATTAAAAAAAGAAGCAGTGCCGCATTTAAAAGACTTCCTGGGTGGACAGTGTATTATGGGAAACGATCATATACCTCATCACCTATTGATGAGACAGACGAAGTGAGAGAAAAGACTGAACGTGAAATTAACCTATTAAAAGCAATAACCAACACGAAGGATTCAGAGGAAAATAACATGCCTTTTGATCTTGATACACATCAAAAGATGGGCAACGGATTTATGAATTCAGAGAGTAAACGCGATAATCTGAAACGTCTTCAAAGTTGGTCGACTACGTATGGGAAACGTTCGGTATCACTAGACCTGGACGTTAACGATAACGAACTGAATGTTTCTGAAGATGACTCGTCTGAGGAAGCAGCTTTCGAACAAGAAGATGACAGTATACATTCTATGAAAGGACAATGGCAGCAATACAATAACAAAGACGAGTCAAGTTCGCAAGATGTTAATAAAATTGCATCGCAGTCGGCGGCGGAAGACGGTAAACGAGAATCAGGGGATGAAAATAATGAGAAAAGAGGTCATCAATGGGGAATAGCATATGGGAAGCGGCCTTCAGGATGGGGAGCAACCTATGGAAAGAGAGTGTCAGGCTGGAGCGCTACATACGGCAAAAGAGCCCCTGGTTGGGGCGCTACATACGGCAAAAGGGCCCCCGGTTGGGGTGCAACATACGGCAAAAGGGCCCCCGGTTGGGGTGCAACATTCGGAAAAAGGATCGCCGGTTGGGATGCAACATACGGCAAAAGGGCCCCCGGTTGGGGCGCAACATACGGCAAAAGAGCCCCAGGTTGGGGCGCTACATATGGAAAAAGAGCCCCCGGTTGGGGTGCAACATATGGCAAAAGGGCCCCCGGTTGGAGTGCAACATACGGCAAAAGGATCGCCGGTTGGGGTGCAACATACGGCAAAAGGGCCCCCGGTTGGGGTGCAACATACGGCAAAAGGATATCAGGTTGGGGTGCAACATATGGCAAAAGGGTGCCCGGGTGGCGCGTTACCTACGGCAAACGATCTAATGCCTGGAATGATTTATACGGCAAACGCATGCCGGGATGGTATGCGACATATGGGAAAAGATACATCGAACCCGAAGGCACTGAACCGTTAAATCTTACTGACGCAAACGGAGACAGTCAAGAGGAAAGCATGCAAACTTTGAATCGGACACAGTAATGGAAAGCGTTTTATGGAAGATGAAATATACAATCAATCAGTAACGCTACGAAATGTGATGTTTAGTTAAGTGTTTTACTGAGATATCACTCATCAAATTAAATAATTAAATATAATTTATACTTATTACAATACTTTGATAAAGTGTGTTAACTTCATAGTTTATAAATATGGCCAGTGGTTACACATGTCCATATTATTTCAAACAGAATGGACATCCGATAACTCTATAAAATGTAGATATAACATTTCATGTTTGTTAAATGGTTTGTATGAAACACTGAATTCTATAATTTCGCTATATGATTGATATATGCTGTACATTTCGAAGTACGCTATACAAATACAAGTATATATTTAGAACATTCCAATTAAAGATGATTTTTGCAACGTTGTTGTGTTTAATTGAGCGTGCTTTTGTTGCTTTAAACATAACTTCTTGGACACATAGGTCTTAAAGAACAAGTGCTCGGTATTTCTGGCGGGGTCCTATTGGCGCCCTCTAGGTTGCGATCTGTATAAGCGACGCAACTAATAAGCACACGACGTACCCATACATACCATAAATTTCCAGATAGTAACAATAGTTAACACACATACTTACAACATACCATTTCCAGATAGTAACAATAGTTAACACACATACTTACAACATACCATTTCCAGATAGCAACAATAGTTAACACACATACTTACAACATAAATGTGTGGTGTGCATCTCGCTTGTGGTTACGAGAACACAAAAGTGTTATTGTCGAAAGGATGTACAATATAATTGTTGCAACAAAACTCTATCTGAAATAAATATATAACATGCAAGGAATGCCTTAAATTATCTATATGAAATCAATATATTACATGACACAAAATGTCTTATATATCCATATAATTACCAATAAAATGTACATAGTATGCATAAGGTCACCTTGTGTTATACAGCTCGATTTTACACATATTGGAAGAATTTGGCGTTTTAAGTTTTATCAGAACTGATCAGAACTTATCAGAACTGATGATTAAATTGGAATTATAAACGTTTGTAACAAGACAATGACACATCTGTAAAATAGCTAAATATTTGTGAGGATTATGACTTTTGTATACGAACGAACAGACAAACATCACCTCAAATGGTTATTATACATAATGGTATTTGTGCACTTGTTAAAATCTACCGATTATTTCGGAAAGAATATACACTATTAGGCACTATAAAGATTGAATGACAAAAGGTCAAATACAATCAAAATTAATCGCGTTATAGTGTCATTTCAAACAGATTGATTTGAACAAATCCGTTCAACAAAGTAAATATATGTTTCCATAAATTTTGCCTTTCGCACAATACTCGAGAGTGTAGCAGAAAACAAATCGTTTAGCCTGCGTGCTCATTTACCGTGGAGACACATCTACAGCTGTGTTTGTTATTTACTTATTTAAATCGCTATTCCGTCATTTTCCCCGTTAATAAATGTAATGCATTGATAGGATACAATTCGGCTATAATATATTTGCTAATATTTCTTGCAAACGTAGAAATATATTTGATTAACTTAATAAGTTTTTTTCTATTGTTGTCAGCGTATTATCTTTAATTAGAAAGCTCAAGTTGATATAATTTGCATTAACATTACAACACTCTGCACCTTCAATAAAAACAACTAAATTTATTAACTAAATTCACTTAAACGTGATCAAACTACATAATGTGCCGATATGCCGTTAGTACATCTATTTGCGTAAGCTTATTTACAAAACACCTTTTGTCGCCAACCATTACACAACTAGAACTGCTTTAAGAATTTCGCAACGATGCTTTGGATGAGGAATAACTATTATTGCTTGCATTTACCTACATTTTAAACCAGTTACATCAACCATGCAGCAAAACCGTTGGGGGATTAAGTTCTTAAAGATAAAATCCAGGAAACGTTTTGGTCTAATGATTGCAATTACGTACATATTACTAAAGATTGAAATCGAACAGTTCACCCATTGTATGTCTATACGAAATAAATCCCAAATACAAATGCATTGGAAATGACTGAATAGTATTGACTTAATTGTCGCAATTTCTTTAAATATCGACAGCAATATGTATGTATTGAAAACGGGCTTCATTTTCTTTTGTAATTTGCAAGCTTGTTCCAAATATGGTTTCGATAAGAACCCATTTCAACTTATTCAATAATTGGCGTGTTAATATCGAGAACGAACTTATATGTATAGTGTGTACAAGTGAAATGCATTTATATATGGACACATGGATAATGTTGCAAAAGATTCGCATACTCGTGTTTGCATCCAAGCAGTTTTCTGTCAAAACAAAGTGCAATCTCAAATGTTTAAATTAACAAATGCACACTGTTATACAATAATATGCTTCAAGATTCACAATATTGAATTTAGGGGAAACACTTTGCATCAAAACGAAAACTTATTTCTAGATTCAATTAAGTAGATTAAACTTGATAACAACGCTGAACGTATTTATTGCTGAATCTAACCCTTAGGTATGATACAAACTAATTAAGAACGATTTCTTCCTACTTAAATGTAATTTTTCTACATAAATCAGTATTTCTACGTAGGTTGGTGTCTCAAGCGCAGCCAAAACGTGAAGTATAAATACTGTAATACGTATGCGTTTTGCGACACTATAGACGGCCTCTTCCCTCCAAGAACTGGCAAAAAGCAGTGATGTACATCAAAAGCACGTTTAGTTACAACGGTGTTGCACTCATATATAATGTGTTTTATAAACTTGATGGCAACATAAAAAAAAAGTTAAATTTTAATTCAGTTATTTCAGATTTTCTTTTATTTATTTATGGTGTTCCCGAAAATCAAAGAGCTTCTAGAACTCTTATGACGACAACAACAAAACTCGATCGCAAATTTACAATAGTATATACATACACATTCGGTTATTTGAGTTCTTTTTTTCCTGTTAGAATAAGAAATAATCCACGAATTTAGCAATTATAGTGTCGTCAATATATTAATTGGCAGTTGTTAAGGCGCCGACAATTTAAAAGGAATACGCCGTGGCGTAGTGGATATGGTGTCCGCCTAGCATTCGGGAGGTCATGGGTTCGAACCCCACTGGGAGCGTTCCTTTGATCTCCCCAAAGACACCAAGTACTGGTTCTAGTCCCAGGAAACGGACTCGAGAGCGTTTATATAAGCCTACGGCTTTCGATGCAATCGAGCTAAAATAAATAGGTTTAAACTAAAAGGAATACGCTGTTGATCAGTCCGAAAACAATCAAATAGATTGAAGAAGATAAAGAAACGTATACATTTATAGAAACAATCATTTAAGTTATTTAAAGGCAACATTCAACATGCTGCTGTCTCTGTATAGTATACTTACGGTGGAATGGCAAAACTTGTTTGTCTCAAAAATCAATTTTATTTAATTCTTCTACAATTGGATGCATTATGCATTTCAGGAATATTTATTAAAATAAATATCTGAATATAAAATAAGAATATCGACACCACAAACACATTGGAAATAAGTGTCATATACAGATCTCAAAATACACCTGACACTGTATACACATCTCAGAACTCGTCTTACTTTCTTTAAACGAATAATACAGTTTCATGCTACAACATAATTCCTTCCACTTAACGTTCTTTGAACGTTCTTAGCTCTACTGTAATATGTTTTTTAATCAGTTAATAGGTAACACATTTTATCACACGCACTTGTTGATTTTTTGCTTGTGTGAATATTGATGGTTTATTAATTAGCCCTCGGGCCATAATAAAGTTCAATGATAGTCTTCAGTAGGGGAGGTGTATGCCTTTCGCTTGCCAACTGATGTGTACTCTGAACAAACGGGTTAACGCTAAAAGTACGTATAACTGCCAATTGGCTATAGCATTAAAAATACGTTTTTCCACGATAAAATCCGACACACACTGTTCAAAGTAAATGAATATGGATTTTTAACTATAAGCATATTATGCAAGGGAGTCCATGTTTCGTAATAGTTTGACACGTAGCCAATCACATCTTGACGTTAGATAAGAGCAAATCGGGCAGTGTCGACATAATCTTGTACTACTTGGGAATGAGCTACAAACGTGTACTACACGTATACGTTATACAATCATGAACATTCAATATGCTTTTCGACCTGAATAATATCCAGTGTATACTTCTAAAGAGAGTATTCCATCATTTTCATTTCCTGTCTGTGGGGCATCAAAAGGGATTTTGTGTAAGGAAGTGCAGGATACTTAAACATAAAAAGTGAAAGGAAGTTTCAGATGCATCAGCATACTTCATGATAGAACAGAGTATTTGCATACAGAGTTATTTGGTAGGTTTAATTAATTAAAATCTCAATTTTGATCTCATTTTTAAGTTTTTTATTTTGAAACAAAACTATGCAGATTTTATGTTTTCTGCACATGAGTAATCTTTCATAATCTAATCCAATATCCAATTTCAATGTCAGTGTTATGGTATTTTTTTAAATTTATGTTTAAAACCTTTGTCTTCTTGTGAAAAGAAATGCATATTTAACTCCCATTGTTTGTCGTGCATATTCCAAGTTTCCTGATATTATCATATCTTATTTTATAACTATTATTGCAGTAATTAGATGTTAGTACTCTATTTCAGTAAGAGTCACATGACTCTTGACCTCTACAAAAGCTACAAATCATGCATATCATCGCTCTAACTGTGTAGACCGAGTTTCATTGTACACTGTTATGAATTGTGATCTTACTCCAGCCGTGGTATTTAATAACGATGCATATGTTTTATGCTTCATAGCCAATTTAACGTCTGCTATCAAATCAGGCACGTCCGGCCACAGCGGTCAAGAGGAGCATGTATCCAATAGGAAATCTGTTTATAAATACGCCAGTTGAGCATTATCTTGGATTCATACTTAAATCCTTAATTACGAGTATATAATTGTTAAATGTTCGCAGCGAGCAAATCAAGAGCATTGTTGACGAGGCAAACGGTTTAGGCAGTACAGAAACACAATTGATCATATTTCTAGCATGAACAATGGATTGTTACTTTTCATCTGTTCATAATTATATTGACTTTCAAAATAAATTTGACCCGGACAATAGTATACTGTTGGAAATTGTCTGATATAGGTATTTCAGCAAAAATGATTTCTCTGGGATATTCATTATGTTCAAGAATATCTACTTCATCATGTGTACGCGTTGATAAGAAGTTTAAAGGACTCTTTTTCATAAAATATGTGCACAGAAAGGGCCTCTCTTCACAATATTGTTTAATCCATACATAATTGACATTACTTTGCTAGTAAAAGTTCTTATAGAGCTATTAGTTGTACAGAACGCAGATCATGCCTTTAAACGTTCAAGAAATACAAGATCTCTTATAGCTTTATTAATGTTGTCAAGAATAGGGCAATATTTTTTTCAAATATGTACTCTAAAGCAGCTGTTAAAGGCGACATGTGCTTGGCGCCAATATTGATTGATCAATTCAAACGTATGCAACCATTGGCGTATGCGCTGATTCGAGACTGCATAAGAAGTTACAAAAGACTTTTTATGTTTAATTATGTGCTATAGCACCACATGCTTTTATCGCGCTATATGGTTTGTATGGGCTATTTAAATTATGAATATGTGTATGAGACTCGTATAAACTATTAAAATACGTATTAAGTATCAAATATTGGCTCTTCCAGCAAAGTCACTGGACCCTAATATTATTGAGCACTTAAATCATGGATACATTAAGAGCTTGTGTAAAATAAGAAGGTGGGTTTGCATTACTAGTTTGTGCGAGCCGCGTGATGTTCTGGCAGAACAAAAAGGTTTTTAATGTATTTATTACTTTAACATGTTTTGAAATTTCACATTTTATAACATAAATAATAAATAAATGTCTTTAGATAATACAAAGGCCAAGCATGATTACGTTTCATCTGCTTTCATAATGTCGATTTGTTTCGATAAAAAAGTCCTGATCTAATGTATTTTTAAATGAAAAAAGTGTATTCTTCGAAGTGTCTATTTTTTTAATTATTTGGTTAACGTATGACTGTGAAATGTGTTATAATAAATGAAGGTACAATGCAGCAAACGCTGTATACGGCGGGAAAAAAAAATATCCAAAATAATATCACAGTTTTATTCCATGGTGTCACAGTTTGTTTGACGATAGGACGAAAATGGCCACGGTTATGCTGAAATCAGGTTTCACTGATTTATTTTTCCATTCAATGCAAATTTAATCTCAATATCCACTATTTTTTCATTGAAACTATACAAAGAAAACCAAAGCATCTGTTAAACAGCTGGTTTAAAACAGATTTGAATTGCAGATAATATTGTTAACTAATAACATGAACAAGTAATTTTACTTAAAAAACTTAAAAATTCCAAAGTGGTATATCAAACTATTAATGGTTAATTCATATATATCCAGATTTCATCGCTTATATTGATTTTTATAATTTTGCTTGAACGTCCAATTCACCGCTTCGTAAACGACTGTCTATAATTATATTGTTTTCATAGTCTAAATTGAAGTCATCATGTCGTTCTCTTGTCTGAAAGGTTCCGATAGGTTAAGGAGTATGCAGAGTTGCATTAAACAATTCAGTAAAATATAGAACGCATTGTTAGCTTGATTAAAAATTGATGATATAAATTGTAATGCACTCCCACGTCATAGAATTATATCTGAAAGAGAATAGTCTTTGTATAGCCTAGTCTGAGTGTGGTAAACAGCGTGATTATAAAGGTTTTTTTACCTTACTCAACGACGATAAAAAGGTGACAATGATAACGTTATTGGAAAATTAGTGTATTCTTATATGTGTGTCTTCTTTTAAATTCTTTAGATTTATTCTGATATATCGTTATCCAATAAATATAATTACACTTACCATTTTGAACAACGATATCTCATTGTCAAGAGACTATGTACAGCATTCGTTTGAGAACTTGAATACTTTTTTCAAGACAATGATGTTTGACGTCGGATTGTCTCATTTGTTTTAATTAAAAACTAATTTAATGTTCTCATTTATACTTGAAACTGACAGTTATGAATGTGTTGCTTGTAAAACACAGTATACATTTTGTCTAGAAATGACTTCGAGCTAGCAAAGAGTTTTTGTTTATTTATTAATATGATTATTAGCTTCTGTCTGTTTTCAACATACGCAAATTAAATTTAAATCGTGATAGATGTTTTGACATTTGAGCTGATTTTCCGATGTGAATGCACGCCAATACCGCTTTTCTAATGCCTCTGAACACAGAGAACGCATGTCCAGTTAGAGATAATTTGTTGATGTATTCTAGGCTTTTATTTAATAATCACAAAACCATGTGCCTTTTGACAATGCGCTCTCGGTGGTGTCAAGAGCAGAATAAGCCAGTGCAATGAGAGGGCACATCGTATGTCCAGATGCTGTGGTCATTTTAAACTTTTAAGAAAACAATGACTGGGAAATTGGTATGCGGCGTTTCAATCATATGTTCGTGTGTTCCTTTCCATTGGAAACATTTTTTGAGAATTTGAACTTGGAAAGAGGTATGTTTAAATTATAAGGGAAAATGCAGGCACACATATAGGTATATCAATAGTCGTATAAGTACTCCATTATCACTGCTGCAATTGCTGTAAAGAAATCAACCATGCATGCACGTCACACACGATTATGTCTGAAGTTTGTATAAAAATGCCGGAATTATAAATTTTCCAAAAACATTTTTTTAAGATGATTTTCATCCTTAAAACCCCAAATGTGTGCAGTATTTTCATTATTTGGCATTGAATCGTAGCTTATATACTGTATAAACTACCAACCTAGCTTTTCTCTATTTATTGTATTTAAATATATTATTGCAAGTGAAATCTAACCCATTAGGATTAGGGCTTTATTAAACCATAGATAAGTTGCCACAAACGCGTTCCGGATTCGGTATTTTATCCAAAGATTTGTCCTTTACGTACATACGCTTGGTGAATTATTTTATCATTTTCGATGTTATGTATGAGATGCTAGCTCTACAAAACATTAATTCCAATAGGTTATGTAATTCATAAATTAAAATATCACATTAAACATGTACAATATTTCACAGATATTCAACACAGCGTGCAAATACAAAATTCTTTGCAAAACATTGAAACACGTGTGATATGTAATCACAAACATTAATATCGTTTTAATCTTAGTATAAAGATAATTGCATCGCATATATATTAATGATTTCTGATATTCAAGTTAAGTTGTTTATGTAGTAATAAATATAACAGTGTTTAACCAATAACAATTATGTTAATTAACAAGCAGTTGCCGAAGTTGTTTTACCCGACTTACTTACGAACCTTGTCACAGGCTAGCCCGTGAAATTTTAAATGTAAAATATTTGGCAAAACTGCTATGAACGTAAGTTTCATTCTATTCATAATTGAACGCAATTTTACAACAGTAGTAGTAACACATAACTGATCGCAATAAAGCGCTTCTTAGCCGGTTAAGCATCTTGATAAATGTACAAACCATTTGCACAACAAACATACTTCTAAATATTTATATATCTAGATCCTCAATATGTTTAATGCTATCTACATGTAACGCCACAGTTAACATAGTCATGCATTATAAATTTACAACAAGATGTATTTGTGAAACACAATGTTCCCCCATATATTTGACCTTTGACCTTGAAGGATGACCTTGACCTTGACCTTGACCTTTCACCGCTCAAAATGTGCAACTCCATAAGATACACATGCATGCCAAATATGAAGATGCTATCTTCAATATTGCAAAAGATATGGCAAATGTTAAAGTTTGACGCAAACAAACAAACCAACAAACAGACATGACAAAATCAATATGTCCCCCAGTATAGACTGGAGGACATAAAAAGTGCATAAGATAAATATTTCTTATTTAGCTTTAAGCCTTATTTAAACTTTACAATCGACAAACGCCAAATCAAACAACAAAGTAAACTAACCATTTAATATGGATATTGAATAAAGCAAACGTTCATTTAGAATTCAACTGAAAACTATATTCAAACTATCTAGCAGATGTAGGAAAGCCGTGTTTTTATTATTATGAAGCAGGTAATAAATATTGAAAGGAAGAACAGCTTAAAATGCAGCGTTGCTCGTATTCAAATAAACAATTACTAGTGAGTAAAAACAATACATTTTCTTGATATGTAAAGCTTACAATATCTTTTTCAAATTTCGTTTTTGTATATGGATTTGTTTATTTTACATAACAGACCAAGTGTTTATTAGTTCACTTGTTATTGCAAAATCAAAAATTGTTAATTAAAACTTCAAAAAAAGTATAAGAAATAAAACCATTTTAGTCGACAAGTATCAGGAACATGTATGTTTTTTTATGTGCATATATTCATATATTGATGGTTCGCGTTTACGAAATGAACATATATATGATTTCACTGGGACGCAAACAATGATGGCCCGTTGCGTCCAATGGACGCAGCAAAATTTCAGAGTAAATGAGCTATCATTTACTTAAAAATGTCCATCTATAATGTAGACTTCTCAACCTGAATCCCAATACAACAAAAGCAATGCGTGAAGAAGCGTCGTTATTCCTTATTCGCGATCTTGATTGCTATTTTCGAATCAAAATAAGTCTTACTTGAAGGGCCATAATTAGTAAATTGGTTATTACAAATGTAGCTGTCCGAGACGAATAAACATGTTGCTAAATGATCTAAACGATCGCTACATGCTTGTCACTGATGGATGATGGCTAAATTTAGCAAATATATGAAACAAATTGTCCGACTGTTGTTGAGAATTTAGTAATAAAATACAAAGCATTATAAAACGCTTAGCTAGTCACATATAAGAAGCGTTAACGACAGAATCATCTAAAAGCGAATTTGTAATACTGTTTGTTTATAAAAGGTTCGATTTTATTGAGTTATGGGCTTTACAATTGTTCGAAGACATAAATATAAATTTAGAATTTGATCCAAACATCGGGACTCAATCAAATCCGCTAAGGACGCAATATTTTTCTATGCAGTATGAGTTCCAGGGACGCAGTCAAATGTTTGAGAGGTTTTTAATACATAACACATCTTAATTAAATAAAATCACAACGGTTCTATTCAAATTCTTTACATTTTTACAAACCTACGCAAAGCTGCCCTTTCCAGCTGTCTATACTTTTCAACGCAGTATAATTTGCTTTTCGAATAAATGTGATTTCGTTATTTGTTCAGGAGGCTCGACGTTCGACTTATTACATTAAAGGAACAGTTTCACAGTTTTGGGGCGAGAATTTGTTATCAAGACCAGACTTTTTAAGCAAACATCTTCACAATCTTTTAACAAAACCGTTTCCATGTTTTACAAATTTGACAAAATTAATCATTTGTTTCATATCATAACTTATTCTGTAATAATTACCTTGCGTATACTTAATTAGCAGATATACACACANATATATATATATATAAACCAAACAACCAGAATCAACGCAATGCACGTTTAGAAGATATACTTTGAGTACGTTGACTTTTAAGACGATATAATTGGGATTGTTTTTTATTGAGAGAAGTTTGGTTGATCATAAGTTTGCTCCATATAAAGCTGTTTGCTTTATATAAATAACTGGTATATGATATTACTTCCTACATAAATAAGATTATAATAACACTTTCTATAATAATTTTAATATATTTTATTTTAATAAACAAAATAAGTTGTAATTCTAATCAAAATATATACCACGCACATTTGCAAGCGTGTGTTAGTGCGTTTACACTTTATTTGAATCGTTATTTTTTATGATTTACATTAGTTTCAAGTCATTGTTTAGTTGAATGACGTCAAATAATGTGTTAACTATAATTGCACTATCATTAAGAGTGTTAATAAATAGATTTTTTATATGGCTTCAAATTGCTGTCGAGTGTATATTGTCATACGTGTTTGTATGTTGCTCATGCTTATATGTTCCGACCATGGATTATTTTAAGACCAAATCAATCTAATCACAGACAACCTATTTAGCAATTAACTTACGATGACGTTAATTTATGGTCTGCTGTTATGGTTCCAGCATGAGTTATGCCAGAGTTACTTTGACGTTTCTTTCCGGACGAATTAAATTCAATCAGCATTACAAAGATAAATGGAATTCACGAATGCGATTACTTAATGTCATTTGACTGCCGTAAGTTCCTGGCTACTGCTTAAGACAATAACGAGATACAAATCTGTATCAACCTTGCCATAAGTTAGTAAGCAATTAAATTGTATTATATTTTCCATATGGTTCTTTATAGAAGAGTCCCGCTGACAGCTTGTCAATGTTCTCTAATGTGGAAGTACGGATATGTTTAATTTTCTTCCTGTGATATGACAAGTTCCTGGCAATGACAATCCCCTTTGCATACTGCCAATAAACAAAGAAACAAAATACACCATAAATTCATGACGTAAGAAATTACATTATTTTTTAAATAAAGAACTGTCTCTGTAAGGATTTATTTTTTTCAATACTATCTATTTCTGGTGTAACTCGGTACCGTTTAGTTGTAACATTTCCACCATCACTTCTTCCTTTTTGATTACAGTCATTAGCTATGCAAGAGACGAAATATAAACGATCATTCAAAATAATGAGGCGTATACTTAAATGAATTGCATATCATATATGTGTTAGTCATTCCACTTTTCAGATTGAAATAGAGATGTTAAAGACAAAAAGAAATGAGCCTTGCTAGTTATGAACATTACTGTAAATGCCGATGCATTCAATACTAAATGTTTCTGTCAATTCCACAAGATATATGAAAAAACAGAACACATTCTTTGTTAAACGAATGGGTTGTTATTTTCAGACTTTGTCCACATTCCAATTTATATAAAACGCATTTGATTTATTAGACTACGAAACTACCAATATTGCAATTTGTATATTGTGTATGTGTGCATATTGCATAAGAAATTGAAACAAATGAATGGCATACTAGGCGAAGTCTTGCTCGTTTGTCATAAAAAGCAGAGGTTGCCAGTAGCTTTGACTATCATCATTGATTTAATTATTGTTAATGTTTTGTTATTGAGTCTTTCTGATATAGAGCTCTAAAGAAGTCTACGCTTCTTGTTGTAACATTGTTGGAAAAACTATTTTAATTATAATTTTAACTTAATATTATATTGTTTGGCTACAGTGGTGTTTGCATGAAGATACTCTCAATTTCAAATCGACAATAAAATAAGCATACATATAGGTAAGTGTTATTTAATAAAACATGAAATAAACACACTCGAAACTATATTTGGATGATATTTAAACTTAAAATCAATTAAGCAATTTTCAAGAACCGCTTTTAGTCACACACCATATTGATCTCAGCATTTTTCGTAGTTTGCTATTGAATTTACATATATTAATTTGGTTGTATGGCAATGCCGTTTAGATTAAAATACATTACAGTGTTCCTAATCATAAATTTCAATTTATCACCAGTTTTCCCACACCCGTTGTAATGGAATAATATGATGTAGTGTCTCACTACGCCTACTGTGCCCAGATAATAACCGGTTCAGCAAAGGGATTCCTGCCATGTTTGGATTGCGATTAAAAACGAACGCTGTCGGTTCAATGAAAACTCACACGGCGCCTAAGAAACTAGTTCGTGAATGTCTGTATAACCAGACATGCTCGATTAGGTGTGACATGGGAGCGAAATGGTTATGGCGCGTGAAATGTATGTTGGAAGTCGTTGGAAAGCGTATCGCAATTAATATGTTCTCTTTCGATTTTTTTTTTCAATAGGTTAATTACAATATCTTTACTTAATGTCGCGACATGAAGCTTTTACACATAAAATGTAAAACGGTGTACCTGTCCAGTTGGATTCTTAAATGACTTATCGACAATGGCCCTAACGATCATTGAAGACGAGGCTTGTGTGTGTGTGGTTGTGGAATTATTCCAAGTTTACAACTTGCTGTTACAATAACAATTTGTATGATCTATTATAATGAATAAATGATTACTCCCAAACATCAGTTGCGTATTTTNTTTAAAATCTATTATCGATTTAACTAATGTATAACAATTTCCTTCGCATGACAGTAATCTTTTGAGCCATGTTAGTTTCATGTATTTTTCGAAAGAGCATATATCTATCATATTAAGCCCACCTTCGTTATATTCCTTAACAATTACAGTAGCTTTTATTTTGCTTGGTCCTGCCCAAATGAAGTCGTAAAATTGTTGATTAATTGTTTTCATGGTTTCAATTCTTGGTGTTGGTAGTGATACAAATAAGTGAGTAAGTAAAGGTAGAAGCAATGATTTGACAATAGTTATCTTTCCTAGCGGTGTCATGTTTCTACGATTCCAATGACTTATTGATCTTTTAATACTTTCAATTTTGTTCTCAAAATTTATCATTACCATGTTTTCTAAGTTAACATCAAACACAATACCAAGAACTTTAAAAGTAGAAGCTCCCCATGTCAGTTTGTATTTTGTTTTTATTGATCGAGTACTATACTTCATAGAGCCTATCCAAATTAAATTAGTTTTGTCATAGTTTATATTAAGTCCAGAATATACAGAAAATTCTTGAAGCATATCTAAAGCACAATTAAGGGATGAATCTGACCCGTCGAGAAGTAGAGATGTGTCATCAGCAAATTGTGATATTTTGTATTCAATATCTTTTATTGAGATACCTTTTATTTCTTTGCTTTCCCTTATTTTAATAGCAAGGATCTCTGCACATATAATGAAAATGTAAGCACTTATTGGGTCTCCTTGACGACAGCCCCTCTCTATACAGAAAGTGTTCGACAAGAATCCATTTATTTGTATGGAGGCCATAGTATTATGCAAGAACATAGATATCCATTTTTGAAACATTGGTCCGAAATTAAAAAAGCTAAGGGTTGTTTCTATAAACTTGAAAGACAAGGTGTCGAATGCTTTTTCAAAATCGATTGTCATAAGTAATCCAGGTAGATTATTATCTTCAGCATATTTCAATATATCATAAAGAAGTCTAGTGTTTTCACCAATAAATCGACCTTTAATGAAACCAGTTTGATCTTTGGAGATTAAAATATCAAGTACTGTTTTCAATCTATTTGAAATGGAGCCTGATGCTATTTTGTAAACAACATTTAATAAGGTTAATGGTCGCAGGTTTTTTAGATAGCATCTTGGCTTGTTTTCTTTTGGAATGCAAGTTATAATTCCATGCTTTTGAGTTATGGACAAGGAGTTTGTAATAAAAGCATAATTTATGCTTCTTACTATAAAGTGACCTAACTTATTCCAAAACACCTTAAAGAATTCAGCAGTGAATCCATCAGAACCAGGACTTTTGTCATGTTTCATATTTTTAAGTGTTATGGATACTTCTTTAATATTAAGAAGTCCTTCCAATGAATCAGATTGAACTTTATTCAATTTTGGTATATTTACATGAGATAGATCCGCTGTTATATCATATTCCATTTCGTTGTCATTTTTTCTGTATAGTGATTTATAGAACGAAACAGCTTCATTTAAAATATCAATTTGTTCAATTAACTTAGCACCATTTTCTGATTCAATAAAAGGTATCGACTTGCTTGTATAATGGTTTGATTCAAGTGAGCAAAAGTATTTAGAGGGTTTTTCCCCATCTTCTATCCATTTAGCTCTAGAACGAATAAGTGACCCTTTAAGTTTATTTTCCCGAACGTTTTCTTATTCATTTTGTAAGGCAAGAAGTTGGTCTGCATTAGTTTCATTAAATGATTTTTGAAGTCTATCAATTTCCTTAATTAAATTTGATTCATGGTTTTTGTTTAGTTTAGTTTTATATGATGAAAAAGGGATAGTTTTCCCTCTAATTTCCATAAGTAATGTTTCGAGGAATAATTGGTCATTGATAACAAACTGTATGTTACTGTTTTCAATGTTTTCAAAATTGTCTATGTTGTAAATTGGAATACAATATTTTTGTTTAACATTTTCTATCAAAGTATTTATGCAGTTTAAATATTCAATATCCTTTAACAGTGAATTGTTGAATTTCCAAAGCCCTTTTCCATGTGCTATATCCTCAAAACTTATTTCTAGGTCAATAATGGAGTGATCTGATCTATTACTTGAATCAATTGTAGATTTTCTAATTTTTGATGACAAACTATTTGAAGTAAGAAAAAAATCAAGTCTAGCCTGCTGTAGTGGTGTTAATCTTCTCCATGTATATTATTGGGTGCCATTTAGATATATAAAAGTATCAGTTATATTGTTATCTCTAATAATAGATTGTAGAGTTTTTCTTGCATTTTTATTATTATTAATGGACGTGTAATTGTGATAGTCCAAGTTAACGTCTAGTACACAATTACAGTCTCCGCATATTACAAAATCATCAGTTTGAAGATCTGTAATCTTTTTGAAGAGATCAGTAAAAAAGATGGGCGTATCTTTATTAGGCCCGTATAATGAACATAAGGTAAACTGGTGTGTCATATATGTCAAGTCCAATAAAAGGTAGTTACCAAGAGAGTCGTTTTCAATTTTATTTACTGTGATTGGTAAGTTTTTTTTAAACAAAATGCAAATACCTCTTGAATTTGATTGCCCGAAACTAAAATAACATTCCCCGTCCCATTCTGAGTATATTTTATTTTTCATATCAGGAGTAAAATGACAATCTTGGAGACAAGAGATATGTGCTTGTTTTGCTTTTAAAAAATCAAAGACATCTCTACGTTTTTTATTGTTATTGAGACCCCTACAGTTGAAAGATATGAGTTTAGGATTATCCATTTATATACAGGTATGATGAAAAAGTGCTTTAACATGTATATAACTAAAAAGGTTCCTAGGTAGACAGAATACACTATTCCTATCTTTTAGTTTCTGCATGTGATGATGCAAGCAATTCAGCAAATTAAACATAAATATACAAGGAAACAGAAACAAAATGTACAAAAGGAGTTTCAACATATGAGGATTGATTGTGGCTACAATCAAGACATATAGGCTAATTTACATCTAAATACATGATTTTACAACGTATATTTTACATTTGATAATATTTGGGGTGTATCAATTACTTAAATCCGAAAGTGTACATAAAATTGAAGAGACATTTAATTTTTATATATAAATTGCTTATAAGCAATAGGAGAGTTTAGATTTATCAAAACATTTTTTTTTCTTCTAAAATCTAAAACCCACACTCAAGCTCATTACAACACACATGTGTTAAACAAACAAGGAACAACACATCCACATATAAAATACAAATTGTCATCAATGTTCATGTGTTGCAGTCATATGAATTACAGTCATATCTAACCTTAACAAAAACTATATAAACCGGTAAATTATTAAGCATACTTCGATAAAGTATACGACTTTAAACAACGACTTCATCAACGTTCATGTGTTGCAGTGATCTGTATTATAGTCATATCTAACCTTAACAAAAACTATATAAGCCGGTAAATTATTAAGCATACTTCAATAAAGTATACGACTTTAAACAGACAATTACAGTCCACAAGTTTTAAATCTCCACATCACTTTAGTTAAATGCAAATTATAAATTAATCAATCTCCGTGAATATACCGCAGATAAATATGAAATTCTGACCTTATTCCAGGGTAAACACACAGTCACAGATCAGCGAGGCGCTCTAGATAAAAAAAGATAAAAATCAGTTGCGTAATTTCAGCCAAAAAAGATTTTAAGGATAGGCCCAACACTTTAAATTTCAATTGGATACGGGTTTATACGAAGAATATATTTTTTCTTGAATACATCACCAGTTGTGAAACATATTATTATTTCCGTTTCAAATGAAAACCTTGTTAATGAAACGTACGCAAATAAATATGGAACGAACGAGAACATGCAAAAATAAAGCTACTGATTGCAAATGCATATACTATTTTGCATATATTAATGAGGGACTCGGAACATATTCTTTTGCAAAACTTTCATAAACTGCTTATATACAAGTATAATTAGATTTTTTTGTAAAATTACAAATTAGTAGTATAATGTTGCTCGTTCGCAAAACAGAAAACGACATCAACAGCATGAGTCTCAAGTATCAATTTTATAATACCAATTGCCCGCTCTCGGTCAATATCATCTCCTATTTTATTTCACACACGTGTACTCAATTTAGAAAATACGACAACATCACACAATGAGCTTGTTATAAATATCTTTAATCATTCTCGACGGCTGTGTCTTATCAATATTGTAATTAATAACCAGATCGTGAGAAATGCGAATGTTGATTCGTTTTAGCTGTGTTCAATTCAACTTCCGTTCTGGCGACCTGCACTGGCTAATTACGACAAACTTGGTAAAGGGGAAATCTTACGTGGCATATACGACAAAACCGCAGTTATATCCGCATCTACATGTATATTAGGAAGTCCAAGACAACACAAATCCCTACGGATACAATGTCTCCTTGCACGACTCTGACAAAACCCCATGACACAAAAATAAAAAGATAGCACGTAAAGTAAACAATATCGCATGTTCAAATATGCATGGAAAGGAATCATCGAGAAACATCAGTCCATGGTTTTAAAGTTATGAGGCATATGACAATTACACAAGTTTGTAACAAAACAATGAATGACACACCTGTTCCAAGCCTAATTTGTTTGTGGATTATTATTTCTGCATATGAAAGACCAGACAAAATTCACCTCAAATGGTTACTACACATTATGGTATTAGTTTACCTGGTAAAATCTACCGATGATTTCGGAACGAATAAACACTAGGAAATATAAAGTTTTTTATAATAATTCAAAAGTAATTTCAAATAAAATTAAAATGAATCGCGTTATCGTCAGTTTTATTTCAAACAGATTGATTTGCACAAATTCGTATAACAAAGTAATATCTGGTTACATAAATATTGCCGTTCTTTTACTTCGTACATAACTCGAGAATGTAGCAGAAAACAGACCGTTTTGCCTGTGTGCTCATTACAGACCGTTTTGCCTGTGTGCTCATTTACCGTGATGACACATCTTCAGCTGTGTTTGTTATTTAATTGTTTATATTGTTAGTCTGTCCTTTTCCCCGTTAACAAATATAATACTCTGATAATTATGATAAAATTCGACTGCAATATTGTTTGTCTTGTGAACGTAGAAAGATATTTTACCAACGTTGTTAGTATTTTGTTTCGTTTTGTTTTCTATTGTTTTCAGCGTATTATCTAGACTTGGAAAGCTTAAGTTGATATAAATTCCATTAACATGATAAAACTTTGCCTTTTCAATAAAAACCAATTAATGTATTTACTCAATTTTCTAAAACGTGATCAAACTATATAAAGTGTGCTAACCTGGCGATAGTACATCTATTTGCGTTAATTTATTTGACGCCAACCATTACACAACTATAAATACGTTAAGAATTTCGCAACGATACTTTGGATGTGGAATAACTATCATTACGTGCATTTGCCTCATTTTAAAACCAGTTACATTAACCATGCATCCATACCGTGTGGGAATTAAGTTCTTAAAGATAAAATCCAGGAAACCTTTTGGTCTAATGATTGCAATTACGTACACATTACTAAAGATTGAAATCGAAGCGTTCACCCATTTTATGCCTATACAAAATAAATCCCAATTACTAATGCATTGGAATTTACTGAATAGTATCTTTACTATTAATAAATGTCACAATTTATTTAAATATTTACAGAAATATGTATGCATTGAAAGCGTACATCTTTCTTTTTTAATTGAAGGTTTGTTCCAAATATGGTTTCGATAAGAACCCATTACATTTTTTTTCAAAAACCTTGCGTGTTTCAATCGCGAACGAATCTTTGTGTATATTATGTACACGTGAAAGGCATTTCTATATGTACAAATGGATAACGTTTCAATAAATTCACATACTCGTGTTTGCATCCCAGCAGTTGTCTGTCAAAATAAAGAGCAATCTTAAACGTTTAAATCCACAAATGCACACTGTTTTATCATAATTTGCTTCACGATTCACAGCATTAAATTTATGGGAAACACTTTGCATGAAAACGAATACTTTTTTCGGGATTTTGTTCAATTAAGTAGATTAAACTTGACAACAACATTGAAAGTATTTATTGCCGGACTAACCCATAAAGTATGATATAAACCAATTTACAACTATTTATTCCTTCTTAAATGTTATCTTTCTACATAAATAAGCAAGCGAAGCCACATTAGGACGTGAAGTATAAATACTGTAATAAGTGCGCGTTTTGCGACGGTCTTTTCCTTCCTAGAACTGACAATAAGCAGTGATGTAGATCAAAAGCATGTTTAGTTACAACGGTTTTGTAATCATATTCATATGTTTGATTGACTTAAAAAAAAGTTAAATTTTAATTTAGTAATTTTACCTGTTATTTTCTATATTTTATTTATGATGTTGAAGCTTGTTGAACTCTTATGACAGCAACAACAAAATTCGATCGTAAATGTACCATATTATATACATATATACATATCTCTTCCTTTTTTTGAATTTTTACTTTCTGCCAAAATACGAAATAATCCACAAACGTTGCAATTAAAGTGTCGTTAAGATATTTCTTGGCAGTTGTTGAAGCGTCAACAATTTAAAAGGAATACGCTATTGATAAGTCCGAAAATAATCAAATAGATTGCAGTAGATAAAGTAACGTTTTTTGTAAATAGAAAGTTGTTTAAAAGCAACAGTAAATATGCTGAAGTCTGCGTTTCTTTTACTTATGGTGGAATGACCAAACTTATTTGTCTCACGAAACAATTTTATTTGAAATCTTCTACAACTACAGAAAACGAATTCTTTACAAAGATACAAAATCCGATATCATTGAAAGCGGATACTTATCCATGTTTTTCCCATTCAGCGCGGATGCTGTCGAGGATACCCTTTAACATGCTTTATATTTATCTTTTGTGCTTAAAGCGGGACTGTACGATTTTGTCAAATAAAATGAATTTATATAAAATGTGTTAAAAATTAGTATACATATATTTCAATATATATTAAAATAAAAGTTAAGAAGAACATGTGTCGAAAAATGCGAAATAATCCAGATATTTAAATCTAAAATTGAAATTGGCTTCCAGCCGAATTCGCCAGCATATATATAATACATGTACAATGTGAATCTCAATTTAGTTTTAGTGCAGATTCGTTCATACGACACAAAGACATAATTTTGTTTCCTTACAAATACGAGTAAAAGTGTCGGCATCGGCTTTAACCAGCGCTAACTTGTCTTTGCTGCATTTTATGAAATTCGTCTTCAATGTATAATTTTTATTGCCTATTTTGAGTCATCGTAACATAATTTAATCAATATATTAAAATTTAACACATGTAAAAATCGTACAGTCCCGCTTTAAGCTCTCTCTATCAAAATAGCAAAACTACCTGAAAATGAAAATTATAACAGTAAATGAAGAAGAAAAAACTTTTACAACAATTTGCTGTCGATACAAATATAAGTTAAGATGGAACAGAACATTATCTTACTGAAAGACTGCATACTCTAAATAACTTGTTTCTTGATATATTGTTTGTAAATTGTAACACAACTTAAACAGTATGGATTGGTTAAAAAGTTCGTTTCTAAAAGCATCAAAATAAAAGGAAAGTTTAACTTTAAAACTGTTAGGTATTCACTTCTATGCCGATTTGCAATCAATTTTTAATCTAATGTATCGTGATAAGATATCTAAATTGACAAACAAGTTAACAAGTTGAACAAAATAAAATGTAACTAAAATAGGGAAAATCACAGTAATACGAACACTATTGATATGTGAGTTTAATCACCTATTTAGATCTCTGTCTGAACACTCGCCAACTTGTTTTTAAATATTGAAATACTTGTAATGATTATATATGAAACGGGAAATATCACAGTAAATTCAGCACCTTAACTAAAAAGTATTGTGATAGCGGTTTAAAATTGATATATTTAGAACCTTCCGTTCAAACCATGAAATTAACATGGCCGATTTCATCGCGTATATTGTTTTTTTTTAATTTTGTTTGTACGTCAAATTCTCCGCTTCGAAAACGACTGTATATTATACTATTGTATTAATAGTCTAAACGAAAGCCATCATTTGGTTCTCTTGTCTGAAAGGTTACTAAATGAGAGATATTCCACCTTCATACCGCTTTGACACAGATGAAGAGCTTTCCAATTGTTTCACGAAAGACAACGCAACTGTATTGACTGACTTTATAACCGCATTATTACAACATTGAATTAGGAGACAATGCTCATGGGATGCTAAAGGAAATGCCAAATGAAATGCACAAACTGAAACAATTGTCACGAGCCGAGCAGCATCTGTGATCTTTATTGACCTTCTGCCAGTTACTTCTCTTTCTATGGTAGATGCATATTTCTCTTTAATTCGAAGAGATTGACTTTGGTCACAATAAACTGAAGTCAACAAATTATATAAAATTAAAAATATATAATCGCAACGAGTATGCTTAAGTTCATAATCGTACAGTTTAAGAGATCTATTTTGTACACCTGTTTTAGATACTTGTTTTGAATTTATTTAATGGTTTATTTAAAAAGTTGTTATTCGGATCAATATAGATGTGGAAAATTCTAATCTTATACGCAGGTTCAAACAAAGCTGATCCCTTAAATGTACCAATGGTGGTCACGTGCTATTTTAAATGAGTTTTTATGGGGATGCTTGGTTTGTACTGTCGTATTATAGTGTTATTTTTAATCTAGCATATTCGGAGTAAGTCTTTTGGTTTTCATAGTCGGTGTATCTGTAATGGGGAATCAAAAAGTATCCTGTGTAACGCACGGCATACTTATATAATCATCCCATCATGTTGTGCTATTTATGAGGTGTGAAAAATGATGTCGCGCGCGCATACGTCCTACCTCTATGCCGCTGGCAACTCAACTCTCCATAGTGAGGGTTTTAACCAGGAAATTCAAAGATATAAATACGCATTTTCGTCTGGAAGCATATTACAAAGTCGTCCGGTCTCCAATCATCCCGAAATAGGGTGACTTAAATTGGGATGATCGTACTGTAATAACGTTAAGCCAAACAACAACAGAAAAACGATCCTTAATTTAATTTGGATACCACACTTCGATTGCTACTCTCACACCAATTTGTTTCTCCATATAACAATTTCTAGCATATTCTAAGTTGTGAGATGTCTGAAATAGTGTCAAGGGACGACTATAACAACTTGTTTGGCTTGAACAGCGTGAAAGGTACGTATGCACTCAAACTTACTTAAACATTATCTATATTACTACGACAGACACAGCTTCTTTACATGAGAGTATAAATAAACAAGTACGTTCACTATAATATTCAGTTATCGATATAGTTTAACAATATTAACCAGGTCTTAACTTAAGTTTCAAATTGACAAAATTCACGGGAATTGATAATCATTGACGAAAAGTACATTTTTTTTAGGTTGTTCAAAGACCAGGTGCGAACAATTGTTTTACAGCAATGCATTCAGTTGTCAGTTACGTCTTTCAACACTTAATTATATTTCGGTAGATATTATGTGCAACAAAACACCACGTTCTTTTATAAATTTCGAAACCATAGAAAACCCGAAATAAAGCACAGTTATACTTCAACTGAATTAACATACATATACAAAAGTTATAACGAACCAGGGTCTAAACAGTCCAGTAATTCTAAATATATAATAACGTGTTCAAGAAATTTCGCATGTGATAGGACAACCGTTCACCTTCACAACCTTGTACTTTTCATGATATATTATTGACTATAACTAAAGTATCGATGTCTAAGGGAGATAACCCTAAAATTAGAAATTCGTCAAAATAGCTAGGAATCAAAAGTTGCTTGCTCATCGGTAAGTCCCTTGATTATAGCAGGGAAAGCAAAACTAAGCAAAATACGAGAACATGTAGAACGAGATAGCAAATTGAAAAAAGTCACTTGTTTGAGGTTTTATTTCATCGCTATTATTTGGTATATCCGTCCCCAGCACGGTTCACTGCTAACACAAATATTAAGTTCCCAAGTCAGCAAGTGTCATGTTCTTAGGGGATATGTGCTAGGAGCGGACAACGAAACTAATATTGAAGTGATACAAACTAACATAAACAACAATAGTATTTTCAAGTTGTTATTGCACCCCATACTCAAGCTGTGTACATGATTAAATTTGTTGAACAAAATACATTAATGAAATAAGTGATTTTTGATATCCATTTTTGAGTGTTGAGTTTGAGGATTATCTCACTAAAGCATTAGGTCAAGGTCATTAATATACTATAAAACGTGGCTGTGACGGTTTGAGCTTTCCTATCACACTGTAAGGAATGTATGGAATGTTCAGCGTAGATATAGTGATATGTCGCATGACAGCAGTTCCTTCGAGAGGACGGGCACAACTGGTTCTCACCTGACACTCAACTCTCACTTTTGGTTCCGGGACCATGACCCAACCACATGACCCTGGCTTCTGCTGGCGGGCGAAACGAAGTAAGGGGGCTGGTATGTTTTGTACGACCAGCCGCACGTTCTTAGAGATGAGACGGGCGCCAACAATATTTACTCAAGCCAACTGAAAGGAAATGAAGAGACCTCGACTACAGAAAACCAAGCCGAATCGATCGGGACCCGGAATAACAACGACCGCGCACTCCACTACCAATCTCCAGGGTGGATGCGACCAGTTAGCTACTATAGCTTACCCATTAATCAAGATGGCAACGAAGTGAAAAACCAAGGAAACATGGAACGTAAGAACACTCCATGCAAGCGGAAAGATCAATGAACTGATGCACGAGCTGCAGCGCTACCACTGGGACATCATCGGACTAGCCGAGGTCAGATGGCTAGGCTTCGGAAAAACATCAACGGACGAGGGGCACACGATATGGTTCGGCGGGTAGGATTCCAAACATCGTTAGGATTGAGGTCGTCAACAGCGTCACCAGTTTTACCACAGTCTCCAGCAGGCTCATCTCCATACGTATCTCTTCGAGACCTCACAACATCACCATCATCCAGGTCTACGCAGCAGCATCAGATTACGAAGACGAGGAAATCGAAAAGTGTAATGAAGAGTTAAAGCGCATCATAGCCAAGTTTCCGACGAAAGACATTCTTATTGTGCAAGGCGACCGGAACGTCAGTGTTGGACCAGACGCCTACCTGGACAGGGACAGTATTTGGCATAGGAGAGACCAACGGCAGAGGTCTGAGACTTCCTGAGTTCGCTAAAAGCCACCAACTCACCCTGGCCAAAACGCTGCACCCACACAACCCTTCCAGAACAGCGACCTGGCACGCTCCACATGGTCAAGTACACAATCAGATCGACTAGATACTGGCGCCGCAACGATTCAAGTCCAGCATCAACAAGGCAAACACAACAACGTTTCCCGGCGCAGACATCGGCAGTGACCATGACTTAGTGCTCACTAAGTATAATTGATCATATGTAGGTCTATGAGAGATAATTATACATTAATTATAACAAATACCCATAACACTTAAAATGTATGTCATACAAACAGAAATGTGTCTAAATGGGTAAATAAACTCAACAATAAATGATGGCACTGCATTAAAACGATATTTTTATATAAAACAAATACATGTACCAATACAATATCGTTTTATTTACGTATCCTAATAAAAATAATCAAAATTGTAAATAATTACGCCTGTAAACTAGCAGTAAGGAATCTATAGGTAATAACAAAGCTGAACCATTCAAAACACCATATCGCATAGTTTGTTTGTTCTCAACTAAAAAACAAAAATAATTACGGTTGTTAAAAGCCTTATTAATATCCTCGGTAAGTCTTAGTGCTTTCTTGATGACATGCTACGTGTATAAGGTAGGGAAAAAACATCCTGAAATTTATGAAAGTTTTTGGCAGGGTTTTCATTGCAACAATATTTTGTTCTTAATGAACGCGAATGGTCAAGTTTGACTAAATTAAACTTCACAGACCCAATATACAAACATTTTCCCTCGAGAATTTATATCAGTTTGTTTTATATTTTGTTAACATTTTATTATTGGTATTTAAATACATGTTATGTCGTTTTTGCTTTTTCTCTATGTTTATTTTCAAGTTTCAATCATTTTCACAAATTCTTAACAAACTAATGATCAATACGATCTGACACATTATTTTTATTTACGTATGTCGTATCCGTTGTTGCATAGCTTCTTTAAATAAAACTTAATCATCATGTAGAATATCCAATTTCAAACAAGGCTAAAAAAATTAAAACATTATTTTGTTAACGGTATTCGAACCAAAACGAAGTAAATTGTTTAAAAGCCGATATGCTTCCAATTTAAACACCTCGGCCGGTGCAACGAACAAATCATGTTACAGGTAACTAATATTGAATAATATGCTTATCAATCAACGTGGCATGGGGAATAATTCGACGTGTAAATGTTTAGCAATAACTCATTCAACCACTATGAAGTTGTAAATACTTTGCCAGTTGAGAAAACATGGACTATATCAGACGATATTAGTTTATGAAACTTCCATTGGTTCATACATGTTTGCAGCTTTGTTTTGTACCTAATATAAGATAGGATTCTCCAAAGGCGTGGAGAACAGGTTTATAACAATTAAGAATCTATAATAAAAAATGCTTATAATAAAATAACGGGGCTCATTGAAGTATTATTAAATGATCCAAAACGATATAACAATATGTGTATATCGTGAATGTTGAGTTATAAATTAATCGCGCACAATGATGTTTTCTTTTTTTAGTTTGTATTTTCTCCGTGGCATGTATCATACATTACAAAATAGAAAATAAAATGTTTAGATAAGTTTAACCAACTTTATTTACGAGTTTAGTCAACCTACCGACGATCTTTTGGTTTAAACTTTTATTTCAAGCCATTCAATAATTCATATAAACGCCTAAACATTCTACAAAAAACAACAGAACATAATATATCTGCTTAGGCTTTGACAACTAGGTAGATGTGACACTTGTATTAATTCCTTATGATATAGATGGAGTTCTATATGTAAATGCCAAAGGTAGGATACATGTATTCGTTTGTATGAAATAAAGTAAATGAAAATGATCTTTTGTAAGGTTATACAGCACTATCAAACACATTTTTCACTAAAGTCGCCGGTTAACAGAAATGTAGAATCATGTCATTGCATCATCTTTAATAATCTGCGATACGGTACGTATGATTTAAATATGTGACACAGCTTCATTCCATTACCGCAGCTGATATAATTAGCTTAGCATTACAAAGTACGTTAATGAAGGCTGAGATAGATGCAAATGCTAAGATAAAACCTGACAGTGAATATACGCCAATAATGCTTTTGTAATGCCGCTGAAAACGGGGGACGCATGTCAAGCTAGAGAGAAAGTTTTGATGTATTGTAGGCTTTTATTAAATGAACACAAAACCATGTGCCTTTTGACAATGCACTGTCAGCGGTGTCAAGAGCAGAATACGCCAGTGCATTGAGTGGGCACATCGCATGTCCAGATGCTGTGGTCATTTTAAACTACTAAGAAAACAATAACTGGCACATTGGTATGCGGCGTTTCAATCACAGGTTCGTTTGTTCATATCCCTCGTGTTGATAACAAAGACATACTAGTAGTTATAGTCATAGTCTGATGCGCAGCAAACATTGATTGAGAATTTGAACTTGAGAAGAGGTATATTTAAATTATAAGGGAAAATGCGTACATATCAATATTTATTTAAGTACTTATGTATAACCGCTTCAATTGTTGCAAAGAAATCAACAATGCATTAACGTCATACACGATTATGTTTGACGTTTTGCCGGATTAATTAATTTCTCCAATAAACTTCTTTTTTAGATGAGTTTCATCCCTAAAAACCCGAATGTGTGCCGTAGTTTCATTACATGACATTGTACCCCAGTTTATATACTGTATAAACGACAAACAAAGCTATTCGTTTTTTATTGTATTTAAATATTTTGGTACAAGTGAAATCTGACCATAAAGATCAGGGCTATATTGAACCATAGAGAAGCTGTCACAAACATGATCCGTATCCGGTATAGTATTCAAAGATTTGTCCTTGTAGTACATACGCTTGGTGAATTATTTTTATCATTTTCGATGTTATTTATGAGACGCTAGCTCTACAAAAAAATATAAATTTCATTTCATTATACAGTTAATAAATACCACATTAAACCTGCAAGATATTTTACAGATTTTACAGATGTGCCAATACAAATTTCTTTGAAAAACTTTGAAACACGTGTGCTGTATAATCAACAACATAAAAAAACCGTTATATAATCTTAGTATAAAGAGAATTTCATCTCAGATATAGTAATGATCGCTGATAGTTAAGTTAAGTTAATTAATATAAATGTATTCAATAAATAAAAATTATCTTAATTAACAAGCAGTTGCCACAGTTGTTTTTCCCAAAATAGTGACGAATCTTGTCATGTTTAAGCAACCAATTAAACATGATTGCATTTCTCAAAGTTGTAATTATCGGACTTCTAGATTTCTTGCAAAACATGCATGTCATGAAACATGATTGGTAGCCAATTGGTAGCTTAGTAGCTTTGTCGATCACAAAAGCCTATAATTTAACGTTATTACTAAGTACTCAGATAAGGTGAAATATCACGCATTACCAAAGAGGTAAGGATCGGCCTTTGAAAGGCCACCTAGCATATATTTCAGGGTTCACGTTTATGCTATAAACATATAGTATAACGCTGTTATTTTACCGGAACGCAAACAATCATTGCCCGTTGCGACCCATGGGCGCAGCAAAATTTCAGAGTATATTAGTTAACATTTACTGACAAATGTGCATGTATACTGTTGACTTCTTAGCCTGTACCCGATACATATAAAAGTAATGCGTGAAGTAACAATGCTATTTCTCATTCGCGATCTTGATAGCTATTTTCGAATCAAAATAAGTCTTACTAGACGGACCAAAATGAGTTATACACGTGTTTAGTTAGAAAAAAAAGTAGCTGTCCGAGACATTAAGTGTACATTCACATGTTGCTAAATGATCGAAATGATCGCTTGTCACTGATGGATGATGATTCAAAGATCGATTACAATCCAGTTTCTTATACGAACATTAACAAAAGAAGCAGTACCGCATTTAAAAGACTTCCTGGGTGGACAGTGTATTATGGGAAACGATCATATGACTCATCACCTATTGATGAGACAGACAAAGTGAGAGAAAAGACTGAACGTGAAATTAACCTTTTAAAAGTAATAACCAACACGAAGGATTTGGAGGAAAATAACATGCCTTTTGACGATCTTGATACACATCCAAAGATGGGCAACGGATTTATGAATTCAGAGATTAAACGCGATAATCTAANAGATATAACATTTCATGTTTGTTAAATGGTTTGTATGAAACACTGAATTCTATCATTTCGCTATGTGATTGATATATGCTGTACATTTCGAAGTACGCTATACAAATACAAGTATATATTTAAAACATTCCAATTAAAGATGATTTTTGCAACGTTGTTTTGTTTAATTGAGCGTGCTTTTGTTGCTTTAAACATAACGTTTTGGGGACACAGGTCTTTAAGAACTAGTGCTCGGTATTTCTGGCGGGGGTCCTATGGGCGCCCTCGAGGTTGCGATCTGTATAAGCGACGCAACTAATAAGCATACGACTTAACCATACATACCATACATTTCCAGATAGGAACAATAGTTAACACACATACTTACAACATAAATGTGTGGTGTGCATCTCGCATCTAGCTATTGTCGAATCAAAATAAGTCTTACTAGACGGACCAAAATGAGTAATACACGTGTTCAGTTAGAAAAAAAAGTAGCTGTCCGAGACATTAAGTTTACATTAACATGTTGCTAAATGATCTAAATGATCGCTTGTCACTTATGGATGATAATTACATTTAGCAAAAACATGAAACAAGTTATCCGACTGCTGTTGAGTAGCTAGTAATAGCATACAAAGTAGTATAAAACGCTTACCTAATCTGATATAAGAAACGTAAATGACAGAATCATCTTAAAGCGAATTGTTATTCTGTTTGTTTATAAATGGTACGATTTTATTGAGAAATGGGCTTTAAATTGTTCGAAGACATAAATCTATATTTAGAATTTGATCCAAACATCGGGACTGAATCAAATCCGTTTGGGACGCAATATTTTTCTATGCACTATGAGTTCCAGGGACGCAGTGACATTTTTGAGTTGCGCGAAAACTGATGTACATTAATATATAACACATCTGAATTTAATAAAATGACAACGGTTATATTCATAGTCTTTACATTTTTAATCACCTTCACAAAGCTTCCCTTTCCAGCTGTCTATAATTTTCAACGCAGTAAAATTTGCTTTTCGAAGAAATGTGATTTCGTTATTCGTTCAGGAGGCTCTTTTCCATCGACGTTCGACTTATCACATTAAAGGATAATTTCACAGTTTTGGGACGAGAATTTGTCATCAAGACTAGACTTTTTAATCAAGCATCTACATAATATATAAAAAAACGTGTACATGTTTTGCAATTTGACAGCATGACTATTTTGTTCACATTGTCACTTATTCTGTACGAAATACCTTGCTTATAATTTATTAACCAGATAAACATATGCGTAAAAAATATATTCGTTTGAACATTGTGATTCTCATAGACTTGAAATATATTTTTTTAAATGTATCATAGAAAAGAAACTGTCAATTTTAGGAATGTTTTTTTCTTGCAGCCCAAAACGATCCCTTTAATCATACATTGCCGCATAAACCAAACAACCAGAATCAACGCAATGCACGTTCGTAAGATATGCTTTGAGCACGTTGGCTTTTAAGACGATATTATTGAGATTGTTTTTTATTTAGAGATGTTTGGTTGATGAAAAGTTTTCTCCATTGAAAACTGTTTGCTTTATATAAATAACCGGTATATGATGTTGCTTCCTGTAGAAATTAGATTCTCCTTACATTTAATACAATAGTTTAAATATATGTTATTCAAATGGTTAACCTAGAATGTTATACTTAACAAAACTACATACCACGCACATTTGTCAGTGTGTGTAAGTTTGTTTACAATTTATTTGAATCTTAAATTGTTATGATTTACATTTTTCAAGTCATCGTTTAGTTAAATGACGTCACATAATGCGTTTACTATACTTTAAAAATCATTAATAGTGTAAATAAAACATGTATAATATCTGACTTCAAAGTGCAGTCGTGTGTTAAGCGTCTTACATGTTTGGATGTTGCTCATGCTCATGTGTTCCGTTCATGGAAGTTATATTTTAAGACAAAGAAATCTAATCACAGACTACCTATTTAGCAATAAACTTCCAGCATGAGCTATGCCAGAGTTCCCTTAACTATCTTTTCTGACAAATAAAATCAAATCAGCTTTACAATGATAAATGGAATTCAATATTGCAATTACTTAATATCTTGACTGCCGTTATTTCGTTGCTACTGCATTTAGGCAATAACAAGAAACAAATCTATAGTGTTATGTATCAACCTCGCCATAAGTAATTTAACTATTAAATTGTATTATATTTTCCATACGGTTCTTTTTAGAAGAGTCCTGCTGACAGCTTGTCAGTTTGTTCTAATATGGAAGTACGACCTGTTTAATTATCTTCCTGTGATATGACATGTTTCTGGCAACGACAAGCCCTTTGCACACTACCAATAAACAAAGAAACAAAATACGCCGTAAATTCAAGACGTAAGCAATTACATTATTTTTTAATTAATAACTGTCTCTGTAAGGATTTTTTTTCAAGACTATCTATTTCTGGTTCAACTGGGGTTTTTGTTTGCAATATTTCCACCATCACTTCGTCCTTTTCTATTATAGTCATTAGCTATGCGAAAGACGAAATAGAAACGCTCATTCGAAATAATGAAGATTATAATTTAATGTAACGCATATCATAATACATGTATATGTGTTAGTCAATTCACGTTTCAGATTAAAATAGAGAGTATATTGACACATAGAAACGAGCCTTCCAAAGTATGACAATTATTTTAAATAGTAGTGCATTCAGTTATAAATGTATATGTCAAATCCACAACATATATGAAGGAAAGCAGAAAAAATTCTTTGTTAATGGGTTTTTATTTTTAGACTTTGTCCACATTTCAATTTTTATAAAACGCATTTGATTTATTAGACTACGAAACTACCAATATTGCAGTGCGTATATTGTGTTTGTGTGCATAGGATATACGAATTTGAAACAAATGAATGGCCTACTAGGCGAAGGCGTACTCTGTTGTCATAACCAGCGGAGCTTGCCAGTAGCTTTGGCTGTCATCATTGATTCAACTCTTGTAAATATTTTGTTATTGAGTCTTTCTGATATAGAGCTCTAGAGAGGCATATTTTTAATGTTATTATATTCCGCGTTTACTACTACGCTACTGTTTTGACATTGTGGAAAATTATGCTAAATATAATTAAACTTTACATTACATTGTTTGGCTACCGTGTTGTTTGCATGCAGATATTCTCAATTGTAAATTGACAATAAAATGAGTAAACATATAGGTACGTGTTTATAAAGTTTAACATTAAATAAACACAAACACAATCGAAACTATATTTGGATGATATTCAAACTTAAAATCAATGAAGCAATTACCAATAACCGCTTTTAGTCACACACCATATTGATCTCAGCGTTCTGCGTGGTTTGCTTCTGAATTTACATATATCTATGTGATTGTATGGCAATAAAGTTTTGAGTAAACACATTCCAGTGTTCCTAACCATAAATTTCAATTAATCACCAGTTTTCCCACAAGCTCGTTGTAATGGAATAATATAAAGTTTAAACTCACTACGCCAACAGTGCCCAGATAATAACCGGTTAAGCAAAAGGATTCCTGCCATGTATGGATTGCGATTAAAAACGAATGCTTTCGGATCAATGAAAACTCACACGGCGCCTAAGAAACTAGTCCGTGTATATCATTATAACCAGACATGCTCGATTACGTGTGACATGGGAGCGAAATGGTTATGGCGCGTGAACCGTATGTTGGAAGTCGTTGGAAAGCGTATCGCAATGAATATGCTCTCTACCGCTTTGTTTTTGTAATAGGTTAATTACAATATTTTTACTTAATGTCGCGACATATAGCTATTTTCGCATAAAATGTAAGACGTCTGTATAGTTGGATTCCTTAATGACTGATCGACAATGGCCCTAATAATCATTGAACACGAGCCTTGTGTATGTTGTTGTACACATATTCCAATTTTACATCTTGCTGTTACAATAACAATTTGTATGATCTATTATAATGAATGCATGATAACTCCCTTACATCATTTGCGTAATTTCAGCCAAAAACAGATTTTAAAGATAGGCACATCACATTTAATTTCAATTGGATACGGGTTAATTCAAAGAATATAATTTCATTTTTATTACATCACTATTGTTTTATAAATATTATTATTTCCGTTTAAATTGAAAAACTCGTTCATCAAACGTACGCAAATAAAAATGGAACGAACGTGAACATGCACAAAAAAAGCTATTGATGAAAAGTGCGTTTTCTATTCTGCACATATTAATGAGGGGCTCGGAACATGTTCTTTTGCAAATATTTCATAAACTGCTAATATATCAGTATAATTCGAATATTTTTTAAAATTACAAATTCGTATTATAATGTTGTTCAGTCGTTAAACAAAACACGATCTCAACAGCATGAGTCTCAAGTATCAATTTTAAAATAACAACTGCCCGCTCTCGGTCAAAGTCATCGCCTATTTCAATTCGCACACGTGTACTCCATTTATAAAATACGACAACAGCACATAACGAGCTTGTTATAAATATCTTTAATCATTCTCGACGGATGTGTCTAAACTTGGTAAAGGAGAAATCTAACGTGGCATATACGACTAAACAGCAGTAATATCCGCATCTATATTAGGAAGTCCAAGACAACACAAATCCCCACAGATACAATGTCTCCTTGCATCCGTTGGAAACGATGTTTATTGACTTATACGACTCCGACAAAACTTCCATGACACAAAAATAAAAAATAGAATGTAAAGTTCTATAACGCATCTTCAAATATGCATGGACAGGAATCATCGAGAAACATCAGTCCATGGTTTGAAAGCTATGAGGCATATGACATGCGACATGCGAAAATGGGTCTTATGGCATATACATCCACGCAGTCTGGTCGAAGGCAACCCTGTCCACTATACAGTCACGCTAGGTTTCGAGGTGTCGTTGGCGGAAAGGAAAGGAGACAGCACGAACTCGCAGGCTGGTCTGAAGCTACCTTTGCCGCATATGACATATGACTTATTTTCGCGTGACGCGGCTCATATAATGATTGTTTAAAACGCCAGAAACTTGCACCCATTGAAATGTGTTTATGCATGTGTTGTTTCATAATTTAAATATTCTCAAACAACAGATATAACACTCCTTAACTAATGTTAACATGCACTTTCTTTGCAGATGTTTACCATGCTGCTGCCATTGAAACCTCTGGCGTTCAAACTTCAATCAGCGATTCAAAGATCGATGACAATCCAGTTCCTTATACGAACATTCAAAAAAGAAGCAGTGCCGCATTTAAAAGACTTCCTGGGTGGACAGTGTATTATGGGAAACGATCATATAACTCATCACCTATTGATGAGACAGACGAAGTGAGAGAAAAGACTAAACGTGAAATTAACCTTTTAAAAGTAATAACCAACACGAAGGATTCGGAGGAAAATAGCATGCCTTTTGACGATCTTGATACACATCCAAAGATGGGCAACGGATTTATGAATTCAGAGATTAAACGCGATAATCTGAAACGTCTTCAAAGTTGGTCGACTACGTATGGGAAACGTTCAGTGTCACTAGACCANCTGGGGTGCAACGTACGGCAAAAGAGCCCCCGGTTGGGGTGCAACGTACGGCAAAAGGATATCAGGTTGGGGTGCAACATATGGCAAAAGGGTGCCCGGGTGGCGCGTTACCAACGGCAAACGATCTAATGCCTGGAATGATTTATACGGCAAACGAATGCCGGGATAGTATGCGACATATGGGAAAAGATACATCGAACCCGAAGGCACTGAACCGTTAAATCTTACTGACGCAAACGGAGACAGTCAAGAGGAAAGCATGCAAACTTTGAATCGGACACAGTAATGGAAAGCGTTTTATGGAAGATGAAATATAAAATCAATCAGTAACGCTACGAAATGTGATGTCGAGTTAAGTGTTTTACTGAGATATCACTCATCAAATTAAATAATTAAAAATAATTTATATTTATCACAATACTGTTATAAAGTTTGTAAACTTCATAGTTTATAAATATGGACAGTGGTTACACATGTGCATATTTTTTCAAACAGAATGGACATCCGTTAACTCTATAAAATGTAGATATAACATTTCATGTTTGTTAAATGGTTTGTATGAAACACTGAATTCTATAATTTCGCTATGTGATTGATATATGCTGTACATTTCGAAGTTCGCTATAAAAATACAAGTATATATTTAGAACATTCCAATTAAAGATGATTTTTGCAACGTTGTTTTGTTTAATTGAGCGTGCTTTTGTTGCTTTAAACATAATTTCTTGGACACACAGGTCTTTAAGAACTAGTGCTCGGTATTTCTGGCGGGGGTCCTATGGGCGCCCTCTAGGTTGCGATCTGTATAAGCGATGCAACTAATAAGCACACGACGTACCCATACATACATTTCTAGATAGAAACAATAGTTAACACACATACTAACAACATAAATGTGTGGTGTGAATCTCGCTTGTGGTTACGAGAAAACAAACGTGTTATTGTCGAAAGGATGTACAATATAATTGTTGCAACAAAACTCTATCTAAAATAAATATATAACATGCAACAAAATGTCTTAAATTATCTAAATGAAATCAACATATTACATGACACAACATTTCTTAACTATATATCCATATAATTACCAATAAAATGTACATATTAAGATCACCTTGTGTTATACAGCTCGAGTTTACACATATTGTAAGAATTTTGCGTTTTAAGTTTTATCAGAACTGATGACAAAATTGGAATTACAAACGTTTGTAACAAGACAATGACACATCTGCTACAAGATAAATATTTTTTGTGGATTATGACTTTTGCATACGAACGAACAGACAAACATCACCTCAATCGGTTATTATACATAATGGTATTTGTGCACTTGTTAAAATCTACCGATTATTTCGGAAAGAATATACACTATTAGGAACTATAAAGATTGAATGACATAAGGTCAAATACAATACAAATTAATCGCGTTATAGTGTCATTTCAAACAGATTGTTTTTCACAAATTCGTTAAACAAAGTAAATATATGTTAACATAAATAATGCGTTTCTTTGACTTCGTACAATACTCGAGAGTGTAGCAGAAAACAAACCGTTTTGCCTGCGTGCTCATTTACCGTGAAGACACATCTACAGCTGTGTTTGTAATAAACTTATTAAACTCGTTATTCCGTCTTTTTCCCCGTTAACAAATATAATGCATTGATAGGATATAATTCGGCTGGAATATTTTTTCTAATATTTCTTGCAAACGTAGAAATATATTTGATTAACTTTATAAGTTTGTTTCAATTGTTTTCAGCGTATTATCTAAAATTATAAAGCTCAAGTTGATATAATTTGCATTTACATTACAACACTATGCATATTCAATAAAAACAATTAAATTTATTTACTCAATTAACTTAAACGTGATCAAACTTTATAATTTGCCGATATGCCGCTAGTACATCTATTTGCGTTAACTTATTTGCAAAACACTTTTTGTCGCCAACCATTACACAACTATAACTGCTTTAAGAATTTCGCAACGATGCTTTGGATGAGAAATAACTATCATTTCTTGCATTTACCTACATTTTAAACCAGTTACATCAACCATGCAGCAATACCGTGGGGAGAATAAAGTTCTTAAAGATAAAATCCAGGAAACGTTTTGGTCTAATGATTGCAATTACGTACATATTACTAAAGATTGAAATCAAAGAGTTCACCAATTGTATGCCTATACGAAATAAATCCCAATTACAAATGCATTGGAAACGACTGAATAGTATTGACTAAATTGTCACAATTTCTTTAAATATTGATAGCAATATGTATGCATTGAAAACGTGTTTTATATTCTTTAGAAAAATTGAAAGCTTGTTCCAAATATGGTTTCGATAAGGACCCATTACAACTTATTCAAAAACTGGCGTGTTTAAATCGAGAACGAACTTATGTGTGTAGTATGTACAAGTGAAATACATTTATATATGTACACATGGATAACGTTGCAAAAGATTCGCATACTCGTGTTTGCATCCAAGCAGTTTTCTGTCAAAATTAAGTGCAATCTCAAATGTTTAAATTAATAAATGCAAACTGTTATACAATAAGATGCTTCAAGATTCACAATTATGAATTTAATGGAAATTCTTTGCATCAAAACGAAAACTTTTTTTCTGGATTCAATTAAGTAGATTAAACTTGACAACAACGCTGAAAGTATGTATTGCTGGATCTAACCCATTAAGTATGATACAAACTAATTAAGAACGATTTCTTCCTACTTAAGTGTAATCTTTCTACATAAATTAGTATTTCTACGTAGATTTGTGTCGCAAGCGCAGTCAAACTAGAAGTATAAATAGTGTAATACGTATGCGTTTTGCGACACTATAGACGGCCTCTTCCCTCCAAGAACTGGCAAAAAGCAGTGATGTACATCAAAATCACGTTTAGTTACGACGGTGCTGCGCTCATATACAATGTGTTTGATAAACTTGATGGCAACAAAAAAATAAAAATAATAACAAAGTTAAATTTTAATTCAGTAATTTTAGACTTTCTTTTATTTATTTATATCCCGAAAGCAAAGAGCTTGTAGAACTCGTATGACAACAACAACAAAACTCGATCGCAAATTAACAATAGTATATACATACACATTCGGTTATTTGAGTTCTTTTGTTCCTGTTGAAATAAGAAATAATTCACGAATATAACAATTATAGTGTCGTCAAGATATTACTTGGCAGTTGTTTGAGCGCCTTCAAATTATAAGGAATTCGCTATTGATCAGTCCGAAAACAATCAAATAGATTGAAGAAGATAAAGTAAAGTATACATTAATAGAAATTATTGCCTGATGCCTTATATAAATGATAATTTTGTTATTTTTTTGCTATTTCCTCGTCGAAAAAGTAATGTTGCAATGTTTTAAACTGTTAACGGTGAATATTTCGAACTGTTGACCGGTCAATATTTTTAACTATGTCCGCTCGTGCAGACAATTAAAATAATAAAATTAAAACAGTGAATAAAATTAAAACAAGAGTCATTTGCCGTTTGACATTTTCCTACACTTCAAATTCTACGTAAGGCCAAGACATGTGTTGAAAAATGTCTATATTCAGGTTTCAATAACACTATTGTGTTTAAATTTAATTTGCTCTGTTTTCTATGTTTGACATTTGATCAGGTAATAAAACAGTTATTTCATGGATGCTTGGTGAACAGTCAAATATGCTGTCCCTCTGTTTCAGGGCTGACATATGGAACTGTTGCTCTCGGCCAATAGGCAACAGTTCCAAAGTCATCCCTGATACATTGGGACAACAGTTTTGGGCTTTCACCGCGCATCCATGAAATAACTGTATACAATCTTTTACGTTATTTAAAAGATACAGTCAATATGCTGCTGTCTCTATTTAGTTTACTAACGGTGGAATGGCAATACTTGTTTGTCTCAAAAATCAATTTTATTTTAATTCTCCTACAATTGGATGCATTATACCTTTCAGGAATATTTATTAAAATAAGTAGCTGAATATAAAATTAGAATATCGACACCACAAACATATTGGAAATAAAAGTGTCATATACAGATCTAAAAAAACACCTGACACTGAATACACATCTCAGAACTCGTCTTACTTTCTTTAAACGAATAATACAGTTTCATGCTAAAAATAATTCCTTCCACTTAACGTTCTTTGAACGTTCTTACCTCTACTGTAATGTATGTTTTTAAGCAGTTAATAGGTAACACAATTTATCACACGCACTTGCTATTTTGCTGCTTGTGTTAATATTGATGGGTAAATATTAAGCCCTCGGGCCATATAAAAGTTCAATGATAGTCTTCAGTAGGGAAGGTGTATGCCTTTCGCTTGCCAACTGATGTGTATACTGAACAAACGTGTAAACGCTAAAAGTACGTATAATTGCCAATGGGCTGTAGCATTAAAAATACGATTTTCCACGATACAATCCGACACACACTGTTCACAGTAAATGAATGGATTTTTTCACGATATGCATATTATGCAAGGGAATCCAGGTTTCGTAATTGTTTGACACGTAGCCAATCACATCTTGACGTTAGATAAGAGAAAATCGGACAGTGTGGACATAAACCTGTACTTCTTGGGAATGAGCTACAAACGTCTACTACACGGATACGTTATACAGTCATGAACATTCAATATGCTTTTCGACCTCATTCATATCCAGTGAATACTTCTTAAGAGAGTTTTCCATCAGGTTCATTTCCTGTCTGTGGGGCATCAAAAGGGATTTTGTGTAAGAAAGTGCATGATACTTTAAAATAAAAAGTGAAAGGAAGTTTCAGATGCATCAGCATACTTCATGATAGAGCAGAGTATTTGCATACAGAGTTATTTCATAGGTATAATTAACTGAAATCTCAAGTTTGATCTAATTTTTAAGTTTTTGATTTCGAACCAAAACTTTGCAGATTTTATGTTATCTGCACATTAGTAATCTTTCATAATCTAATCCAATATCCAATTTCAATGTCAGTGTAATGGTATTTTTTTAATTTATGTTTTTAACCTTTGTCTTCTGGTGAAATGAAATGCATATTTAACTCCTATTGTTTTCGTGCGTATTCCAAGTCTCATGATATTATCATATCTTATTTTATAACTATTATTGCAGTAATTAGATGTTAGTCTTCTATTTCAGTAAGAGTATTATTCATTATCCCTTGACCTCTACAGAAGCTACAAATCATGCATATCATCGCTCTAACTGCGAAGACCGAGTTTTATTGTACACTGGTTGTACCTGTAATGCAGCAAAAGCTGTATACGGGATAAAATATTCAAAATAATATCACAGTTTAATTCCATGGTGTCACAGTTTATTTGACGATAGTAAGAAAATAGCCACGGCTATGCTGAAATCTGGTTTCACTTATTTATTTTTACATTCAATGCAAATTTAAACTCAATATCCACTATTTTAAACTAAAACTATACATAGAAAACCAAAGCATCTGTTAAACAGCTGGTTTAAAACAGATTTGAATTGCATAGGATATTTTTAACGAATGTACAAGTTATTTTACTTAAAAAACTTAAAAATTCCAAAGTGGTATATCAAACTATGAATGATATATGCATATTTATCCAGATTTCACCGCTTATATTGATTTTTATAAGTTTGCTTCAACGTCCAATTCACCGCTTCGTAAACGACTGTCTATAATTATTATTGTATTCATAGTCTTTATTGAAGTCATCATGTCGTTCTCTTGTCTGAAAGGTTCCGATAGGTTGCCGAGTATGCATTGTTGCATTAAACAATTCAGTAAAATATAGAACGCATTGTTAGCTTGATTAAAAAGCGATGATAGAAATTGTAATGCACTCCCACGTCAGAGAATTCTATCTGAAAGAGAATAGTCTTTGTCTAGCCTAGTCTGAGTGATAAACAGCGTGATTATAAAACGAAAATAATCATTTTCATTACGATTGGTTGCTCCTTTCCACATAAGAGAATACATGAAAGATATCGACAACTAAGAGTCGCATAAGAAAATAACATCAAATCAATATAGCATCTTTTGCAACATATGAGAAATTATAAACGATTTGTGGGAAGTACCTTTTGGTTTGTTTGGTGCAGTTGTTTTTTTTACCATACTCAACGACGATAAAAAAGTGACAATGATAATTGGAAAATAAGTGTACTCTGGATCTGTGATTTATATGTGTGTTTTCTTTTAAATTCTTTAGATTTATTCTGATATATCGTTATCCAATACAAAACATTACATGTTTGACGTCGAATTGTCTCATTTGTTTGAATTACAATATCATTTAACGTTCAAATTTATACTTGAAACTGACAATTATAAATGTGTTGTTTGTAATATACAGTATACATTTTGTCGAGAAATGATTACGAGCTAGCAAAGTGTTTTTGTTTATTTATAGGATTATTAGCTTCTGTCCGTTTTAAACATAAGCAAATTAAATTTAAATAATGATAGATGTTTTGACATGTGAGCTGATGTTCCGATGTGAATGAACGCATATACCGCTTTTCTAATGCCTCTGAACACGGGGGACGCATGTCCAGCTAGAGAGAAACTGTTGATATATTGCAGGCTTTTATTAAATGAACAAAACACCATGTGCCTTTTGACAATGCGCTTTGGGGTGTCAAGAGCAGAATAAGCCAGTGCAATGAGTGGGCACATCGCATGTCCAGATGCTGTTGTCATTTTAAACTACTAACAATAACAGGGACATTGGTATGCGACGTTTTAATCATAGGTTCGTTTGTTCCTATCCCTCGAGTTGATAACAAATGCATACTAGTCAATATAGACATAGTGTGATGCGCAGCCAACATTGATTGAGCATTTTAACTTGAGAAGAGTTATGTTTAAACTATAAGAGAAAATGCATGCATAGTATATCAATATTCGTATAAGTACTCAATTATCACTGCTGCCATTGCTGTGAATAAATCAACAATGCATGTACGTCACACACGATTATGTCTGAAGTTTGTATAAACATGCCGGAATTATTCATTTCTCAAAAAACATTATTTTTAAGATGATTTTCATCCCTAAAAACCCGAATGTGTGCAGTATTTCAATTCCATGGCATTGAATCCTAGCGTACATACTGTATAAACGACCAACCTAGCTATTCTCTATTTATTGTATTTAAATATGTTGGTGCAAGTGAAATCTAATCAATAACGATTAGGTCTTTATTAAACCATAGAGACGTTGTCACAAACACGTTCCGGATTCGGTATTTTATCCAAAGATTTGTCCTTTTAGTACATACGATTGGTGAATTCTTTTATCATTTTCGATGTAATGTATGAGACGCTAGCTCTACAAAACATTAATTAATTCCAATAGGTCATGTAATAGGTTATGTAATTATTAAATAAAACTATCACATTAAACATGTACAATATTTCACAGATGTTCAACACAGCGTGCGAATACAAAGTTTTTTGAAAGACCTTGAAGCACGTGTGATATGTAATTACCAACATTAAAATTCGCTTTAGTCTTAGAATAAAGAAAATTGCATCGCATATATATTAATGATTTCTTATATTCAAGTTAAGTTTATGTAAAAATAAATATAACTGTGTTTAATCAATAACAATTATGTTAATTAACAAGCAATTGCCACAGTTGTTTTACTCGACTTACTTACGAACCTTGTCATGTTCAAGCAACTAATGAAACATAATTGTATTTCTCAAAGTTGTAATTATCGGACTTCTTGAAAATATGCATGTCATGAAACATGATTGGCTACTTAGTAGATCACAACGACTTATCATTTAACGTTGTTACTTAATTCTCAGATCAAGAGCAATAGCACGCATTACGAAAGAGTTAAGGTTCGGCCTTTGAAAGGCAACTTGTATGGACAATTTGAGCCGCGTCATGCCAACATGGGCCTTATGCCATAAGCGGCCAGTCTATGAAAATATGAATGTTAAATATGTGGCATAAATACTTTGAACGTAAGTTTTATTCTATTCATAATTGAACGCAATTTTACAACAGTAGTAGTAACACATAACTGAGCGCAATAAAGTGCTTCTTAACCGGTTAAGCATCTTGATAAATGTACAAACCATTTGTACAACAAACATACTTTTAAATATTTATATATCTAGATCCGCAATATGTTTAATGCTATCTACCTGTAACGCCACAGTTAACAAAGTCAAACATTATAAATAACAAAAAGTGCATAATATAAAGATTTCATATTTAGCTTTAAGCCTTATTTAATTCTTAACAATAGACATTCGCCAAATTAAACAACAAAGTAAAATAAACATTTTATATGGATATTGAAGAAAGCAACCTTCATTTATAATTCAACTGACAACCATATTTAAACTATCTAGCAAAGGTAGAAAAGCCGTGTATTTATTATTATGAAGCAGGTAATAAATATTAAAAGGAAGAACATTTTTAAATGCAGCGTTGCTCTTATTCAAATAAAAAGTTACTAGTGAGTAAAAAAAAATACATTTTTCTTGATATGTAAAGCTTACAAAATCTTTTTTAAAATTCGTTTTTATATATGGATTTTTTTATTTAACATAACAGATCAAGTGTTTAATAGTCAGTTCACTTGTTATTACAAAATCAAGATTGTTAATTAAAACTTCATAAACGTAAAATAAATAAAACCATTTTAGTCGACAAGTATCAGGAACATGTATGTTTTTTTCTGTTCATATATTCATATATAAGAGGTTCGCGTTTACGGAATAAACATATATAATAACGCAATGATTTAACCGGGACGCAAACAATTATTGCCCGTTGCGTCCAATGAACGCAGCAAAATTTCAGAGTAAATGAGTTAACATTTACTGAAAAATGTCCATGTATACTGTAGACTTCTTAACCTGAATCCAAATACATAAAAATCAATGCGTAAAGTAGCACCGTTATTCCGTATTCGCGATCTTGATTGCTTTTTTTCGAATCAAATAAGTCTTACCTGAAGAGAAATACATTTATTTGGTTAATACAAATGTAGCGGTCCGAGACGTTAAGTTTGCATAAATATGTTGCTAAATGTTCTAAACGATCGCTACATGCTTGTTACTGATGGATGATGGCCAAATTAAGCAAATATATGAAACAAGTTGTCCGACTGTTGTTGAGTAGTTAGTTATAAAAAAAGCATTATAAAACGCTTAGCTAGTCACATATAAGAAGCGTTAACGACAGAGTCATCTAAAAGCGAATTTGTAATACTGTTTGTTAATAAAAGGTACGATTTTATTGAGTAATGGGCTGTTTAATTGTACGAACACATCCATATGTATTAAGAATTTGTTTCAAATATTAGGACTCAATCAAATCCGTTTGGGACGCAACAATTTTCGATGCACTATGAGTTCCAGGGACGCAGAGATGTTTGTGTTGTGCAAAAACTGATATTCATTAATAGATGACAAATCTTAATTAAATAAAATTACAACGGTTCTATTCATATTCTTTACATTTTTAAAAACCTACGCAAAGCTGCTCTTTCCAGCTGTCTATAATTTTTAACGCAGTATAATTTGCTTTTCGAATAAATGTGATTTCATTATTTGTTCAGGAGGCTCTTCTCCATCGACGTTCGACTTATCACATTAAAGGAACAGTTTCACAGTTTTAAGCCGAGAATTTGTTATCAAGACTAGAATGTCTTAGCAAACATCTACACAATCTTAACAAAAAAAAACGTTTACATGTTTTGCAAATTTGACAAAATGACTCACTTGTTTCATATAATGACTTATTCTGTAAGAATTACCATGCGTATATTTTATTAAAGTTCGGAAGATATGCTTTGAGCACGTTTGGAAGATATGCTTTGAGCACGTTCGGCAGATATGCTTTGAGCACGTTTGGAAGATATGCTTTGAGCACGTTCGACAGATATGCTTTGAGCACGTTCGGCAGATATGCTTTAAGCACGTTTGGAAGATATGCTTTGAGCACGTTTAGAAGATATGCTTTGAGCACGTTCGGCAGATATGCTTTTTGCACGTTTGGCAGATATGCTTTGACCACGTTTGGCAGATATGCTTTGAGCACGTTAAGAAGATATGCTTTGAGCACGTTCGGCAGATATGCTTTGAGCACGTTAAGAAGATATGCTTTGAGCACGTTTGGAAGATATGCTTTGAGCACGTTTGGAAGATATGCTTTGAGCACGTTTGGCAGATATGCTTTGAGCACGTTTGAAAGATATGCTTTGAGCATGTTTGGCAGATATGCTTTGAGCACGTTTGGAAGATATGCTTTGAGCACGTTTGGAAGATATGCTTTGAGTACGTTTGGAAGATATGCTTTGAGCACGTTTGGAAGATATGCTTTGAGCACGTTTGGAAGATATGCTTTTAGCACGTTTGGAAGATATGCTTTGAGCACGTTTGGAAGATATGCTTTGAGCACGTTTGGCTTTTAAGACGATATAATTGGGATAGTTTTTTATTAAGAGATGTTTGGTTGATGATAAGTTTGCCCCATAGAAAGCTGTTTGCTTTATATAAATACCTGGAATATGATGTTACTTCCAACAGAACTAAGATTCTAACACTTATAATAATAATTTTAATATATTTGATTTTAATAGTCAACATAAAATGTTATACTAAGCAAAATACATACAACGCACATTTGCTAGCGTGTGTTACTGCGTTTACACTTTATTTGAATCGTTTTTTTTCATGATTTATATTTGTGATTGTTTAGTTAAATGACGTCAAATAATGTGTTAACTATAATTTAACTATCATTAAGAGTGTTAACAAATTGATATTTGTATATGCCTTCAAATTGCTGTCGTGTGTATATTGCAATACGTGTTTGTATGTTGCTCATGCTCATGTGTTCCGTCCATGGATTATTGAAAGACCAAATAAATATAATCACAGAATACCTATTTAGCAATTAACTTACGACGACGTTAATTTATGGTCTGCTGTTATAGTTCCAGCATGAGTTATGCCAGAGTTCCTTTTACGTTCTTTTCTGACGAATTAAATATAATCAGCATTACAAAGATAAATGGAATTCACGAATTAAATTACTAAATATCCTTTTACTGCTGTAAGTGTATGGCTACTGCTTTATACAATAACGAGAAACAAATATGTATCAACCATAAGTAAGTAAGCAATTACATTGTATTATATGTTCTATATGGTTCTTTTTAGAAGAGTCCCGCTGACAGCTTGTCAGTTTGTTCTAATATGGAAGTACGGATCTGTGTTATTATCTTACTGTGATATGACATGTTCCTGGCAATGACAAGCCCTTTGCACACTGCCAATTAACAAAGAAACAAAATACACCGTAAATTCAAGACGTAAGCGATTATATTATCTTTTAAATTAAGAACTGTCTCTGTAACGATTTGTTTTGTCAAGACTATCTATTTCTGGTTTAACTGGGTACCTTTTGGTTGTAGTATATCCACCATTACTTCTTCCTTTTTGATTACAGTCATTAACTATGCGAGAGATGAAATAGAAACGATCATTCAAAATAATGAAGATTATACTTAAATGTATTGCATATCATATATGTGTTAGCCATTCCACTTTTCAGATTTAAATAGAGATGTTTAAGACAAATAGAAATGATCCTTGCCAACTATGAAATTACTGTAAAAGGTGATGCATTCACTACTAAATGTATCTGTCAATTCCTTAAGATATATGCAAAAAAAAACAGAACATATTCTTTGTTAAACGAATTGGTTGTTATTTTCAGACTTTGTCCACATTTCAATTAATATAAAACGTATTTGATTTATTAGACTACGAAACTACCAATATTGCAATGCGAATATTGTGTATGTTTGCATATTGTATAAGGATTTGAAACAAATGAATGGGATACTAGGCGAAGGCGTACTCTGTTGTCATAAAAAGCAGAGGTTGCCAGTAGCTTTAGCTGTCAACATTGATTCAATTCTTTTTAATATTTTGTTATTGAGTCTTTCTGATATAGAGCTCTAGAGAGGCATGCTTTAAAGGATATTATATTCCGCGCTTACTTCAATGCTACTTTTTGTAACATTGTTGGAACAATTATTTTAATTATAATTTTAACTTAATATTATATTGTTTGGCTACAGTGGTGTTTGCATGCAGATACTCTCAATTTCAAATTGACAATAAAATAAGTATACATATAGGTCAGTGTTTATTTAATAAAACATGAAATAAACACACTCGAAACTATATTTGGATGATATCTAAACTTACAATCAATTAAGCAATTTTCAAGAACCGCTTTGAGTCACACACCATATTGATCTCAGCATTCTTCGCAGTTTGCTATTGAATTTACATATATTAATTGGATTGTATGGCAATGCCGTTTAGATTAAAATACATTCCAGTGTTCCTAATCATAAATTTCAATTAATCACCAGTTTTACCACAAACCCGTTGAAATGGAATAATATTAGGTTTCAACTCACTACGCCAACTGTGCCCAGATAATAACCGGCTCCGCAAAGGGATTCCTGTCATGTATGGATTGCGATTAACAACGATGGCTTTCGGTTCAATGAAAACTCACACTGCGCCTAAGAAACTAGTTCGTAAATGTTTGTATAACCAGACATGCTCGATTACGTGTGACATGGGAGCGAAATGGAAACGGCGCATGAAACGTATGTTGAAAGTCGTTGGAAAGCGTATCGCAATGAATATGCTCTCTACCGCTTAACCTTGTTTAATAGGTTCATTACAACATCTTTACTTTATGTCACGACATGTAGCTATTCACATACAATGTAAGACGATGTACCTGTCCAGTTGGATTCTGTTATGACTGATCGACAATGGTCATAATAATCATTGAATACGAGGTTTGTGTATGTGGTTGTGTAATTATTCCAAGTTTACATCTTGCTGTTACAATAACAATGTGTATGATCTTTTATAATGAATAAATGATTACTCCCCAACATCATTTGCGTAATTTCAGCCAAAACAGATTTTAAAGATAAGCCCAACACTTTTAATTTCAATTGGATACGGGTTCATAGGAAGAATATAATTTTATTTTGAATACATCACCAGTTTTTATAAATACTATTATTTCCGTTTCAACTGAAAAACTTGTTAATGAAACGTACGCAAATAAATATGGAACGAACGAGTACATGCAAAAATAAAGCTACTGATTACAAGTGCATATACTATTTTGCATATGTTAATGAGGGACTCGGAACATATTCTTTTGCAAAACTTTCATGAACCGCTAATATATCAGCATAATAAGAATTACAAATTTATAATGTGAATTCGCAAAGCAGAACACGACATCAACACCATGAGTCTCAAGTACCAATTTTAAAATAACAAGCGCCCGCTCTCGGTCAAAATCATCGCCTATTTTATTTCACACACGTGTACTCCATTAAGAAACTACGACACCATCACACCATGAGCTTGTTATACATATCTTTAATCATTCTCGACGGCTGTGTCTTATCAATAGTGTAATTAATAACAAGATCGTGAGTAATGCGAATGTTGATTCGTATTAGCTGTGTTCAATTCAACTTCCGTTCTGGCGACCTGCACTGGCTAATTACGACAAACTTGGTAAAGGAGAAATCTTACGTGGCATATTCGACTAAACCGCAGTAATATCCGCATCTACATGTATATTAGGAAGTCCAAGACAACACAAATCCCTATGGATACAATGTCTCCTTGCACGACTCTGACAAAACCTCCATGACACAAAAATAAAAAGATAGCACGTAAAGTCAACAATATCGCATGTTCAAATATGCATGGAAAGGAAACATCGAATAACATCAGTCCATGGTTTTAAAGTTATGAGGCATATGGCAATTACACAAATGTGTTACAAGACAATGAATGACACACCTGTACCAAGCTAAATATGTTTGTGGATTATTATTTCTGCATATGAAAGACCAGACAAAAATCATCCCAAATGGTTATTACACATAATGGTATTAGTTTACTTGGTAAAATCTACCGATGATTTCGGAACGAATAAACACTAGGAAATATAAAGTTTTAATAATGTTATTTCAAATACAATCAAAATTAATCGCGTTATCGTCAGATTCATTTCAAACAGATTGATTTGCAGAATTTCGTATAACAAAGTAAATATCTCGTAACATAAATATTGCCGTTCTTTTACTTCGTACATAACTCGAGATTGCAGCAGAAATTAGACCGTTTTGCCTGCGTGCTCATTCACCGAGATGACACAATTTCAGCTGTGTTTGTTATTTAATTGTTAATATTGTTAGTCCGTTTTTTTCCCCATTAACACATATAATGCATTGAAAGGATGAAATTCGACTGCAATATTTTTTTGAATATTTTTTGTGAACGTTGAAAGATATTTTATCAACGTAGTAAGTATTATGTTTCGTTTTGTTTTGTATTGTTTTAAGCGTATTATCTAGAATTGGAAAGCTTAAGTTGATATAAATCGCATTAACATAACAAACATTTGCCTTTTCAATAAAAACCACTTAATGTATTTACTCAATTTACTTAAACGTGATCAAACTATATAAAGTGTGCTGACCTGCCGCTAGTACGTCTATTTGCGTTAACTTATTTGCAAAACACTTTTTGACGCAAACCAATACACAACTTTAACTGCGTTTAGAATTTCGCAACGATACTTTGGATGAGGAATAACTATCAGTACGTGCATTTGCCTACATTTTAAACCAATTACATTAACCATGCAGCCATACCGTGTGGGAATTAAGTTCTTAAAGATAAAATCCATGAAACTTTTAAAGATTGAAATCGAAGCGTTCACCCATTTTATGCCTATACAAAACAAATACCTATTACCAATGCCTTGGAAATGACTGAATAGTATCTTTGCTATTCATAAATGTAAAAATTTGTTGACATATTTACTTAAATCTGTATGTATGAAAGCGTGCATTTTTTATTTTTATTTTTCTAAATTGAAGGTTTGTTCGAAATGTTGTTTCGATAAGAACCCATTACAACTTTTTCAAAACCTTTCGTGTTTCAATCGCGAACGAATCTTTGTGTATATTATGTACACGTGAAATGCATTTCTATATAAACGAATGGATAACGTTTCAAAAAATTGAGTTATTAAATTCATATACTTGTTTTTGCATCCCAGCAGTTTTCTGTCAAAATAAAGAGCAGTCTTAAATGTTTAAATCAACAAATCCACGCTGTAATATAATAATTTGCTTCAAGATTCACATCATTACATTTATGGGAAACACTTTGCATCAAAACGGATACTTATTTCGGGAATGCGTTCAATTAAGTAGATTAAACTTGACAACAACGCTGAAAGTATTTATTGCCGCACTGAACCATTAAGTATGATACAAATCAATTTACGATTTCTTCCTTCTTAAATGTTATTTTTCTACATAAATCAGCAAGCGAAGCCACATTGGAACGTGAATTATAAATACTGTAATACGTATGCACGTTTTGCGACAAAGGAACGTATTAATAAATAGAAACAATCATTTAAGTTGTTTAAAAGCAACAGTAAATATGCCGATGCCTGCGTTTCTTTCATTTATGGTGGAATAACCATACGTTTTTGTCCCACGAACAATTTTATTTAAAATCGTCTATGACTACAAAAAACAAACTCTTTGCAAAGATGCAAAATCAGCTATTATTGAGTGCGGATACATATCCATGTTTGTTCGAATTCATCTTAGATGCCGTCATGGATACCTTTTAACATGCTTTATATTTATCTTTTGTGCTTTAGCTCTTTCTATCAACATTACATAACTACCTGAAAATGAAAAGTATAACAGTAAATGAAAAAGATTTTTTTTCCACAATTTGCTGTCGATACAAAAATAAGCTTAGATGGATCAGATAATCATCTTATTGAAAGACTGCATACTCTAAATAATGTGTTTCTGTATATAATGTTAATTAGGATAAAACTTATGCAGTATGGATTGTTAAAACGAAGTTCGGTTCTTAATGTATTACAAGAAAAGGAAACTTCAACTTTTAAACTGTTAGGTATACACTACTATGCTGATTTGCAATCAATTTTAAATGTAATGTATAGTGATAAGATAAACTGAACAGCAAGTTGAAGAAAATACCATTTAACTAAAATATGGAAAATCATAGTAATACGAACACTATTGTTATGTGAGTTTAATCACCTTGTAAGATTTATGTCTGATCCCCCGCCAACTTATTTTTAAATATTGAAATACTTTCACTGAGTATATATGGAACGATCAATATCGAATCACATTCAGCTATTTTGATGGCCGTTTAGAATTGATATATTTAGAACCTTCCGTTTAAACCATACAATTAACATGGCCAAAACGGACATGGTTAGACATTGCTAGCACATATATCTATTTGATTAAACCTGTTCATTGTGGATAACATTTACCTGAAATTAAGGTAAATTAAATTATAAATCCTTTCTGGCAGGATGTCTTTTTATGATTTGTAAACAAGATCTTCTTACATGCTATGCTCAAAATATATCGAAATATCCACTATTTATCATGAAAACCCATACATTGAAAACCAATGTATATGTTTAAAGCTTTAAAACAGAATTACATTATAAACGAGATTTGTTTAAAAATAACATGTACAAGTATTTAAAGTTCCAAACATGAAAATTCCAAAGTGGTCTATGAAGCTATGAATGATATATGCATACATATCAAGATTTCATCGCGTATACTGATTTTTTTATTATGTTTGAACGTCAAAGTCTCCGCTTCGAAAACGATTGTCTATTATAATATTGTATTCTTAGTCTAAATGGAAGCCATCATTTCGTTCTCTTGTCTTGAAGGTTCATATAGGTTGCAGAGTATGCAGAGTTGCATTAAACAATAAAGTTAAAGATAGAACCCATTGTTAGCTAGATTAAACAGAGATGATATAAATTGTTATTCACGCGCAAGTCAGAGAAAGTATATCAGAAAGAGAATAAACTTTGTATAGCCTATTCTGAGTGATACACAGCGTGATCATAAAACGAAAATAATAATTTTCATAATGATTGGTTGCTTCTTTCTAAATACGAGAATACATGAAAGATATTGACAATTAAGTGTCACATAAGAAAAAAGCATACGCTAATATGTAAACATCAAATAAATGAAGCATCTTTTGCAACTATGAGAATGATAAGCCATTTGCGGGAAGTACCTTTTGTTTTGTTTGTTGCAGGTTTTATTACCTTACTCAACGACGATAAAACAGTGACAATTATTAGTTTATAAATAACAATGTACACACTATTATATTTTTTATAACCAATAGAACAAGTATATACGTCTACAAAATAACATTATTAAAAGATTAGTGTAATCGGGAACTGTGATTTATATGTGTGTCTCCCCTAAAATTATTTAGATTTATTCTGAAATATCGTTATCCAATTAATTACCTTACAATTACCATGTTGAACAATGATATATCATCGCCATTGCACTATGTACAGCGTTCGTTTGAGAACTTAAATAATTTCTAGAAAACAATCATATTTGACGTCTTATTGTCATTTGTTTAAATATAATAAAAAAAAACAATAAAACATTTAGAGAAAAAACGTTGATATTCCTTTAAAAAAATGCTTTTAAAGCCCGTGTGTCTGGTGAGTGTTAACATAGGCTTCTAAAATACCTAAGGCAATACGCAGGGTGACTTTATTTGCAATTCTTTCAATTAGTGAAGGCTGTTTAAAAGTTGTTTATTTCGAAACACAACTTTTAACATGTTACCATCAAATTCCTGTTTTTATGGATCTTATATGGTTTTTTTAACAAATACAGATGTAATTGTTTTTGTTTTTTTAGTTTTTAGTTCATGTCAACACGACTCACTGGAAATCAAACCATAAATATAAATAGTTGGTAGGATTATGTTTTTGTTTTAAACATATCGCAAATACGTCGAAACTATTTAATATAACCGTGTGATGTCGGTGCTGTTTTTTTTTAATAAAATTCAATGTCCAATACGATATGAGTTAATCTAGACGTCACTATTGCGTGACGATAAATTGCTAAGACCAAGGCTGCGTCTTAGTGTGGCTAAATACGTCAATGTTAACGGTTTTAAGCATGACACAATCTTAATGTGTTTGACTACACAATAATTATATTTTCCAGGAATTGTAGTTTTTAGATTCGGATTATTATAGATATCGCAGCTTTTTGTGTAGAACTGAAATGAACTTCTGTCAGTGAAATACATTTGCATTCACTTCAAAACAAACAAAACCTATAACTGAATAAGAGATATTCCAACTACATACCGCTTTGACACAGATGAAGAGCTTTCCAAGTGTTTCACAAAAGACAACGAAACTCTATTGACTGACTATATAACCGCATTACTACAACATTGAATTAGGAGAACATGCTCATGGGATGCCAAAGGAAATGCACAAAGAAAATGCACACGCTGAAACAATTGTCACGAGCTGAGCAGCATCAGTGATCTTTATTGACCTTCTGCCAGTTATTATTATTCTTTCTATGGTAGATGCATATTCTGTTTAATTTGAAGAGATGGACTTTGATTGACAGTAAATTATTTTTGAACACATAATTGTATGCATTTGTTCTTAATATAATAACATGAATATTCACATTTAAGATAACTTTTCTATAATATATTTTTTTTACAATAAATTAAAGTCAACAAATTATATAAAAGAAAATAGATAATCTTATCGAGTATGCTTTAGTTCATAATAGTACAGTTTAAGAGATCTATTTTGTACACCTGTTCTAAATACTTGTTTTAAATTTATTAAATTGTTTAATTTAATTTTCATTATAAATGAAAAAAACGATAACACAAACTGGAGCTCGACAATAGTGATACATACTTGCCCTTTGATTAATACTTCGACCTTGAACATTGAAAAATAGACATGCGAACAGTGCTCGACTCATTGTCTTCTTAGGCAAAATGATATTCTGGAGTACTGGTAATTGTACACTACATTCAGGCATTTAAAAGGGGTGGATAATAAAGAAGTATAGTTGTACATTGACATGTTCCCCAAGTTATTTAAAAATCCGTCAATCTATTTGGCTGGTAGGGTCCGAACATTTGACCTCAATATTTCAGAGTTAATTACGTCGTTAGGTTCCACGCGTAACGAACCATTTTGGCTTTTGTTGAAAAACATAAAAAGTTGTTATTCGGATCTACAGAATAAGTAAAATCTAATCTAATCCACAGGTTCAAACAAAGCTGATCCTATTTTATGTACCAATGGTGGTTTCAGGCAAAAAAAAATGATATGCGATTTTGAAAGATATTTATGGGGCTGCTTGGTTTGTATTGTCGCATAAGTGTGTTATTTTGAATCTAGCACATTCGGAGTAGGTTTTTCTGTTGTCATGGTGGGTTTATCTGCACCATTGGGTATCAAAACGTATCTTGTGAGACGCACGACCTACTAGTATAATCATCTCATGCTGTGATATTTATGAGGTGTGAAAAATGGTGTCGCGCGCGCATACGTCCTATCTCTACGCCAGTGGCAACAAACATCTTCAAAGTGAAGGTATTTACCGGGAATTGCAAAGATATCAATACGCATTTTCGTCTGGAAACATATAACAAAGTCGTCCGGTCTCCAATCATCCCGAAATAGGGTGACTTAAATTGGGGTGATCGTACTGTAATAACGTTAAGCCAAAACAACAACAGAAAAACGATCCTTAATTTAATTTGGATACCACACTTCGATTGCTACTCTCACACCAATTGGTTTCTACAAATAAAAATGTCTAGCATATACTAATTTATGTGATGTCGCTAATATTGTCAAGGGACGACTACAAATACTTGTTCAGCTTGAACAGCGTGAAAAGTACGTATGCACTAAATTATTGTCAAACTTACTTGTATATTAAATATATTATAAGCACTAGTATAGTTCAACTGAAGTAATATACAGATACAAAAGTTATAACGAACCATGGTCTAAACAGTCCAGTAATTTTGAATAAAGGGTTGGAGAATAAAGAAATATAGTTTTAAATGTTCCCCAAGTTATTTGATAACTCGTCAATCTATTGGGATGTTAGGGTCCGAACAAGCAGTGTTCTCATTTTCAGAGCTCTTTCATAAATGGTACCTTAATATTACAGACTTAAGTTTTGGAGTTTGTAATAGTGGTTATGTTCCACGCGTAAGGAAACATGTTTGCATTTGTTTAAAACGTTAAAAGTTGTTATTCGGATCAATATAGATGTGGAAAATTCTAATCTTATACGCAGATTCAAACAAAGCTGATCCCTTTAATGTACCAATGGTGGTCACGTGCTGTTTTAAATGAGTTTTTATGGGGATGCTTGGTTTGTACTGTCGTATTAAAGTGTTATTTTTAATCTAGCATATTCGGAGTAAGTCTTTTGGTTTTCATAGTCGGTGTATCTATAATGGGGAGTCAAAATGTATTCTGTGAAACGCACGGCATACTTATATAATCATCCCATCATGTTGTGCTATTTATGAGGTGTGAAAAATAGTGTCGCGCGCGCATACGTCCTATCTCTACGCCGCTGGCAACAAAACTCTCCATAGTGAGGGTTTTAACCAGGTATTGCAAAGATATAAATACGTATTTTTGTCTGAAAACATATAACAATGTCGTCAGGTCTCCAAGTATCCCGAAATAGGGTGACTTGAATTGGGGTGATCGTACTGTAATAACGTTAAGCCAAAACAACAACAGAAAAACGATCCTTAATTTAATTTGGATACCACACTTCGATTGCTACTCTCAAACCAATTGGTTTCTCCAAAAAAAAAGGTCTAGCATATTCTAATTTATGTGATGTCGTTAATATTGTCAAGGGACGACTACAACTACTTGCTGGGCTTGAATCGGTAGATATTATGTGCAACAAAACACCACGTTCTTTTATAAATTGAAAAACCATTGAAAAACCGAAATAAAGCACTATTTTACTTCAACTGAATATACATAGAGATACAAAAGTTATAACGAACCAGGGTCTAAACAGTCCAGTAATTCTTAATATGAAATGACATGTTACAGAAATTGTGCATGTGTTAGGACGACCTTTCACCTTCACTCATGTACTTTTTATGATATAGTATTGATTATAACTAAAGTAAAGATGTCTTAGGGAGATAACCCTCAAATTAAAAATTCGTCAAAATAGCTAGGAATCAAAAGTTGCTTGGTTATTAGTTTGTCCCTTCATTATAGCAGAAAAAGCAAAACTAACCGAAATACGAGAACACGAAGAACGAGATAGCAAATTGAGCTTTTATCGCATCGTTATTATTTGGTATTTTCGTCCCAAGCACGGTCCACTGCTAAAACAAATATTTCTTTACCAAGTCAGCAAGTGTCATGTACTTAGGAGCGGACAACGAAACTAATATTGAAGTGATAAAAACTAACATGAATAACAATAGTATTTTCATTGTTTTATTGCACCCAATACTCTGTGTACATGATGACGTTTAACAAATAAACAAATGAAATAAGCAATTTTTATATCGATTTTTGAGTGTTGAGTTTGAGGATTATCTCGCTTAAACACAGCTGAATTAGTTCAAGGTAAAAAATATACTAAAAAAAAGGTGGCTGTGACGGTTAGAGCTTTTCTGTCACACTGTAAGGCGTGTATGGGGTGTTCAGCGTAGAGATAGTCATTTGTCGCATGACAGCAGCTCCATCAGGAGGACGGGCAAAACTGGTTCTCGCCTGAAACTCAACCACATGACCCTGGTAACCGCTTCTGCTGGCGGGCGAAACGATGTGAGGGTGCTCGTACGTACGATTTCGATGTTTGCAGTACTACCCAGCCATGCAAACGAGTTACTAATCAAACATGGATAAGTGTAGCCGTCGTATGTCTGCTAAATAGCAAATAGTAAAATAATCAGTGATATGATATAGGATATAGCATTTATGAATGTCATGTACAATTTTGTAGATAACCATAATAAATTCATATCGTCACACATAGTATACTTTCTCGTTTTAAGTAGCAATCTTTTATAAATAAAGCAAATTTATATATCACTCGTTTATCCGTCATTAGGCATTTGAGTCTGTCACAATAGTCCATACGAATCAGGTCTGGTATTATCGTTGTGATCGAGGTATAAAACATAAGTCTAAGGGTTGTATAACAGGAACATTCAAATAAGAAGTGGTACTCTGATTCGATTTTATTTGGTTCATGGCACAGTAAACACAGCCTCTCTTCGGGCTTCAGGTGTCGGAATCTCCCGGTTTCAATGCGTAGTGGCAATGTTCCAGTTCTGATCTGCGCAATAAACGACCTGATGTGTTTTTGAAGGCACATCGTTACGTAATTTTCGCACATATACTGATGTTTTATTTGTCGATAGGTTCTTAGTTTCGGCTGGGTTTCGAGGCCCTGTGTCCATTTGTTGATGTCTTTTTTCCTAAAGTGTTCGGTGGCCCAACTAAGTAGATTATCTAGTGAGATGTTGCCCATCGACCTGGATGCAAATAAGTGCAGGAGGTTCAGTGTGTCAAAGATGTGCTTAATGTCGGAGTTCCAGCCCATATTGTGAGAGAAGTCCCAATTAAATATCTTCTTTGTTAACCTATCGTCTGGCATCTTAACAAGGCGGTCCCACAGGCGCAGCATCCCTATATGGTGTCGTGCGATAGAAGTCTGCCACCCCACGTCGCCGTTAATTGCAATATTGGACGCGTGTTTATGAACACCAAGGAAGGCTCGAATCGCCCTGTGTTGTATAGTGTCACATTTCGGGTATATTTTGTATACCCAAACCCCTGAACTATAATCCATCACAGGAGTAACACTGCTGTTATAAAGTTTGGTGTATACGGTAAACGTTAGTCCGTTTATTGTTTTTGCTTTATTTAAAATCCCACCGAGAGCCCTGCCTGCCGATTCCGCCAGTGTGTTAGCGGTGATGGAGAAGTCAAGCGTATCGGATAAAATGCACCGAGGTACTTATAACTGTCCGTTAAGTTTATATCGTGCTCTCCAATGTTAAAGGTACACGTTGTTTTTTTCTGACTTTGTTTTCGGAAATGCATAACTGTCCGTTAAGTTTATATCGTGCTCTCCAATGTTAAAGGTACACGTTGTTTTTTGCTGACTTTGTTTTCGGAAATGCATAACGCTCGTTTTTGAAGGATTTATTTTCATGCGCCATCTTTTGCACCATGTATCGACTTTATCCATCATTTTTTGGAGATTTTGCTCGCTTTCGCTTAAAATTACAATGTCGTCCGCGTATTGCAGGATACAGATATTTTCACCGTTAATCATTATACCACAGTTCATTTCCTTCAATTCAAGAGCCAGATCATTTATAAAGAGTCCGAATAACGTCGGTGAACTTAAGAACAATCCATGCATGCGGGAAGATCCATGAACTGACGCACGAGCTGCGCCGCTACCACTGGGACATCATCGGACTAGCCGAGACCAGATAGCTAGGCTTCGGAGAAACATCAACGGACGAGGGGCACACGATATGGTTCGGCGGGAAGGATTCCAAACATCGCCACGGGGTTGCTTTCATCGTTAGCATGGAGGTCGTCAACAGCGTCATCAGTTTTACCCAGTCTCCTTACGTATCTCTTCGAAACCTCACAACATCACCATCATCCAGGTCAACGCAGCAACATCAGACTACGAAGACGAGTAAATCGAAAAGAGTTATGAAGAATTAGAGCGCATCACAGCCAAGTTCCCGAAGAAAGATATCCTTATTGTGCAAGGTGACCGGAACGTGAGTGTTGGACCACCAGACGCCTACCTGGACAGGGGCAGTAGGTATATTTGGCATAGGAGAGACCAACGGCAGAGGTCTGATACTTCTTGAGTTCGCTAGAAAGCCACCAACTCAACCTGGGCAACATGCTTCACCCACAAAACCCGTCCAGAACAGCGACCTGGTATGCTTCACATGGGCAAGTACACAATCAGATCGACTAGATACTGGCGCCGCAACGATTCAAGTCCAGCATCAACAAGGCGAACACAACAACGTTTCCCGGCGCAGACATCGGCAGTGACCATGACTCTGTGCTCACTAAGTATAATTAATCATAGATAGGTCTCTGAGAGATAATTATACATTAATTATAACAAATATCCATTACACTTTAAATGTATGTCAAACAGAAATGTGTCTTAATGGGTAAATAAAAACAACAATAAATGATGACACTGCATTGAAACGATATTTTTATATAAAAAAACATGTGCCAATAAAATATCGTATTATTTACGTATCCGTATAAAATTATCAACATTGTAAATAATTACGCCTGTTAACTAACAGTTAGGAATCTATAGGTAATAATAAAGCTGACCCATTCAAATCACCATATCGCATAGTCTGTTTTTTCTCAATTGTAAAAACAAAAATATTTTTACGGTGGTTAAAAGCCATATTAATATCTTCGGCAAACCTTAGTGATTTCTTGATGACGTGCTACGTGTATAAGGTAGGGAAAAACATCCTGAAATTTATGAAAGTTTTGTGAAGGGTTTTCATTGCAACAATAGTTTGTTTTATATGAACGCGAAATGTCAAGTTTGACTAAATTAAATTTCACAGACCCTACATAAAAACCTTTTTTCCTCGAGAATTTATATCATTTTGTTTTATAGTTTGTATACATTTTATTGTTGGTATTTAAATACGTGTTGTGTCGTTTTTGCTTTTTCTCTATGTTTACTTTTAAATTTCAATCATTTTCACATATTGAAACCTACAACATTCTTAATGGACTTGCGCCTGTTGTTCTTACCGACTTAATTGTTAAAAGAAATTCCTCAATAAACGTCAGATATTCTAATATTTTACAGGTGCCTAGAGTAAAAACATCAACCTTTGGTAAGCAGTCTTTCAGGTATGCTGCCCCTGTGTTGTGGAACTCCCTCCCAGAAGAATTTTGATCCAACATAAATTATAACCAATCTTAAAACCTCATTCAGTCATGGAATGGAAATGTTTGTAAATATTCTTCTTGTTCCTGGGACAGGGCCACAGCACAGGTACAGTATACAGCAAAATGATTTATTTTCTTCTTTTTTGTGCTCTTTTTTCATGCTTTTTGTGCGTATTGTGCTTTTTGGTGCTGTTAAGCTTTTTTTGTGCTTTTGTGTTGCTTGTCACCATAACTGTACCAAGTTCTAGTGTTTAAACATTTTGTACTGCGTGTTGCTTATTTCATTTCAATTAACCTTTAATATTTGCATTTTTTTTTGCTACTTTATGTGCTTACAAACTTGTGCTGAAATGCACTATATGTATGCGTCTGTGCATGTATCTATGTATATACATGTATGCATAAATGTGTATATATACAGCTACTTGCATGATGCCAGTAAATGAACATTTTTCATTACTATTTTGTCTGTAATGTAATATATTTGCCTTAAATCTAGAACTACCCATTGCTTGCTCTGCTTGTCAGTTTTTATTTGCTTGATGCCAGTCCATGAACATTCTTCATTATTATTTTGTGTGTCATGTAACCTGTTTTACCTTATATTTATAACTACCTTCTGTTTGCTTTGCTTGTCAGTTTTGTATTGTGTGCTTATGTGTTTTATTGTGAGGAAGCTGCTGATCAGTTCACTTCGAATCTGATTCGAGCTGATATTTCGCTTTTACATATTTTCTTAGCGGTCCCACATTTTGTGTTTCGTTTCTTCTCAGTTTTTAAGCCCGTAATTTTTTATGGCAATTTTTAGATCTTCATCATGATAGATCCAGATCAGCGGCTTCCTGCACAACTTTTGAAATAATATAAAGACCAGTGAATGTAATACTATGCTTTTGTTATATATTTTTTCTGCATGCTAACATATCTATTAACTTGAATTAATATTGCTATATTTTATTCCATATTTTATTTGCGTATGCCGTATCCGTTGTTGTATAGCTGCTTTAAATACAATTAAATTATCATGGAGCATATCCAATTTTAAATAAGGCTAAATGAATTAAAACATAATTGTGTTAACGGTATTCGAACCAAAACGAAGAAAATCGTTTAAAACCCGATTTTCTTCCAATCTAAACCCCTCGGCCACTGCAACGAACAAATCATGTAACAGGTTACTTACATGGAATAAATTGCTTATCAATCAAAGTGGTCATTGGGATTACTACGACGTGTACATGTTAAGAAATAACTCATTTAACCACTATGAAGTTATAAATACTTTAACAGTTGAGAAAACATGGACTATATCAGCCGATATTAGTTTATGAAACTACCATTGGTTCATACATGTTTGCAGCTTTGTTTTGTACCTACGGATAAGATAGGATTCTCCAAAGGCGTGGAGAACAGGGTTATAACAATAAAGAATCTATAATAAAAAATAATGCTTATCAATAAAAAACGGTGCTCATTGAAGTATTATTATATGATCCAACACGATATAACAATATGTGTATATCGTGAATGTTGAATTATAAATAAATCACGCACAATGATGTATTCTTTTTGTATTTTTTTTATTCTAACAGTATTTACGAGTTTAGTCAAGCTACCGACGATCATTTGGTTTAAACTTTTGTTTCAAGCCATTCAATAATTCATATAAACGCCTAAACATTCTACAAAAAAATCCGTACATAATATACATGCTTAGGATTGGACAACTAGGTAGATGTGATACTTGTATTAATTCCTTATGATATAGATGTATTTCTATATGTAAATAACAAAGGTCGGATTCATGTATACGTTTGTATGAAATAAAGTAAACGAAAATACTATTTTGTAAGGTTATACAGCACTATCAAACACGTTTTTTCAACAAAAACGCCGGTTAACAGAAATGTAGAATCATGTCATTGCATCATCTTTAATAATCTGCGATACGTGACGTATGATTTAAATATGTGACACAGGTTCATTCCATTAACACAGTTGATATAATTAGCTTAACATTACAAAGTACGTTAATGAAGGCTGAGTTAGATGCAAATGCTTAGATAAAACCTGACAGTGTATGTACGCCAATACCGCTTTTCTAATGCCTCTGAACACGGGGGACGCATGGCAAGCTAGAGAGAAAGTGTTGATGTATTGTAGTCTTTTATTAAATGAACACAAAACCATGTGCCTTCTGACAATGCGCTCTTAGCGGTGTCAAGAGCAGAATACGCCAGTGCAATGAGTGGGCACATCGCATGTCCAGATGCTGTGGTCATTTAAGACTACTAAGAAAACAATAACTTGGAAATGTGTGTGCTGCGTTTCAATCACAGGTTCCATTGTTCCTATCCCTCGAGTTGATAACAAAGACATACTAGTCAATATAGTCATAGTGTGATGCGCAGCCAACATTGATAGAGAATTTGAACTTGAGAAGAGGTATATATAAATTATAAGGGAAACGCATACATATCAATATTCATTTAAGTACTCATGTATAATACGCTGCATTTGCTGTAAAGAAATCAACAATGCATTAACCTCATATACGATTATGTTTGACGTTTTGACGGATTAATTAATTTCTCCAATAAACTTCTTTTTTAGATGATTTTCATCCCTAAAAACTCGAATGTGTGCCGTATTGTCATTCCATGGCATTGTACCCCAGTTTATATACTGTATAAACCACCAACCAAGCTATTCGCTTTTTATTGTTTTTTTTCATATTTTGGTGCAAGTGAAATCTAATCCATAAAGATCAGGGCTATATTGAACCATAGAGAAGTTGTCACAAACATGATCCGTATCCTGTATATTATTCAAAGAGTTGTCCTTGTAGTACATCCGCGTGGTGAATTATTTTTGGCATTTTCGATTTTTTTTTATGAATCGCTAGCTCTACAAAAATTAATAAATTCCGTTATGTTATATAGTGAATGAATATCACATTAAACCTGCACGATATTTTACAGATGTTCAACAAAGCGTGCGAATACAAAAACTTTGAAACACGTGTGATATATAATCAACAACAAAAACAGGGTTATAATCTTAGTATAAATTGAAATTCATCTCAGATATAATAATGATTGCTGATATTTAAGTTAAATTAATAAATATAACTGTATTCAATAAATTAAAATTATCTTAATTAACAAGCACTTGCCACTGATGTTTTACCCGACTTACTGACGAATCTTGTCATGTTCAAGAAACCAATTAAACATTATTGCATTTCTAAAAGTTGTCATTATCGAACTTCTAGATTTCTTGCAAAACATGCATGTCATGAAACATGATTGGTAGCCAATTGGTAGCTTAGTAGCTTTGTCGATCACAAAGGCTTATTATTTAACGTTGTGACTGAATCCTCAGATCAGGTGAAATATCACGCATTACCAAAGAGGTAAGAATCGGCCTTTGAAAGGCCACTTGTATGCACAATATGAGCCGCGTCATACGAAAATGGACATTATGCCATAAGCGGCCAGCATGTGAAATATATATGTAAAATATATGGCAAAAATGGTATGAACGTAAGTTACATTCTATTAACAATTGAACACAATTGTATAACAAGTAGTAGTAACACATAACTGAGCGCAACTAAGCGCTTCCAAACCGATTAAGCATCTCCATAAATCTACAAGCCATTTGCACAACAAATACACTTTTAAAGATTTATATTTCTAGATCCACAATCTGCTCAATTCGTTCTGCAGGATACGCCAAACTAAGCATAGTCATACATTATAAATTATAACAAGTACATATGATCAATATTTCATATTTTTAGCTTTAATACTTATTTAAATCTTTACAATCGACAAACACCAAATTAAACAACAAAGTAAAATAAGCAATTAGTATGGCTATTGTAGAAAGAAAAAGTTCATTAATAATAAAACTGAAAACCATATTCAAAATATCTGGGTAGGAATGCCGTGTTTGTATTATTATGAGGCAGGTAATACATATTGACAGGAACAACATATTTAATGCATAATTGCTCGTATTCAAATAAATAGTTTCGTATCCAGTTGGTGAGTAAAAAATCAAACACCTTTTTCTTGATATGTAAAGCTTACAATAGCTTTTTCAGAGTTCTTTGTTATCTATGTGTTTTTTTTATTTAACATAACAGGTCAAGTGTTTATTAGTTCATTTGTTATTGCACAATAAAGATCATAAATTAAAAAGTAGAAAAATAAAACTTTACTTTGCATCAAACCTTTTCTACAACAATAACATTTGTTTATTCTATGCATAGCGTATGTATAGTTATACATTCACATTAATCACAATACACGCTTTGGTCAATATATTATCAACTATAGCCTTTGAAACGATCTCTTATGTTTTCTTTTTTTTTCGAAAGAGATTTTTTCTCATGGGCTTGAATGCTGTCTTTGTTTTTGCTCTTTTTATAAAGCGTTTTCCTCCGAAGATACCTCTTCATTTTGAAGGGAATTTCTGATATACTTCAGCAAATTTGTACTTAAATAATCTAATCGGATGACCAGTGTAAAAGTAGTGTAAATAATGTAAATTTATATATTGATTTGTATACAATGCTTATATAAATAATAAATTTGATATTATGGTTGTTAAGTCAAGCTCTTTTTCTTTTTTCGAAAGAAATGTTTTTTGTAATGGGCAATAGATCTGTTTGTTATATATATGTATGTATATGTGTATATTTATGTGTATATGAATGTGTATATGTGTATATATATATATATATATACCTTGAANTGTCGTAAATTGGATTTTATGATTATTCAAGTGCTTAGTGATAACCTCAACTCGATTAAACTCCATTAAAGTGTTCCTTGTCTCCTAAACTATGGCGTTTTACATAACAACCATAACTTTTGAGTATCAAGTTATGGACTTGTGGTCCTTCGTATTGTGTTAATGGGCATTTTGGTCGCCGTGTTGGATGTTTGTGTAACATAATTAGCTTATATTTTGTCTGATGATGTAAATGTAATATTTATGTGTGTTTTTTTCTCCCTGAAACCTGGGTATAGACACCAAATTAATCAAATTTGTGTGGACAGTTACATAGTTATATTTTACATTTTGTGTATTATCATAAATAGGTTTTGACGGCCATCTTGGCGGCCATTTTGGATTTGTGTGATATGTAATAAATTTTAAAACGTCTGATGATCTTAATGTGTTCTTTGCCCCCTGAAACCTATCTATAGACACCAAAATCGACAAATTTGAGTGGATAGTAACATAGTAATGATCATTAATATGTTTTGGCGGCCATCTTGGCGGCCATTTTTGACGCCATGTTGGATTTGTGTGTGACATAATTAACTTACACTTTGTCTGATGATATAAATGTGTTCTTCGCCCCCTGAAACCTGGGTATAGACACCAAATTCATCAAATTGGAGTGGATAGTTACATAGTTATGATCATAAATAGGTTTTGGCGGCCATCTTGGCGGCCATTTGTGACGCCATGTTGGATTTTTGTACTATATTAGACTTAAAAAATGTATAAATTTAATTTAAACTAGTCAAATTGTTGTGTACGAAATCAAAATCAAGTAATATTCACAGCAGTAAAACCTTTCAGGGAATTTGTTTCATTTTTTTTCATTTTTAATCCTGATGGCGGCCATCTTGAAAACGGACGCCATTTTGAGTTTTTTTTTGGCTAACGTGCTTTATCAAATCTATAGTAACTGAAGAGTATATGTGCCAAATTTGGTGCTTGTATCACAAACTGAAAGATTTCTTGGTATATGGACTTAATCTGCTGAGCTACATAGATAATTTAATTATAATCCAAACGTGAATTATCGAATTACAAGAAAGAAGTTGTATCCTCAGGAAAAAGAACACAGAAGAAATTAGGTGTGAAGTGATTCAAATTAACTTCCTTTTAATCGTCCTTATATAACTCCTATGTTATATGTTTTAATGTAAACTACTCCAGCTCTAACTGCAATATGTGTCATACACAGTGAACGCATCAGTTGAACCCGAGGGAGATTGTCTGACGTATTACTACCCACATTTTAAGTGGCAACCGTGTACAAGAAAAGATGGCATACGTACCATGTGTAGCAATGCGACACATACAGGTTATATTTTGTTTTATTTACCAAACTTTCTGGCTTTAATTATGGTCTTAGTTGTATTGGAATAAATCATGGGTGGGGCAAACAGTTTTAAGTTCCGGAAATTCCTAGAAATTTAAAGCGTAAGTTATCACACTTTTTATAAAAATTCAATTCTGCGCTATGTATAAATGCAATACACATTATTATAGCTCGCCAAATGTAGCCTGGCACTATCCTTTATGTGTGAATCTATTTAAATACCGTTACGATGATTATATCAGTTTTGGTAATTGAAGTGCTTAAACTCGAGCGAGCGTATCGCACTAAGTATGCTGTTATGGCCTCATTAAGGTTGTGCAAAACATGCTGGAACAAAGTGGAATGCAAATAGAGGCAAACATTCAAGCGTTAAGTTATGTTATGCTAATTGAGTTCACGAGTGCCAGGTTATTGTCGAGATATAACGATATGTTTTATAGTTGTATGTTTCATATGTCTTTTCCATTTTCGTTGCATGTATCAAGCAACTCTAGCTATCGTATAAGCGCTAAAAATCCTACGTATCTAAATATAAACAGTTTGTCATAACCGCAATAACTTACATGTATGGATCTTTTTTTCTTATGTTATATTTAAGTTGTTAGTACAGCTTAAGATGTAATGGGTTAACATGAATGCATATCAAATTCTAATATTATTAAACAAAGAATCTGTTTTTCATTTGCAGATCTCACAGCAACTGCTACGATAGCTGATTATGTAACCCGTTCTGAATGGTCGACTGGGAATAAATTATGCTTAACAAATGGACGACACCCATCATTTGAACGAGGCATTACAAATGCCGGCTTTGGTGACGCTGCAGCTCAATACTTCTGGACTGGAGTATTCAGAGCCAACATACTAATAAAACTGTCTTTAAAAGGTGTGTTAATTGCTTAAGTACAAACACACGCATTTTATAATTGGCATACAAGTCGATTTCACATAAAGATAGGACACCTTTTCAACGAATTTCAATTTCGCAACGCGATCAGTTAATTTAGACATAATCACCCATCATTTTGTTATTTGTAAAATCACTTTTGATTCTAAGCACATTTAATCATGTGTCAAGAAATTGTGATTTGATTAAATATAGAGTTTTAAATTTGTAGACTTATTCTCCCGATTTTCAACCGACAGTTTTGTGTTTGCAAACAGAAGTAGCGTGCTACATTGGGTGGCAAACATTGATGACATGAGAAAGGCTCTTTGTGTTACAGGTATAATTTTTTGTATTATTTGTGAATTGTGACTATTTACAAAATTAGTTGTTTTACTATGGACTGTATGCCTCTTTTTCCATTTTGATAGCTCCTATGAAGACGACAGGAAAGAAAGATAACTCGATTGATAAAACTTCAAGCTCTTTCTCGTTTGATGTAATTTTCATAATCGCCGCTCTTTAGGAGGAAAAAGTGATTCCCAACAAGTTTGCAAAGTTAAAAAAAACATTTGTGGAAATAATTTATATTGAGCCCTGTTACAAGTTGAACGTACAATTTGAAGGTTTTTCAATGCCTCCCTACAACGTGTTAATCGGTTGAGTAAGAGAGCATATGTGTATTCATAATATAATGTGTGAGGTATATAAGAAGAAGTTCGTACGACAACAAGAAACTATAAAACTGTATGGTGCTCTACAGTGAACGATATCACAAACTATTACCGGTAATATTTCTGTATTGTTTAAAAATCTGACTAAGAACATGATTATTTACTTATTTTATATAAAAAAGGAACTGAAAGTACGACTACACGCCTTAAAACGACCAAGTATACCTCAGATGTAACACCTTACGGTACAACGACAGTTGCATTAGCAACGGACAATGCTTTTCCAACCAGTAATGGCGGAACAATTGAAGAAAGCAGACACACCAATACAGAAAGTATGGCTTGGTTTGGGTAATGTTCTAATCCATCAAATTTACTCTTTAAAGATTATGTAAAATACGTTTTGAACGGAAATACATTAATGTATAAAGATATAAATGTGCCATTTATTTCACATCGAAACTATTTCGTTTGTAAGAAATATATTCATGTTTATGATAGACATCGGTCGATGGACATTGAATATACGAAAACCATACTGTACGCGTGGTAAAACACTTGCATTATTTAACGATATTCTACAAACGATGTGTTTGTAGAATATCGTTAAATAATTGATTAAATAGCTTTAACCAAATCATGATTAGTTCACCGAATTTGATGCGTTAGTTAGTTTTGTCGGTAAAATGTATATAATACATTATGTATATAATAAACCATGATTACATACATCTTTTATTGTGTAGTTTGTTAGTGAGTTTTTTATGGTGTATTTATAGAGTCACCCGCCCTAGGACTAGGTATCGGTGTTTCGGTGGGTATCCTGTTTCTCGTTGGAGGAGCCGTTGTAATTGTTGTACTGAAAAGAAGGTATGCGTTATACTATTAAACTTGTTAAAGGGTAATATAAGTGAAAACAATATAAGTATTATAATCAAACAATGATAAAGTAAATTACATTAAACACGTGAAGGGTCCTAGTTAAATAATGGTGCATGTAAATTTGCAAAATAAAAGTAAAACATTTGTTCTTCCCAGACCAATAGAAAGATGCCGTATATCTTGATATTAGGCCAATGTATATTCTAAAGATCAATGATCAGTCGCGTGATTGAACACTAAGGCAACTAATAACTCTTTACCATCCAATCATTCAGCGTATGAATTCTACAAATTAGATATGCGTTGTTGACATTATTACTTAGCAATTCCAAACCATCTTGTTGCTGAGATAGAAACTTTTTCGATCTGTCAGATTCTTATTACTTGCGTTTTGCATTCAGTGACGTAATATGAGCTTAAGACCAAAATCATTCCAGTCCATTCCACTTGTTTTTTTCATAATTATATGACTGAACGAATAATCAATTTGGATGAAATATGTCAGTATTCAACTGATATACCTTAAATATTGAAATTCCAAATAAAAGTTTATGGATTTAGTTACAAAGGAATGGCAGCATGGGACCCCTTTCATTGTATGCCTCATCCTTTTAAAATAGGTTGCTCCCCTTACGTTTGTATACCCCCACCCTTTTAAAATATGTCCCATCCTTTGTATTCCCTTTTTTATTTTCAATTGTTCCACAAATAAATACACTTTAAACTAGCTTTTAATTTCAATTTACGATTAAAATGCAGTACTACGTGCTATTAACATGAACACATTTTCAATAAAGAATGTCCCTCAAGGAAAATATGCTGCATTTATGACTGGAAATTAGAACTTAAGTAGAAACAGAACATTTAGTAACTTACAATGTACAGTTTACGATCCGATGATTGTTCACACAATTACGACACTCTGTCTTTTCATGACCCCCATGATCCTTTTCAGCACCTCTTCACACACACACTGGCATTTTTATAGTCTGTCTAAATCCCGACAACCCGATACGAACTATTATATCAGCTATGTATCGCTCCCGACAACCCGGGGCCGTTTCATCAAACATCGTACGACAAATTTAGAATACGATACGAATGTAAAAGAAACATTATTTTAAAAGATCGAAGCATATATTCGCTAATTTCCAGTAATATCATTCATTTCATCATTGTCTTGCCCATGGCTTATATCTTGCTGAGCTATTTATCAACAGCTTGTATATTTTCAGTTTTTAAATTTCAGTCGTAAATTAAGATTATCGTACGATCTTTGATGAAACGGCCCCCCGATACGAACTATTATATCAGCTATGTATCGCTCCCGACAACCCGATACGAACTATTATATCAGCTATGTATTAGTCAAGTATTGATGAGGAACGGATGAGCCAACGTATGAACAATGTAGGAGACTCGGGAACTCGTCGCCAAGTCGACTGAGATAGTCAACTTAGTCTATTACAATATATTGTTATTGAGAAATTTGTTGGTGTATAACACGATATGTGTCGTTTATATTTAATCATTTCAGAAGAGTGCTCCCGTGTTGGAAGATTAAAACGGCAGAAGACCAATCCAGACAAAGGTTTGAAGAAAGACAAGAAACGAACTACGAAGGCATGATTGACAGAAATGTAAGCAATCATAGTTATTGTGTACTGGGCAGCAATATTGATTCAGACGTAGGAAACGTCAGCTATATTAATCCACAACGCAAATTGAATAGCAAAGAAGATAAATGCAGTTCGGAATATTACAATATGGGTTCATATGAAAATGTGCCGAAGGCACATACTGAACGCGATCTTAACAATAAGTAAATTACTTTTGTTAAACAGTACACCTGTTCATTCTAATTTAAGTACTCTCAGAGGGTCGGAATAAATTCCATGTGGATTTCATTTAACGTTATTAAGCTGTGTACTCATGTGATTACCATGCTTGTGTAGGCAGATTATGTATCGTTTATATGTTGTATCATATTACTTTTTTCTTAATACAAAAGTATGTTAAAAAAAAACGTCACGCTGCGTCCTTCATTATAAAAATTTACTATGACAATGTGATAGCCACGTGAATAGTGCATTCACATGCACATTGCCATTATATTATGTATAACACACGGATACATATAGTTATGTTAGTTTATATTGAATAATGGTTATGGTTTTTTAATAATGATTAGGACTCATGTGTGCTACTATAAGATACTTAACAGCACTGTGTTTCCAGTCTGTGTTTTGTATTTTCAAACAATTTTCTTCAATTAAAAAAAGACATTTCTTATAGTGTTAATATTTTGATATCTGATATCCATTCGGTAAATGAACTGTTAAAACCTATATGTATAATAAACATACTTTTCAATAATTGTTGTTTATCATGGCGTTTACATGTTTATGAAATGAAACGTAAACAATCACTTTCAAATTCATTAAAATCCGATGATCAAATCAATCAATGTAAATCAGGATTCATTCGGAAAAGTTGTAATTTTTCACAATAAAACAACATAACAATCCTTTAACAACCGTTATTAAAAAAGGTGAATATTTTGTTCTAAGTTCACACAGCGCATTACGTTTAAATCACGTACAAAAAGTTTTGAAAATCTGGTGGACGTAGTCGTAAGTATTAATTTCTGGGAAATGTTGGCTGTGCTTTGGACGTGCTCTGTACTTGGTCTTGCCGTCGGCGGCTGTTCCACTGCACGGCTAAGCACTTCCAGCAGCGTGTAAGGTTAGAAATAGGATCGCGCCTGTTTAAATGCGGGGAAAAAAAGACAACATACCAAGGCTTGCCGCGGCCTTATCGCGTCTGGAGCACTGCTGATCACGTGTTGAGCACGATCGTAAAACGGGAACTACACTGCCATAGTACTGTCCAATCACGGCTCGGCCTCGTCGAAAGCGCAGCTTGCCACGTATAAAAGCGGCTGCGCACGACTGGTCCTCACAGTTGCCGATCTTCTATGTTCGATGTTCTCAATTTAATAATGCCCAGAAAGAAGGATACCCTTGCAAAGAAGAAGTCAACTAAGTACCTCATAAGCATACTCGTGAACAATTGCCTCACAGACTTCACGCACAACCAGACTTATGGTGTTTTGGGGGACCCTCCAGGCATATTGCATCTCACGGTACTTGGAGCCAGAGGCAAGGTGCCTGAGGGTGCTAACAGCATTGAGTCCTGGTGCAAGGGTTGCTCTCCAGTTGGATGTCTCCTTGGTAAGGGCTATTGTTAGTCTCTGCACAATTACATCGTACATCGCAGGAGGTTCCTCATAGAGTTCTGAAAGGCTCTTGGAACCTCGTTACGCAGCTCGACCATATTACAGTCGTAAATACCAAGCTGAGGTATCCTCGCAATCCAGTCACGCACCTAGATATTCCGTACCACCCTCCTCCTCCTCCTCCTCTTTTTACTTCTCTTAGCAAGGATATGTTGGGCCTGTATCAGTTGGTTCCTCTGGTGCTGGAGCATAAAGATGAGAATATCATGAAGTTGAAGGTTCATGTTCATCCCTTAACATCTAGACTGAGAGTGCAAAAGTCTGAGAAAACTGCTGTATTTATATGGCGCAAATCAGAAGCGATACAGGCGTGATTAGGCAGTGAACATTCGTATTTAGCACTTGTTCGAGACGTCGTTTAACGGTCTTAGGTAGTGTTATGTGCGCGGAAAACCCCACTTGTCAGTGATAAGCCGCAAAACACACGCCATTTCTCTTCATAACGCGTAACACCCGTCCGATGTCCGTGCTATGTCCTTGACAACCCGCTAAACTTTCGCGTCTTACTGCGTCTTCCAAATTTTAATCACTGCCGGAACACGAATTATCACGTGTGTTTCACGCGTTTTGCACGTCTTTGCCACGTGTATCACCCGTTCCGAGTTTTCACCGCGTCCTGCCACGTCTGAACATCGACTTAACTCGTCTTATACTCGACATCAACGCGAACAACATCGGCTGCTTCACGGGACATCAATTGTTGACGAGTTGTGGCAGTGATTAAGCCGTTAATCGCTGTGTGACCGGGCTTTTAGTCTTTAATCAATATTACTTCAACCGCAGAACATCATGAAATACGTATGAACACGGTGTGTGTTTAAAAGTACATAGTAATTATTATATTCTGATTGAAGTATCCGGAACATGACAGCAGCAATTGTTGGCCCCAAAACATCGACCGTCAAACGAAGAAAACTGTCTGTGTGTGGACACGGCTGTCAGAAAAAAGCAGGATGGAAAATGTAAAAAAGTGGACGTCCCTTCCCATGCATGACTTACCTTACTCCCAGCAGCCCACAACAGACCGGATTGGCGAAGGATCTCTGTGCCGTCGTTCTTCAATTCCCCCCCAGACAGATAATGTTGACGCGCGCATGGCTCTTTGGTTCTCATTTATTACCCTAATTAAATAATGTTTATACGATGAAATTGACTGTGCACAATGTGCAAAGAGCATACTTATGTGTTAAGTATGAGGTGTTCCTAGATCTGCAACAAAACAGGAAATACTGTTAAATAATAATAATTAAGCGAGTCCATAAAGGAATAGTGTGTTATAGTGTTCACGACCTCGTCTTGTTGTATAGGCATCTGATTACGGCTTAATACGCTGTGGTCGTTTGGTTACATGAGGAATAAAATAACCTTCTGAAGAAAAGATCATTTGCAAACCATTATAACCCGAATATGATTATGAGCATGCCTGAAAATACATGAAACAGAAACCATGTCCATGATATTTTTCAAGATTTACCAGTGTCCAGATGCAGATATCGTCTTTTCAGCATATAATAGTTAGCCTCGTTCTGTGAAAATCGGGCTTAATGAATGTGCGTAAAGTATCATCTCAGATTAGCCTTTGCAATGAGCACATGCTAATCAGGGACGACACTTTCCGATTGTGTGGAATTATTCGTTTAAACGACGTCTCATCGAAACGAAAGGCGGAAATATCTTCCGTGATTAGCCTAGTGGGACTGCACAGGCTAATCTGGGATGACACTTTACGCACTTGCATTAAACCCAGTTTCCCAACTTTACGCACATGCATTAAGCCCAGTTTCCCAACTTTACGCACATGCATTAAGCCCAGTTTCCCAACTTTACGCACATGCATTAAGCCCAGTTTCCCAACTTTACGCACATGCATTAAGCCCAGTTTCCCAACTTTACGCACATGCATTAAGCCCAGTTTCCCAACTTTACGCACATGCATTAAGCCCAGTTTCCCAACTTTACGCACATGCATTAAGCCCAGTTTCCCAACTTTACGCACATGCATTAAGCCCAGTTTCCCAACTTTACGCACATGCATTAAGCCCAGTTTCCCAACTTTACGCACATGCATTAAGCCCAGTTTCCCAACTTTACGCACATGCATTAAGCCCAGTTTCCCAACTTTACGCACATGCATTAAGCCCAGTTTCCCAACTTTACGCACATGCATTAAGCCCAGTTTCCCAACTTTACGCACATGCATTAAGCCCAGTTTCCCAACTTTACGCACATGCATTAAGCCCAGTTTCCCAACTTTACGCACATGCATTAAGCCCAGTTTCCCAACTTTACGCACATGCATTAAGCCCAGTTTCCCAACTTTACGCACATGCATTAAGCCCAGTTTCCCAACTTTACGCACATGCATTAAGCCCAGTTTCCCAACTTTACGCACATGCATTAAGCCCAGTTTCCCAACTTTACGCACATGCATTAAGCCCAGTTTCCCAACTTTACGCACATGCATTAAGCCCAGTTTCCCAACTTTACGCACATGCATTAAGCCCAGTTTCCCAACTTTACGCACATGCATTAAGCCCAGTTTCCCAACTTTACGCACATGCATTAAGCCCAGTTTCCCAACTTTACGCACATGCATTAAGCCCAGTTTCCCAACTTTACGCACATGCATTAAGCCCAGTTTCCCAACTTTACGCACATGCATTAAGCCCAGTTTCCCAACTTTACGCACATGCATTAAGCCCAGTTTCCCAACTTTACGCACATGCATTAAGCCCAGTTTCCCAACTTTACGCACATGCATTAAGCCCAGTTTCCCAACTTTACGCACATGCATTAAGCCCAGTTTCCCAACTTTACGCACATGCATTAAGCCCAGTTTCCCAACTTTACGCACATGCATTAAGCCCAGTTTCCCAACTTTACGCACATGCATTAAGCCCAGTTTCCCAACTTTACGCACATGCATTAAGCCCAGTTTCCCAACTTTACGCACATGCATTAAGCCCAGTTTCCCAACTTTACGCACATGCATTAAGCCCAGTTTCCCAACTTTACGCACATGCATTAAGCCCAGTTTCCCAACTTTACGCACATGCATTAAGCCCAGTTTCCCAACTTTACGCACATGCATTAAGCCCAGTTTCCCAACTTTACGCACATGCATTAAGCCCAGTTTCCCAACTTTACGCACATGCATTAAGCCCAGTTTCCCAACTTTACGCACATGCATTAAGCCCAGTTTCCCAACTTTACGCACATGCATTAAGCCCAGTTTCCCAACTTTACGCACATGCATTAAGCCCAGTTTCCCAACTTTACGCACATGCATTAAGCCCAGTTTCCCAACTTTACGCACATGCATTAAGCCCAGTTTCCCAACTTTACGCACATGCATTAAGCCCAGTTTCCCAACTTTACGCACATGCATTAAGCCCAGTTTCCCAACTTTACGCACATGCATTAAGCCCAGTTTCCCAACTTTACGCACATGCATTAAGCCCAGTTTCCCAACTTTACGCACATGCATTAAGCCCAGTTTCCCAACTTTACGCACATGCATTAAGCCCAGTTTCCCAACTTTACGCACATGCATTAAGCCCAGTTTCCCAACTTTACGCACATGCATTAAGCCCAGTTTCCCAACTTTACGCACATGCATTAAGCCCAGTTTCCCAACTTTACGCACATGCATTAAGCCCAGTTTCCCAACTTTACGCACATGCATTAAGCCCAGTTTCCCAACTTTACGCACATGCATTAAGCCCAGTTTCCCAACTTTACGCACATGCATTAAGCCCAGTTTCCCAACTTTACGCACATGCATTAAGCCCAGTTTCCCAACTTTACGCACATGCATTAAGCCCAGTTTCCCAACTTTACGCACATGCATTAAGCCCAGTTTCCCAACTTTACGCACATGCATTAAGCCCAGTTTCCCAACTTTACGCACATGCATTAAGCCCAGTTTCCCAACTTTACGCACATGCATTAAGCCCAGTTTCCCAACTTTACGCACATGCATTAAGCCCAGTTTCCCAACTTTACGCACATGCATTAAGCCCAGTTTCCCAACTTTACGCACATGCATTAAGCCCAGTTTCCCAACTTTACGCACATGCATTAAGCCCAGTTTCCCAACTTTACGCACATGCATTAAGCCCAGTTTCCCAACTTTACGCACATGCATTAAGCCCAGTTTCCCAACTTTACGCACATGCATTAAGCCCAGTTTCCCAACTTTACGCACATGCATTAAGCCCAGTTTCCCAACTTTACGCACATGCATTAAGCCCAGTTTCCCAACTTTACGCACATGCATTAAGCCCAGTTTCCCAACTTTACGCACATGCATTAAGCCCAGTTTCCCAACTTTACGCACATGCATTAAGCCCAGTTTCCCAACTTTACGCACATGCATTAAGCCCAGTTTCCCAACTTTACGCACATGCATTAAGCCCAGTTTCCCAACTTTACGCACATGCATTAAGCCCAGTTTCCCAACTTTACGCACATGCATTAAGCCCAGTTTCCCAACTTTACGCACATGCATTAAGCCCAGTTTCCCAACTTTACGCACATGCATTAAGCCCAGTTTCCCAACTTTACGCACATGCATTAAGCCCAGTTTCCCAACTTTACGCACATGCATTAAGCCCAGTTTCCCAACTTTACGCACATGCATTAAGCCCAGTTTCCCAACTTTACGCACATGCATTAAGCCCAGTTTCCCAACTTTACGCACATGCATTAAGCCCAGTTTCCCAACTTTACGCACATGCATTAAGCCCAGTTTCCCAACTTTACGCACATGCATTAAGCCCAGTTTCCCAACTTTACGCACATGCATTAAGCCCAGTTTCCCAACTTTACGCACATGCATTAAGCCCAGTTTCCCAACTTTACGCACATGCATTAAGCCCAGTTTCCCAACTTTACGCACATGCATTAAGCCCAGTTTCCCAACTTTACGCACATGCATTAAGCCCAGTTTCCCAACTTTACGCACATGCATTAAGCCCAGTTTCCCAACTTTACGCACATGCATTAAGCCCAGTTTCCCAACTTTACGCACATGCATTAAGCCCAGTTTCCCAACTTTACGCACATGCATTAAGCCCAGTTTCCCAACTTTACGCACATGCATTAAGCCCAGTTTCCCAACTTTACGCACATGCATTAAGCCCAGTTTCCCAACTTTACGCACATGCATTAAGCCCAGTTTCCCAACTTTACGCACATGCATTANCGCGGTCAACTAATAAAACATAATATATCACCGTTACAACGCGGTCAACTAATAAAACATAATATATCACCGTTACAACGCGGTCAACTAATAAAACATAATATATCACCGTTACAACGCGGTCAACTAATAAAACATAATATATCACCGTTACAACGCGGTCAACTAATAAAACATAATATATCACCGTTACAACGCGGTCAACTAATAAAACATAATATATCACCGTTACAACGCGGTCAACTAATAAAACATAATATATCACCGTTACAACGCGGTCAACTAATAAAACATAATATATCACCGTTATTTGACGCGGTCAACTAATAAAACATAATATATCACCGTTACAATGTCTCATAGTATCATTTCAAATCAATTCCGAGGACGTTACATTAGTGAGTTTCTTTTTTTAAATGTGTGGTTTATCTTACATCGCATTTGTTTTCAAACAAATGTCTTAACATGAAACAAACGTGATTGCTCATATTTAATTTCCTTGTCGCACATTCGCGAATGAAACTAACACTAGTGTGAACAATATATACACAAAGAAGCAATATTCATATTGGACTGATGTCCTGTAATTGTTCCACTTGATCACATCTTAACGTTCTTGTTTTTTATTTGTAATATTATTAATGTGTGCTTGACGATTATGGATGCCTGCACTCCAAATAAGCAGAATTTCATTTTGCTTTGAATATGAAAAAAAGAACACATGCCATAAACTGACAAGACGTAAAATTGACCGTAGGAAATTGTGCTACGAAACATGCAATTGGGATGTCTATATGAAAACTTGCTAAAAGTATATGGACACCTAAATGATCGGGAAAACTAATATTTATCAAAATATGTACACCAATTAAGCATGACCCAAAACGTATATTCAAACTTTTAAACATTTGTTTCTTTCTTATATATGTCCCCTATTTGTTTGTCAGATCAAACTTTCTCTAGTAAGGGTCAACACAATTTTTAACCTTAATTTAAAAGAGTTTTTTTGTAATTGGCGCTTATCTTATTATATTTGACTTGAGTTCATGCTCTACGCACGTATTCATTAAATGACACTGGTTACCATTATTTCACAGAAACAAAAGTTAAACTCGATTTATTTAACGTAGGCAAACTTGTGTATGCACATTTGTGAACTGTTGAATATGTGTGTTTTTAGATTACACACTGTACATAAATGGCTAATATTTAAATCATAGTTTGCATAAAAAAAGACAAACAAACGTTTTTTATTTAAAATAATTGAAATATTACCAAGTAGAAAAAACGGTCATTACATATGACAAAATATTAAAACGATACAGGAACAGAGATTTCATATAAACAATTAGTTGCCAGAACTACCAAAACAAACGATTGGAAGGTAGAATTACGTATTATATTAAAATGTCACCACATTTAAATAATATGAGTCTCGTTTTGGGAAAACAGGGCTTAATGCATTTCTGTAAAGTGTCGTCCAAAAGTAGTCGGTGCAATCCGCACAGGCTCATCTGTTACTACACTTTCCGCCTAAAATTTTGCCTAAAATTTCGCGAGGAAAAGACTTCCTTTGAACGAAAAATACCATAAATGCGGCAAGTGTCGTCCCTTATAAGACTATGCGGAGTACACAGGCTAAACTGGGACGACACTTCACGCACATATATTACGCCCAGTTTTCCCAGAACGAGGTTCATACAATGTCGTTTTTTTTTGTCATAGGCGGAACTTATTCTAACGATCAAATCATACACATTTGTTATATCTGACTCAGTTAAAATGGACATAAGATCGTCCAAACTTTAATTTGTTAGCAACCAAAATTTGGGACAGCACTTTACGCTCATCTATTAAGCCCGTTATCGCAGAACACGGGGCATTTTCATAGCAATAAAAATGCAAGCAGAGTGACGAGTATCGTCAGTAGTCTATCGGTAAACTGTGTTGCATTTGAGGATGCATGTGTTGCGCTGTACGATGACGACGTCGACGAATCATCCGAGGTCAAGGCCGAACGATAGAACGGAACGCTTGAAGTACTGCCTAAGTAAGTTATTGTGTCGTGAGCTGCTGCTGTAAAAAAAAAAGTAGTGAAACAATCGGCTGCGTTAAATTCAAATTAACATATTAATGATAATTGTGTATTTTGTAACTTAGTCAGACTCGTCCATCCCCAACATATGTCCCTAATTGCAATACTGCATAAACATTTCTCTTTCTTTCGTTATGGTTAACTCATTATCATAATTCATTTAAGCACACATCGGTTGAAAATAGTATTTCAAATAAGTGTGACAGCATAAACGTTATGCTATATCCCCTCCCCTTTCTTCCCCTCATCCCCCTCCTCCTCCTCCTCATCCTCCTTTCTCTCTTCCTCCTCCTCCTCCCCCTCCTCCTCCTCCTCCTCCGCATTACCATCATCATCATCATCATCATTATCATCATCATCATCATCATCATCATCATCATCATCATCATCATCATCATCATCATCATTATCATCAGCATCATCATCATCAGCATCATCATTAAACTTGATCAAATTCATACTCAGTCTACGTTAACCAAACTCTCTTACCATTAACGCATACGGACGAATACTTTTCTGAACACTTTTCCTTCTTCACCAAACCCTCCTGGTCCAGCAAGTAACACAGGGTTGTCGCGTTGGTCGCTGAAAAAGGCGGAAGTTGCCATAATGTGAGCCTCGTTCTGGGAACACTCGGCTTTATGAATGTGCGTAAATGTTCGCCTGCACTGTATTTTGTTTAGAAGAGACCCCCTTAAACTTAAAATTCTATAAAAGCGAAAGTGTCGTCCATGATAAGCCTGTGCGCACTCTTAAAACTAGCTATAGATTGCATCGCTCCTCATAACCCGTATGTCAGAATTCATTCCCATCTATCAATTCCTTAACATGTTTGGCAATTCATCCATTACATTATATAACAATTCATTTATTGTAAAAATGTTTTTGAAGAAATCTCATTTTTTAGTTATTATTACCAAAATGTTTCAGAGACCAAAATCAGCCTTTAAGGCATCCCTATTTAATTACTGTAAAATTATTATAATTCGTGAACAATTAATTTTTGTTGATTTCGTGGGTTTACCGTTCCACGAATTAAAGATCCCAAAAAAAAGTTTTGTTTTTTTTGTTGGTTTGTTTTTGGACAAAATTCATAAATTTTGTGTTTTTTTAATAAAAATGTGTGCACACGTTAAATCATTCAAAAAACACGAAATTTAATGCCGAAGAATATAAATGGGTTTAACGAATTTCCGCACCTTGAATGTCAAAATAGTGAGATTGTAAATCTACTTACCACCAAGAAAGGCCTGCATGTTCACAGGTTGGATCCAAAAGGGAACATCAATGATGTCTGCTGAAATCTGAAACTCTTTCAGATCCTTGGGACTAATTTTTGGAAAGGAAAAATGGTCCTTTGATTGATGTTTTGCGCAGAGAGATTTCGCTGTTTCCAGGGCAAACAAACCTGGTTCAAACGAACTTGTATCTGAAATTGAAATAGAGGTGGTTTTATGAATAAATCATTTATAATGTTATCCGAAAACATATGTGATAATTATAATTCCTGATTAAATGTATGGGTAAATCAACATATTTAAATTTGGCGGTCTGAATTGATGCTCTAAGTAATTTTATTTACAGTACGTGTAATTGTTTAGTATTTAAATAAACATGGATTAATATCTGTTGACGCTGTTAAGCTTTCATTACAAAAGAAATACGGTAAAACAGGCAATACGCATTAACAAATCTGGGCCGAAAGAGAAAATACAAGCTACTATAGTATAACATACATACTTATAACAAAAACACTAATCGAAAATTAATTTACCAATCACACATCTCGTTCGTGCTTCCTTGTGATTCACGAGTTGCGAGATTGTAAAGGTTCGTGCTGCAATACAAACCAGGGGGTTGGAATAATTTTATGTGTAAAGTGGACTAATTCTAAGTGTAAAGTGGAATAATAATATAAGTAGCAAAGTGGAATAATTATATGAGTAAAGTGAAAAAATTATTTAGGTAAATTAATAATTCTATATGTAAAGTGGAATAAGTATATAATTAAAGTGGAATAATTCTGCGAGTAAAGAGAAATAATTATGTGAGACAACTGGAATAATTCTATAAGTAAATTGGAATAATTATTTGCGTTAAATGGATTAATTCTAAACGCAAAGTGGAATAAGTCTATAAATAATTTAAAATAAAAGTGGAATAATGATATATGTAAAAGGGAATGATTCTATGTGTAAAGAGCAGCACTCATTTACATCAAAGTCTGTAAAACATAAAAAGAAACACAATTAACAAAACATATTTGCGGAAATCTTTAATATGTTAAGTACTTTGTATACCCTTTGTTTTTTGGTGTTGTTTTTTGTGATCTTTGTTTGGGAAGAAACACAACATATAGAAGGATTATACAGAGTTAGAATTGATACACATACTTATTTTTATCTTTTAAATATGGTTATTTCTATATTTAATGTTTCTTTCTGTATTTGATTGCCGTTGTTTTGAAAATTATTTATTTACTTTTACTAAGGCCTGTGAGAAACTCAATTTCAAAGCCATAGAGCCACACAGGGTATGAGATATTCAGGTCAGGTCGGCCTCGATCCATCCACATCGGCCAGCTAAGCATGGTCTGGTTGTAACGATGACATGTCGAGTGCCAGCTATACCAGTCTCTTAATACATCAGCGTCAGATGCTACATTAGAAGATTGAAAATTCAAATAAGACAGCGATTAAAATGTCAATATTCAATAATGAGAACTGTGTTTTGATGTATTTAAAGTCGCTCGGATGGTCTACTCCGATAATAAAGTGACAAAGACAAATGCTTACAATATCAAGAGAAGGAATAGCTAAAGCGAATTTGTTTAATAAAGTACTATGATGGTTTAAGTCAGTTATCGATTTTCTTTATTCGCGAGTCCCCTAACATGTTGATATATTTTTATGAAAATTTGCGTTAGTAAATAAACATTCATAAACTTAAGAAAATAAACATGTGATCACGAAATAATTAATAAAGTGTAAATTCCTAAACTACAGTTTAACAACATTCTTGAACACGAATATAAACAAATGAATACTCGACATGCCGGCAGTGTAGAGCTGCACCATCAGGAGATAAATAATCATCGCTACGACGTTTTTTTATGGTGACTTATACCTAAACAATGACAGGGTGCAGGATCAACGGGGCTTTCAGGGGTTTACACACGGGCTGGACAGAACGTAAACACACCGTTAAGAACTTTTTTTTGAAAATATCTCAAGTTATTTAAATACATTTGCAAAAATCTTTAGTGCATTAAAGACCATTTGTCTTGCAGTTTGTACCGATATCTTAGATTTAAGAATAAATCCTTGAATACGTCTGAAATCGGTGCCACAATGTCACGTTGCATAATGCATTACCGTGTACATGAATGCTGTACACATCGAATTTTTAGCCAAGAACACAAGCTTATTAAATAAAGTAATTCGGATTTATTTCACATTGCCATAAGCAGCATAAAAACTGTCTTTTATGCAACAGTTGAAATTCTTAAGAAAAATGGTTTTAAAAAGTAATTTGAAAAAGGCACCACTTAACCGGTGTGTTTACATCCATTAACGTTAAATTGTGAAACCCACAAAGTCACGTGATCCTGCACCATTATAAGAGAAACGCACAGACACACGTAAACGCACATGAATAAAACTAGCCAAAGTATAAGCCTTATTTCTAACATAAGTATGTTCCAACAACACATGCCAAGTATCTGGGTATGGTTTCTCAAAACTTTAACGGCCAGTTACGCTTAGAGCTTTAAATTTTGGATCGAGTTATTTATGTGAATTAATTGTTAACCCTTTTAATGTGTGTGTTAATTGTAAATAAATGTATATTATGCTCGAATAAATTATATATGTTTGATAATATTATTGTCCAATGCAAATATCTCCATTAAAAAAAAAACAGAAATCAACGAGTTTACGTGTCCACGACAGTCTTTTTTTAACCACGAAATTGTATGCCTATATATATCAATAATTTTACAGAAAGAAACATCAGTACTTCTCTTGCCTGCAAGTCCGACCAACAGTGACAAGAACACTATCATCTTGGAAGATATTCTGTATTGTGCCAGGTTGCACGTCATTCGTTGCATTCTTAGCATCATTCCATGCTTGTTGTTTACTCTCCTGTTTATTAATCACATATGAGTCTTGTTCTGAGAAAACTGGGCATAATGCATGTGCGTAATATGTCGTCCCAGATTAGCCTGTGCAGTCCGCACAGGCTAATCAGGGACGAACTTTTCGCCAAAATTGGATTTTTGGTAAGAAGAGACATCATTTACACGAAAAATTCTATAAAAGCGGAAATTGTCGTCCCTGATTAGCCTGTGCGGACTGCACAGGCTAATCTGGGATGACAATTTACGCACAAGCAGTATGCCCATTTTTCTCAGAACACGACAAATATGTTGGCAAAATGTATTTCTTTCCAATACGTTACCTAACTTTCTGTGTGAACGATTGTTGTTTAGTTTTGTTTCAGATATTGTATTCCCTTTAGGTTAAGTCTCATAAAAACGTATTGCACATAAATAATCCGGTTTGTTCAAAATCTATTTTAATATCCAGGAAGAATTTCATTCCAACGAAAATGGTTCAATAATACTTGCTGCAGTGATTATTTGTGGAACGGTTAATCGCAAAGTTGAGTCTTTTGACCGTTTAAAAAGATTTGCATATGCATTAAGCATTAAAACTAGAACGAAAACGCAAATCTGTGCTCGTGACAAACGCACTAAAAAAGAAACACTAAAAATGCATTTGATATGTTCCATTAAATACTTCCTTGTAGCATTATGAGCATTTTTATGAGACGTTCAAGCCGCAATCGTTGCTGATTCTATGTTTATTATAAGTACATGCCATACAAGGAATAATGAATACAATAACAACACGATACAAGGACTTTCACAAGGAATAATGAATACAATAACAAAACGATACAAGGACTTTCACATTTTTCATGTTCTAAATGCACTTGAGATGCCGGCATTTATCCTAAAATTCGGAAGTTAATTGTAGATTGTAGTTTCAAGGCAATACATGTCCATGGCCGTGAAGAACAATGTTTATTAGAGACAAACTGTAGATAATTAAAGTGTCAAATATATGTCGGGATTTTAATTGCAAAACTTTAGGGGAGGGGAGAGAGCTTTATTTTCTACATACAATATCTGCTGCTCCAAAAATCAAATGATTTTGATGCGCGCGCATAACATGCACACAAACAAATAAGCATACAGAATTTAGGCATGCGCGCTCATATAATATACAAATACATAAGCATCGCAAAAACATTTAATTGATGCATGCATTGTATTCCCGTGGGAAGCGCAAAGTCATATTCACAAAAACAAGTATATATCAAATCAAATTCCCAAACACTAAACAGAACTAGTTACTATAATTATATCTAAAGCTTTATGTTTACACGGGACTTATATCAACAATAAAATAAAAGCACTGCATTGAGATACATTATTTAAATATCCTCCCAAACCCCAAAAAGGGGTAGGTAAAGTATATGTAGATATCGTAGAAAAAGTAGCTCTCACTTACTGCTATATGCAGATTGTTGTGTATAAAGTCAATCTAGTTTACTCGTCTTGAATGACGATTTGCATGTTCACTGAAAGCGGATTGGGAAGTTCCCCTAAGCATAAAGGTGGCGAATAATAAAAAAGGAACCGCTTGATAGAGTGAAATTTCAACATCTTGTCAGATATGCAGTAAGCCGCATAATATATGCGCGAAGCTGGAAAAGTTAAACAGCCGCATGCATGAACTGAATACGAAAGTTAATAAGCGTTTATACTTTTTGACTATTCCGCTTCTAGTAGGGTGACATTCAGCGCTTTTAGAAACAGGGACATGGACACCATGTTGCAACAAGCCATGTCATATACCAAAATGATCGCGATACCTTGAAGTTTATCAGATCACCGGCATAAATTGGCATAAATCGTGGCGAGCTGAGAAATCCAAGATGGCGGCCAAGATGGCTACCATTTCTTTTAATATTGGGTAATGATAAGAAGATGGTCATATTTTTTCACGTACATTTGATACAATTAAATTGCTTGTGAATATTGTTCATGTCTTGAATACTTAAGAAGAAAATGCATCAATGTTGTCACTGAAGGTCAGGGTCAAGGTCATATGTAAGGTCAAAGGTAAAAAATAATGAAAAATACCGTTCATTCCATGTATCTTTCTGTTTGTTTTGAATTTAGTTGATAACACTTAACCAGATTATTTTTCAAAGTGAACTTAAATAACTTCCCTCTTATACCATGAATAGATTTTGCAGTTATGTTGCTATAGAAACCTGTAAAATAACTTCCAATATGGCCGCCAGGCATACAGGAAAATGTGAAAAATACAACAAAAACATGATTACTTGATAAGATTTGACACATATTTGATTCTGATTGATAGTAGGGTTAATATACACGTTGACCCCCAAAAAATTGCTACAAAAGGTGTTTTAACTGATCCTGGTAGGGAAGAAGGTCCTTTAAAACATATCAAAAGTTTACAACAATCGGACCACCGGAAAGTTGTTTTTTTTTTTCAAAATGGCCACCAAGACCTATTAATGTTCATAACTATGTAACTATCAAATCAAATTTTATAAATTTGGTGTCTATACCTAAGTTTCAAGAGGCAAAGAACACAAACTGATCATCAGACATTGTTTAAGTTTAATATAGTACACACAAATCCAACATGACGTCAAAAAAGGCCGCCAAGATGGCCGCCAAAACCTATTTATGATCATAACTATGTAACAATTCACTCAAATTTGTTGAATTTGGTATCTATACCCATGTTTCAGGGGGCAAAGAACATATTTATATCATCAGACAAATGTAAGTTAATTATGTTACACAGAAATCCAACATGGCGTATAAAATGGACGCCAAGATCGCCACCAAAACCTATTAATGATCATAACTGTGTTACTATCCACTCAAATTTGAAATTTGACGATTTTTGTGTCTATACAAAGGTTTCAGAGGACAGAGAACACATAAAGATTATCAGACATTGTTTAAGTTTATTTTATTACACACAAATCTAATACAGCTTCCGAAATGGCCGCCAAGATGGCCGCCTTAACCTATTTATGATCATAAAATATAACTATGTAACTATTAAATCCAATTTTATAAATTTGGTGTCTATACCCAGGTTTCAGGGAGCAAAGAACTCATTATATATCATCAGAAAAATGTTAGCTAATTATGTTACAAAGAAATCAAACACAGAGTCCAAAATGGCCATCAACACAATACGAAGAACCACAAGTCCATAACTTGTTACTCAAACGTTATGGTTGTTATGTAAAACGCCATAGTTTAGGAGATAATGAACACTTTAATCGAATTGAGATCTGGGCAAGTTTATGTTTGTTCTTCTCTGTAGCCCTCTCGAGTTTGATCAAAATCGCATAATATGTATCATCTGCTAGCGTCGTTTTGTCCATAAGAAGAGAACAGTACAATTCCTTGGCATAATCCAGCAGTATCTGAATGTCTGGATCATCCTGGGTCATTTCGGCTGTAAGCTGGCTGTGTATGCACTTTTCAACAAGAGGATGGTCCCGTGAAGCCCTCTGGACAGCTTTTCGTATCACAATGTGCACAATTGCATTTTCTCTATAGACAGCCTCAAGTATGTTTTTGAGACCGTTTATTCCATGAGGGGTCCTTTNATCCCCGCCCCCAAATTCTGAACAACCTTTTCAACTACTTTGTGGCGCATCAATGATGATTTCGGCAGCGTTCAAATACAAGGATTGGTCAAACGTTACAATGGTGTGAAGGCTGTGGCAAGTTTGCAAACCAAGGCTTATGTTGACAGAATGCACGCTTTGTCCTCATTGTACATATTAATCATAGGCAAGAACTTGACTTACAACAGCCCAGAGTACTAGCTTTTCTGATGCACGAAACGCATTATTCCTTGTCAATTCAGTGCTGCTTAAAGCGGAAAAATATCGATCCTCTTGTCAAACTCCAGAAATCGCGGCAGGTCCAAACTATGGCGTTTCACAAAACAAGCAGCAAAAGTAATGGACTTGTTGTCCTTCGTATTGTGTCGTTGGACGCCATGTGAGATTTTTGTGTAACATAATACACTTAAACTATGTCTGACAATCTTAATGTGTTCTTTGCCCCTCGAAACCTTGGTATAGACACCAAAATCATTAAATGTGAATGGATAGTTGCATAGTTATGATCAATAATGGGTTTAGGTGGCCATCTTGGTGGCAATTTTGGACGCCATGTTGGATTTGTGTGTAATATAATAAACTAAAACAATGACTCGTGATCTTAATGTGTTCTTTGACCCTTGAAATCTATGAAAAGCCACCAAAATAATCAAATTTGAGTGGATATTTACATAGTTATGATCATTAATAGGTTTTGGCGGCCATCTTGGCGGCCATCTTGGCGGTCATTTTAGACGCGATGTTGGATTTGTGTGAACTATTGTAAACTTAAACATGTGTGATGATCGATATGTGGTATTTGCCCCTTAAAACATAGTTATAAACACCGAATTCATAATATTTGATAATTACATAGTTATGATCATTAATATGTTTTGGTGGCCATCTTGGCTGCCATAGTTCACGCCATGTTGGATTTGTGTATAATATAATAAACTTAAACAATGTCGGATGTTCTTTATGTGTTATTTGCCCTTTTGAAAACTATGTATAGCCACCAAAATAATCAAATTTGAGTGGATATTTACATAGTTTTGATCATTAATAGGTTTTGGCGGCCATCTTGGAGGCCATCTTGGCGGCCATCTTGGCGGCAATTTTAGACACGATGTTGGATTTGTGTGAACTATTGTAAACTTAAACATGTGTGATGATCTATATGTGTTATTTGCCCCTAAAACATAGGTTTAGACAGCAAATTTATAATATCTGAGCGGATAGTTACATAGTTATGATCATTAATAGGTTTTGGTGACCATCTTGGCGGCCATTGTTGACGCCATGTTGGATTTAAGTGTAATATAATAAACTTAAACAATGTCTGATGATCTTAATGTGTTCTTTGTCCCACGAAACCTATGTATAGCCATGAAAATAATCAAATTTGAGTGGATATTTACATAGTTATGATCATAAAACGGTTTTGGCGGCCACTTTTCAATGTAATAATCACATTGCCGTCATTTTGAAAGACATAATTTTCGTTTCCATGGGAACAAAATTGCTGTACTGTTTGCATAAACATAAAGTACAGTCAATGCCCTTTAGTTTGATACAAAATTATCTTGAATACCTTGTATATATTTTGCCAAAAAGTGAAAATATGTGGTAAGATCGATTATTTTTCTTTATTTTTGACCTTTGACCTTTGATATGACCTTGAACTTGTCCTTCGAAGATGACCTGAATGCATCACATTTTGAGTACTTACAATATAAATAATTTCCACCAGTAGATTAATTTGTATCATTTTTATATCAAGAAGTATCCCTATGTTTTGATTACTATCCAGTACAAACAGAAATGGCGGCCATCTTGGCGGCCATCTTGGATATCTTAGCTCGCCACCATTTATGCAAATTTATGCCGGTGGCTTTGTAAATTTCAGGCTATCACGGTAATTTTGGTATATGACTCAGCTTGTTGCAATATGGTGTTCACGTTACCCCTTGAAATTATAGCCTTCTGAGCTGAAAGTCACCCTACCATTCGGATTTTCGAAAAGAGTATTGAGTCGTGTTCTGAGAATATTGGGCATAATGCATGTGCGTAAAGTGTCGTCCCAAATTAGCCTGTGCAGCCCGCACAGGCTCATAAGGGACGACACTTTCCGCTTTTATGACATTTTTCGTTTAAATGAAGTCGCTTCTTAGCAAAAATCATATTTAGGCGGAAAGTGTCGTCCCTGATTATCCTGTGCGAACTGCACAGGCTAATCTGGGACGACACTTTACGCACATGCATTATGCCTAGTTTTCTCAGAACGCGACTCAATTGTTTTAGTCGTAACCACGTCAAGGTCGAGTTCCTGCTCACCATCATGACCTATTAAGGGGAAAATCTGGCTTTATACATATTGTCAACAAGTCTTATGACACCATTGGGCTGGCTTTATACATATTGTCAACAAGTCTTATGACACCATTGGGCTTGCTTTATACATATTGTCAACAAGTCTTATGACACCATTGGGCTCATGTTTGCGCGATAAATCGTCCCCAAGTGTATAAATATAACCTGGGCCGGTATTCGCAAAGCCCCTCAGCGAAATCTTAACTTAGTCTGTAAGTACGGGAACATATCAGATACATGTTCAATATAAAATCGAAAAATCGAGGGTTTTCTGCTAATAAAAGACAAAACGAAAAATCATTAGAGCAATTTGTACATGCTTTTTACATTGTAATGTAACAATACCCATACACTAACTAGACAGTTATATACTTCAATTTTCGTAATTTAAGGAATGGCCTTAAGTTTAACCTAAGGAACTGTATGAGTACGGACCTGGATGGTAAACTGCGTGAGTAGGAAAGTTATTAACTCTAATTAACCACAAAACACTTTTTTTTAAAGAATAAATGACTATTTGGTGTTTGCTCGTGCCCTTATTGGTATCAGTGCTCGCAGCAATGATGTCGCAGCGACTAGACAAATTATGTCCTTTGCTGAGAAAACTGGGCATAATGCTTGTGCGTAAATTGTCATCCCAGATTAGCCTGTGCAGTTCGCACTGGCTAATCAGGGACGACAATTTCGCTTTTATAGAATTTTTCGTTTAAATGATGTCTCTTCTTAGCAAAAATCCAGCTTAGGCGGAAAGTGTCGTCCCTGATAAGCCTGTGCGGACTGCACAGGCTAATCTGGGAGGACACTTTACGCACATGCATTTTGCCCAGTTTTCTCAGAACACGACAGAATTATGTGGCCAGTTTCTTGTCACAATCTCTAATAAGCTTCTAAATAGTTTATTGTCAACTCGGAATTTGTCGAGTCCAGGGCATTAAACAGTTATCTCCGTTAAAAAGCCACCACATGATGATTTAGAAGCATTCATGCTAACATAAATTGCCGATCTAACGTCGATTATCGGCAGACCGCACATATTAATCCGGGACGCCATTTTTCGCATAATGTGGATTTTCGCAAAGATGAGAGTACATTTAATTGAAAAATACCATACAAACGGAAAGTCGGGACGGGACGACTTATTACGCACATGCTCATATACTGACAAAGCAGATGCCATAATTTAAACACGTATGCATAAACTGAAATAAGTATAAACACGTTTTATACAAATTCTCAAATGGTTCCATCAATATGCAAACTAAATTTATTTTATTAATGACTTGATACTCGTTTAATCCGATGACATGCACCCATTTTGGTTATGTTAAGGTTAATTATAATAAACAGGAACATTTCGGTATTTCATTTTTAATTTAATTTCCAAAGCAAAAAAGGTATTACAGTATAAATTAGGCGACAAAGATATAATAGCATCGCTTATGTAAGATGGGAAATATAGTATGTGCAACATATAAGCCCGTATGGTAAGGCAAACCATTTGGGTATTTTAATAACAGTTTCATTGATTTACAAATAAAGAGATGTACAATCAGTAGTTCCATATTGCCGTAGCTCGTGTTTTTTTTTGTTGTTTTACAATACATCGCTTAAAACTGGAAAAATAACAAGTAAATACAATAAATAAAACTTTGCTTCGGTCAGAACAGAACACAACACGTATTTATTATCTTCCACAGGTCGCATAACACAATGAACATATATGTATTGAATGAAAAGGTGAGCAAATATAAATTATATAATAACACACTTTCATAGAACATAGGAAAATCAGAAGATACAAACTATACATGTATTAAATATATTTAGGGTTATATAAGGTGTTAAATTAGCTACTGAGATTAAACGAGATGTGACGAACTAGCATAGAAGGTATCATGTTGCAGTTAACAAGTTTGAATGTTATATTAATGAAATAACAGAAAGCACCTAGACGTACTAAATAAGCATTATTTCTGTAAAACTGCAAAATTTTGTTGTGTCTTGAAACAAAAATTAAAATTTAGATTAAAATACCAGCGACATCATTATGGTAAATAAAGCTAAGTGAAAATATAATAAAAAGGAGCATCCGTTTTCGAATCATTAAATAAATGTGCCTTAAAATCAGTTACACATCAATAGCATTTTTATTGTGGAGACAAAACAGCAGCAACAACGACAACAACACCAACAACCACCAAAATTAATATTTAGACAGACAACATCAATAAAAAAAGACAACATTTAAAATCCCTACAAAAAGATCCGATCTCGAACCATTTAAGTATTGCTATCAGTTACGTATCAGTTATATTTTATATTGTCTACGGAAAGATTGCTTGAAAAAGTATCACAATATGTATTCGGCATAAAACATATAGAACAGTAAACAGCCATTAGAATAACAAATAATTATTGTTTTCATTTTCAAAATCAGTGTTTGACTAACCAGAAATTTATTGGAGTAAACCCATTAGTATAGTCATAAGTTATTACATGAAGCTCGTGGAATATAAAACAATAACATACATTATTATATAATATATATATATATATATATATATATATATTCATTTAAGCAAGGCGAAGATAACTAGTGAGAAACAAGTGATGAGGTACTAGATGCATAGCTTGTTTAGTGCGGGTCCTTTACTTGTCTGTGCACTATATTGCGTGGTTAATTTAAATGTTGCTCATGTTATTATGTAGGCAGTCAAATTCCAAGGCACTCCGTATCTGGCACTCTCCAATCGAAATAAAGTTATGGGGTGTGACCAAGGGGTTAAATTATACAGGTTTATATGTCCTTTAGTTCGGAAAGTAAGAGTTCGTATTGATACTATACTATTAACTAAATGTTTTTAAATTCTGTGATGTAGCTAATGTTTCGTTTACTGCGTTCAATTATAAGTTAAGGATCGTGTTTACAGATGTGTTTATTTCCACATAAATTTGTATGAGTAAAAATCGATTATTTCGAAATATACATATGTTATTCATTCGAATTGTTCGCATGCATATGTTACAATAAGTACACGGGCAAGATATTTAAGCTTTTAATTGTCAACGTATAACTTAAATCCAAGTAGTAGTAGTAAGTTTATTGTAAAGAAAGGCCTCCGGCCCATAATACAACATGTTTACATTATAAATATACAGATAATAAAGATAAGTGATATGCATTAAGGGTGAACGGTTGAAGGGTTATCATACCGAAAGTAGTATAGCTGATATAATTAAAGGTTACTATGGTTTTCATAAATTCTGACATATTTCGTGATGCACTGTCAGACGGTCGACAATGTCATACTAAAATAGTTTACTTAAGTGTTTATTTTGACATCATGATATAACATAATAAATGAATACCCTTTTCTCTAAATGTAAAACAAATTTCAGCAATGCATAATATGACATAACTAGTCACGCGATATTGTTTAATTTCATCCAATTCAATAATAATGTCATGAGTACAGATGAAACAAATACATCAACCAGATATAAATATCACGTATTTCTTCAACACATACTATGCTTATTATTCCCAAAGACGCCCGTATTCATGCCCGGTGGCGTCCTGGTGTGATATTGTCATGGTACTTTGCCTATTCAACGCCGAAACGTCATGTGCGTTTTCCATATTTGTATCACTCTCGCATTTCTGATTCGCTGGAACTATTGTCACGTGACTGTAACCGTCGTTGCGCGAAATGTTCACGATAGTTTGCTTATTCAAGGTTGACACGTCATATGCGTTTTCTATATTTGAATCACTCTCATGTTTCTGATTGGCTGGGACTATTGTCACGTGACTGTAACCGTCGTGGTCAGAAATGTTCACGATAGTTTGCTTATTCAAGGTTGACACGTCATATGCGTTTTCTATATTTGAATCACGCTCATGTTTCTGATTGGCTGGAACTATTGTCACGTGACTGTAGCCGTCGTGGTCTGAAATGTTCACTGTAGTTTGCTTATTCAAGGTTGACACATCATAGGTGTTTTTCATATTCGAATCAGTATCGCGTTTCTGATTGGCTGGAACTATTGTCACGTGACTGTAAGCGTTCTGGTCTAAAATGGTCACGGAAGGCTGTCTGTTCAAGGTCGACACGTCGTATGCGTTTTCCATATTTGAATGACTCCCGCGTTTCTCATTGATTTCGAGTATTGACACGTGACTGTAAGCGTGTACCAACTTTACCCGGCTATTGGATTGTTTCGTTGCTTTGGCATTGGAAATCGTGTCGTATTCGCCTTTAATAACAGACGAACGGGTACGGGCAATGCTTGGCCAGTCATCCGGAACGTCCGAAGGCGTGGCATATTCGCTGACGTAGCTGACGTCACTGATTTGGTAGTGCAGGGATTCCTTGAAATTCACGAGGGGGTCAGTTGATTCAGAAATTCCGGATATGCTTGGCCGATGGTCCTTGTAAGGCACCGCTTTCCTGTAAGGCAAAAGCTCAGTTTGATTTCGTTTCTATTTCATCAAGTATATGTACACTATAAAAAGTTTCTAATTTGTGTAAAGAAACTAATTCAAGTTCTGACGCTTTTAAATTAAACTATTAAACAAACGCGTTAGGTCATGTACTTAAATATAACCTTTGAAAATGTAATAGAACTAGTAATAAGCTGTTATGTATATGCACGAGGATGGGAAATTGTTTTATATTATACAAAAAAGAGCCTCGTTCTGTTAAAACCGGACTTAATGCATTTGCTAAGTGTCGCTTAGGCTTTATAGGAACGACACGTTCCGGGCTTCACTGGCCAATGTCGGGCAATACTTTACGCAGATGCATTAAGCCCCGTTTTCCTAGACCGCGGCGCAAATAAATGAGACCAGTCCGGGGCATACGTAGCGTCTAAATAAACTTCGAATTACACAAAGTAAAAAATACCTTTTGATTTTACAGCAGATAAATACTGCGAAAACGATGGCTGTGACAACTGCGGTCCCCATGATTATGACCGTTGAAATAATAATGCTGTTTTCCATCGTGGGTTTGTCTGTAAAACATTATAGCAAAACGTTATGTTCAGTTGCCGTATATATAATATCTTATATAATATCTTATAATATCTTCGCTGTAAAAACTGGTGTCAGTCTAGCGGACTGGAGGGCCGAAATTTGATCACAGGGAGTGTTCTCAGAGTCTGGTCTTAATACACAAAGAAATGTTTATACCTAGGAAAGTGAATCAAGAAGCCCTAGGCTTTCGATTCAGTCAGGCTTAAATAAAAAGGTTGTAATTAAACTTAATACAAGCATGAATACATATAATGTATATGTGAACATGTTGGCTGTTGATGATGTTATAATGATAAAACACTTTGTGTTTTTGATTGCTACTTGAGTAATACAAATACATATACGTTAAATTTTAAAAAATATATAAAACAAATTAAACAAATACTTTACTTATATGTAAGTGAATAACAACAATATTGCGATAAAAGGTTGCAATACATACACGTTCTAGAGCTAGATTTATATATATTAATTACGTCCACGATTATGAAAAGTGAATGCTTAAATAAGTATGTCTATTAATATATTCAGACATGTTCATAATTATATTGCGACGATTTTTCAATATAAAGAAGAGTAAGTTTGCACTTGAACAATAAAATAATGTTCTTACCTAGAATGAAGAACAAATAGTCCTTCAGTGACACTGGTTTATTTCGACAATAAGATGTTTATCTTTGTAACTGTAACTATTTAATGACTTTACAACGGAAAGAATTTTCTTTATACCCGAAATAACCGTACAATTGTTCACCAATTAATTGATGTCTAACACCATTGGGTGATTTGAGTGGAAAATTAAACTGAGTGTTGATTGGTTGACATATATCTCTCGTGACACTTGGTGTGAATAATACCTGACTGGGTCCGCTAACGGCTCGTTAAAAAAGGTGCTAAATAGGTTTATTAAAGCGCTTTGTTCATTTTTATTGAAGGACAAATTATTTACAGCTTTCAAAATTCAAAGTTGTTAACACCGATCACCTGTCAAAAATAAAATATAATTAAAGTTTATATTTTTCCTGTAAATATAATTATACATAATTATAATTATGTTATATGTATAACTTTAAATTAAATACATTCCGACATTATGTGAAATGCTGATTTTAACTATGGTTTGTAGCTATTATTTGCGGAGATACATGTTGCTTACATATTTAGTATAAATATAGTTTGTTATTGTGCAGCACACGGTTAACATATGAGAAAAAAAAATGTTTAAATATTTATAAAGTTAATCCATTACCTGATTCTAATATTTCTGCAATAAACACTTACAATATTTATGTATTGTCTTTTTGTTAAAAACTATAAACTGTAATGTTAATGTGTAATAAAATTACGTTCTGTTCTGTTCTGTGTTTCCTTTAAAAAAAATTGTAGTCCAGCGATCATAATTGTTTCCGAGAATTAATGAGTACTCAAGTCAGTTTGAAAATACCTGTTCTCTATGTGACAAATATGAAAGAAACAAGTGCCCAAGAATCCCGTGGCGCAAATGCGAGATTATGGGGAAAATTATGGAAAAAACTGTGAATTTCTGAAAAACTATTCTTCCCGGAGTGTTCATATATTTCAAAATTATCTTAAAATTATGTTTTACAATTATCAAACCTATATTTTAAACGGAATTTCACATTTTTTAAACTTGTAAAGAAGGTCGTCGTTATCTTCCAAAATAGATTTTTAGAGTATTTGTTTTTTAATCAGCCTTACATAGAACATTATTTTAACAAATCATCAGAACAATAAAGTAACAGGATTTAAACATTACACTTTAATCATACATGCAACATATAGTGTGAGAAGCATTTTTTTTTTGTAAGTGCTGTTATTTCGGACATGTTCAGTACAGTTCCTAGCGATTTGTCATTTTCCGCGTCGACACCGCGGAGAAACGCGCAGTATCGCGGTGATGAGCTCTAAGAGCAATTGCGGGATTTATCATGACCATAAAAAAAACGGCGCTAGGGTCCCGCGGTGTACATCGCAGCTCTCCGAGGTGACATCACGGCCCTCTATGGTGACACCGGCGATCCGCGGTGGCATCCAGGTAGTCTGCGGCGATTTATTTTCTTGACATTTGATAACAGAATCATGTAAACGTATTGACAAATTTTACCATTCACATATAAGTAAACACATATAAAGGCATACTTTGTAAAAACAGCTGGTAAATTGCAATTCTCGTGATCTAACGTTACACTGATACATCATTACATTTGTTTTGTCGGTTTTACATGTACATTGTACATGTCGGTATTGTCGGCTTCAAACTCATTATCAGGGATGTAAGATCAATGTCAATGTACATTAAAACTGTTAATAAATTAACATTGTATAGACAGTTACGTACAATATAACACATATTTAAATGTACACGAACGGTTTGCATGTATATATAGGATCTTGCATGAGTGGTCGTTTTGTATTGAATTTATTAAACAAATCACCTAAATAAAGATAAAAACGAGGCTTGCCGAGTTTTTATCTTTATTTAGATGACGAGTTTAATAAATTCAATACAAAATGACCACGAATATAAAATTCTATTTATAACATGACCAACAAATTTTCTTTTTATTTTATGATCTTTGCACCGTTTATTTACATTGTAAAAGAGTAAAAATGAAGAAATTCGCTGGAATAATGTTAATGCATATAGGAAAAGAAAACGAAATAATGTTGGGCTCCTCCCAGGATTAAACCCTGACCCCCTCACACCCGAAGCGAGAATCTTGGTCCTAGACCAACCAGCAATGCCTATGAGGAATAACACTTGTGAGTTGTTTCTCAATACTATTTACTACTTTTGTTAATAAGCGCATCGAATGTTTTTGTGAAAATGACAATAGTATATCGGATGCACAATTCGGATTTCGTAAGGGTTATTCAACAATCGATGCTAAATACATAATAATGTCTATTTTACAAAAATATATTAATGCAAATAAAAGACTCTATGTAATATTCGTAGACATGATGAAATGTTTTGATAGTATATATAGAAATGCATTTTGGTTAAAACTTTATAAAACTGGCATTAGAGGTAAAATATTGCACATCGTTAAAGATATGTATGCAATGTTAAATCTTCTATTTAATCATGTTCTTCCTGACTACATTCGTTACTCGGTTGCTCTACGCCAAGGTGAGGTAATGTCCCCTTTGCTCTTTTTTTTCTGTTTGTAGAGGACCTATAGATGTTTTTGCAACAAAATATAGAGTCTGGTTTAACTATATACGATGTTTTACTTATATTACTCCTTTTCGCTGATGATGTGGCTATATTGGGTAAAATTTCTGAAGAAGTCCAAACCCATTTGGATAATCTTCTTTGTGGAAACACTTCAAAAAACTAAAATTATAGACGGTCCGTCTACGCCAAAATGGGAAATGGACATATGATAGCCATTACATCGAAACAGTTTATAATTTTAATTAATTTGGTACTGTTATAAATAATACAGGTAGTTTCACATTAAACCAAGAATATTAAGTAGGTAAAGCCCTGAAGGCTATGAATACTCTTTTATACAAGTGTAAAATGTATGATCTTAAACCTAAAATACTTTGTCAGTTATTTGATGCATTTGTTAGTTCGATTCTTAATTATGCCTCCGAAATATGGGGTTTTATAAAGTCTAAAGAAATAGAACATGCTCATTTAAAGTTTTGTAAACGTTTGCTACAAGTAAGACTCAACAGCTGCAATGCATGTGTTTATCGAGAGTTGTGTAGAAACCCACTTTACATTAATCGTTTTATAAGGATGTTAATTTATTGGTTTAAAATTAGATTGAGTAATAATATTATTCTCCATACTGTGTATAATATTAATGCTGAAGAGTGACATAAAGGACACATCAATTGGGTCTCACATATTAAAACGTTGTTTACCGATTATGGTTATGGATATGTTTTTTTAATAACCCTAGCTCGGTGCGTGTTACTTCTTTTATATACCAGTTTAAAAACTGGCTTATAGATACATTTAAACAAGAATGGTATGGTACATTAAGTAACAGTCCTGTGTTGGACATGTATAGAGTTTTTAAACCTACAATAGTATACGAACCTTATTTGGATCTGGAAACAGGTAGGTATGCCCGCAATAATATTCCACGCAATGAAAGATTTTATTGCAATAGTATAGACATTGAGGATGAGTTTTACTTCGTTTGTATTTGCCCCTGCTATAGTGTTTTACGGCAAAATACCTTGAACGGTATGTATATGTTCATCCATCTGTGCCCATCAGTATCACCAATAACTGACTTCATCCGAAAAAAAACGAACTTGTCAAGTTGTGTAAATATATAAAGGAAGCATTTGTAATTTGCAATTCATTGATCGGTATCACTTACACAATCCTTCTGTCATTTTAAGACTATATGTCTTGAATGTTTATTATATGCATATATTTCATCTGTATTGAACTTGAATGTATTGGAAACGTGAGATACTTACTTCTATATTATATGTATTAAGACAATGTACTTATTTATAAGTCTTAATACAATGTCTGTTCTGTTCCTATGATTTCGACTACAAATTTATTAAATAATAAATCTTAACATTTCAAAGATTGTCATTATTTTACCGATCACTGATATATGCAAACAAAACGTCGGGCTCGTCCGGGATTTGAACCCGGGACCTCTCGCACCCTAAGCGAGAATCATACCCCTAGACCAACGAGCCATACTGTATACGTGTCTTTTATCTTGCTTTTATTACTCTTGATAAAACAACTAGAACGCTTTTCAGTGAATAATTCATTACGACTGCACAGCAAACACTGGCAATCTAACTATTTCAGATTTCTTATCTTATCTTGATTAAGTTACTATGGACATATGTGGCTCGTTGGTCTAGGGGTATGATTCTCGCTTTGGGTGCGAGAGGTCCCGGGTTCAAATCCCGGACGAGCCCTATTAGTTTACATTTTTTCTCATATATCTGCATTTTACTTTCTGTACACGTTATTTGGTGAAACCTCCTGCAATATAATTTCGTTCTATTTTTATGATTGTACTGGTGTGTAATTTCCGGTTGTTTTATTGATAACGCAATTGGTTTTGTTTTAATTTACTGTTCCTATGCGGTGATCTTAGTTTACATTTTTGATTGGTGTTTGTGTTTTATCCTGTGTGTAATTTTATGTCAAATGGGGACTTGCCTTAAATGAAGGACCTATTATTGATGTGGAGATTCACTTTATTTATATTTGTTAACAAAACCTGTATGAATTACTAAAATGTATTGCTAATGCATCACTGGGTATTTAATGATGCCTGCAGACATTTTATCTTAACAGTGTATTAGGTTCTTGCTTATGCTGCCTCATTACTCTTATGTCAATTTGTTAAGGTAGCACAAGCATATTGCAAGGATTAACGATGTAAATATTGTGTTTTATTGATTTCAAGAAGAAATCTGCTACCTAGTTGACTTACCATTTAATAGTACACAAACTTAATACATGTACTTATTATCGTTATAAATATGTTTTGCAACACAAAATGCACTCCAGTGAAACCGTTTTTATATATTTTCAACACAAATATTACTTTAAGCGTATTTATTTTCACAAACAATCACATATTGACATGTCTTAATATAAAATGCAAAATACATTTTTGATAATAACACAAGCTTCAGTCCGTCTTTCGACGGCCGGGTATGATTGGTAAAAAATTTCAACGTCCGGGTTTGATTGGTCGAGCGTTTCGTCGGCCGGGTATAATTGGTGGAGAGTTTCGACGGCCGGGTTTGATTGGTCGAGAGTTTCGTCGGCCGGGTATGATTGGTCGAGAGTTTCGACGGCCGGGTATGATTGGTTTAGAGCATAAGCACGCTGCTCCGCCCATCTGTATGGAACACAAGTAATCGCACATAGACAAAGTCTGCACAGCTAGGGACTTGGTCGTAGTGGAAGTTGTGGTTGGAGGTCTGGTCGTAGTGGAAGGTGTCCATGGGGGTTTGGTCGTAATGTGAGTGCTTGTGGTAGGCGTGGAAGCGACTGGGTGATGAGGTCCTACTAAAATAATGTATCAATTTCATAATAAATTACTGTAAACTGATTTATATATTCGTCGGCATGAAATTTCGTGTGTTTGTTTAGGAATCTGTATTTTCTAAATCAACATTGTCCTAAACATGTTCTGATATGTTTGTGTTAAATTTGTTTATCCATGAAAAGGACGAAAATTAATATCCCATGAATTATAATGAGTTTACAGTATATTATATCACACACAGCATATTTTATATTAGTAGTCATTTCGTTAGTTGCTGTCACCGATACTGCAATCTTTGATACAACATAATTAAAATGAATATAATAATCATCATGGAGTGTGATGATAACGTGCTTAGTGACAACGTATTGTAATTGAATACAAACTCAGCCGTAACTTTAACTGTTTGTAGTGGTCTATAAGAATGGACTTTAGATTACTTTCACTTCTAGTGAATAGTAAACGGTGGCATCCTTAGATGCATACGTGCATAGTGTGTTTGCCAATACAAACAAACAGTCTTTATTTCACTTAACCTGTTCGTGAGTTCTTAGATTACACAGGACTATGGGCAGTACTCGTGAAAGGAAAACGTCGGAATACTTACCTGCACAATCGCATCCTTCTGCGTAAAAAGCAGCGGATTCTAGCCCATGTCCACAGAGTTCCCCACAGTGCAACAGAAACCCTCCACTGGGCACCATCCGTACCAATGTAAGGTACGCAAGGAATGTCGGACTTAGAAATGACATTGGTCGCCTTGTTACACGCGGAAAAGGTCTGCGTAAATCCAGTTACTGATCCTGTTGAAATGCGTAAACTTATTAGGATACCAATTACCGATCTTTGTAATGTAAAATTATTGTAGGCAGTTGTTTTGTTAGATTGTTCACCGTTTAGTTTTCCAATATTCTTTTAAATAGTTTGTCTATATTGAATAAAGACTTGCTGTTGTTTTAAACAATGAAGTTACTGTGCTTGTCATTAAAACGATTCATTTCACTTAAGAACATAACAGCTAATGAATTGCCCATGTGCTGTCTATTTTTAGTCATAATCGTGAACTACTGATAAAGCCTAACAAAACAAGTAACACATTAGAATCCTTTGCCATTTAAATAACCTATGACGAAATAGGTCATCAAATTGTGATAATGAGTTTATTGAATGTGTTCCATTGCGAAACACGAACGTACTTAGTGCGAACTAATGACCCCATCACGCGTCAAACATGAACGAGTATGCCGCGATATTACGAAGTGAAGATTGAGCACTTTGTCGTAATGTTTATTGGTTGATGTTACACATTTAACGCCGAATGAGTTAAACAAGTATACATTATTAATTATTATATAACATATACTGCATATAACAATTATATACAACATGCGATATTTTCTACTAGTGTATTCTGTTTTTGTATGAAACCAGAGGCCGGACTGCTTGAATAAAAACCGCTATTACTTCTGGTATTAAAGTAGTAGATAAAAACAAGAGTTTCTACTCTGATACTGTTACATTGTTTGCTAGCAATTGCATTTTCAGAAGAATTATGTTTCTGACTCTAAACATGTTTAATATTTGTATGTGAGATATTATCCTTCAGTTATCAAATGCATTTGTTAATCTTCACAGAATAATATAAGCAATACAACAGACCACGGGTGTATCCTTGCATTATAGTGACGTCAGAGTCAGAGCAAAAATGTTAACGGACATCAGCCTATGGCTTCGGTTTGATCAATGTGTATGTGCTGACAGGTCGGTCAATATCACGCAAGGAGGCCTTTGCTGGTGTGTCCTATATCTTATATAGAACGCAAGTATATAAATACTCGTAACCTCTGATGGAACGTGCTAACGAGTTCAATGTTCATATAAAAGCTGTAGGGTGTTATTTTAAGCAAAAGCCTGACTTGCACCGTTTGTACAATAGCCGCAGATTGACTTGGAGCATATTTTCACCCCAATCCAATAACTTCATTGTAATTCTGTATTCTATGCATTGAATAACTGTGTGTTTTTAGAGGGTTGATATTTCAACATGGAGCAATACTATGCTGGTGACATGAAACCTTCTACATGTTTGCTGAATCATGTTTATTATAACATAATAAACACAACTCATTTAAGGTTATTAATACTTATAAGCAATACAAGCCACTAATAATATCTAAAGTGTGTCAGTTTCTTTTTGCGTGAAATAAGATAGAAAACACAAATATATGAGCCTCGCTCTGTTTAATGCACGTGCGTAAAGTTTCGTCCCAGATTAGCCCGTACAGTTCGCACAGGCTAATCAGGGACGACACTTAACGATTTATCTGGATTTTCGTCAAGAAGAGACTTCCTTGAAACGAAAAATACATAAAAAGCAGAAAGTGTTGTCTTTGATTAGCCTGTGCGGACCGCGATACTTTCCGCACATATATTAAACCCACTTTTCACAGAGAGACGCTCATATGTTTCTTCTTATCATTTTGTAATGCTGCTGAAGACAGATGCATCCAGATAATTGTTTATTTCACGTGAGGAAATAGAACAAGTTATGTTTACGAGTTATGTATCTAAGAGTCTTGTTAATGGCTAGATATAAAATAAATAAGCTTTTGTATTATATGTTCTTGGAAAATAAATAAATGCAATAACACGTGATAAAGCTATACGTATGTATTAGAATGGTGAGAATGGTTTATAATGACGTTAATTGTCTAGTAGAAATCTTTGGATATGCGTCATAATATTTGTGTCGTTCAGGTTAAATTATAGTGCGAGTGTGTTTTTGTTTTGTGTTTGTTTTTGTTTTTTGTTCCTTGGGGGTCGAGTTTTTAAATATGAATGAAAATTCTGCACATTTAGAGAAAATGAACAGAAGATGGTCTTTATAATTTTTGAAGAAATTATAGACCTGTTGTTCACACAAATTCAATCCGAATTCAAGTTAATATTTAATTTACAAAGTGTATAATAAGACGAATTTTATAAAAGTCTAGTTGAATTAGCAAAATCATGTAAAAAGCATATAATTATTTATATTTGTGACAATTATCAATTATTTAACCAACACTGTGATTTAATCATTCAAAAACTAAACAAACATTTAAATGAAATACGTTAAAAAAATACTGATTAACAATATTAAAACAGTTGTGTAAACATAAACAATTGTTTAAAAGGTTTAGGATACCCGATTCATCCATCTTGGCGAAGATAAATCGAACATACAGGTTAAAGTGAGTATAAACGATCTTATCACTATTTTTTAAATAGATAAAACAATGATGAATAAAAATGAAATATTCGTTCAAGTTCAAGAGAAGTAGTACCTGAAAATAAACGAAAGTACAGTTTAATTAAATTGAAAACATTTTCAGAAATTGCAGAAAACTACTTCATGTACACAAAACACGTACACTGTTGAATAAAACTATTGATATGCGCAGATTCGTTCATACGACAAATATACATAATTTTGGTATCGCCATACACTTGTTCGTAAGAAATTACATTGAAGTCAACAATATTTGGTTAAGGTCGCCATATAAAGATTGGTAGTTGAGCTTAAATTTATGTTCTCGTTCATATTCATACTTTGGTTAAAGATTGATAGAAAAAAAATGTTGACATTAAAATCGTATATACTCGCTTTAATATAAATAATTTTAATCAAATCTATGTAAAAACAGTACCGACGGAAGGGCCTCATTGAAATGACAAAACAGTCCGTCCAATTTCAAATGAACCGAAAACAAAGACATGTAGAATGAATATAAAAGGGAACATGACACATCTTTACACATATTATCATGTCAAATCATCATTTTATTTAAACGCAGTCAGTTTGTATTTTGCTTTGTCAGTATTTTTTCACAAGATGAAACTCCATTCTCGTTTCATACACATAGCACCAAAATAACCATCGTTAAACTATTTTAATTTTCCAGAACATATTTAATCAAATCATTTAGATAAATGTTCGCACGAACGTTATTTATATATATGATGTAAGTGATGTGATGTGTAAAGACGTGTTTTTTTGTGTTGTGGACTAGAAATGTGATATTCACTTGGAAAATGGATGAAATCATGTAAACTTTTTATATAGTTATGGAAATATATTTGACTAGAAGCATACTGTGTAATTAATTGCATGCGATTGAAATTCATTTGATCACAAATTAAGATTTTCATAGACAATAGCCTCGTCCCTGGCGGGAAAATTACCTGTTGTACCTGTGATGCATATAATATAGGATTATGCGAACATCGCTCACTGACAGTGGCAAACAGTCTCATGGACATTTTGTTAAGCCCTTCGCATCCTATAGGGCCGGCGGCCACGCAAGTGCATTGGAGCGATGACTACTGTGATAATTATGATGCGCTTACACAGAAATCATTTACGGAGCTCAAACGAGTCACGCTCAACTACAGTTATGCTGCCGAAGATTGCCCCGTTAACAATACGCAAAGTGAGATCACGCAACCCAATCTAGAGGGATATTCACCGGATCAGGAAATCGACTTCGAGCCATCGCTGACTGTATGTAACCGTGAATACTATACACTGCTTGATAACGTACTCTCAAATCTTCCCAAAACGCTCTACATTAGCAAATTATTGCAACTGTGTGACCAAAAAGATGATGATATATGTGTGTATCGAAACATGCTCTACAAACGTGCAAAAACAATGTCACTTTGTCCTGCCGGATCACTGATGCAAAGAAGAACCGATCAAGAGAAAAGCTATACAAAATATGCAAATGACTGCTACGCTCTCAAGCGATTCATCGAAAACAATGACCCAAAAATGTTGTGCGACACATTGAAAAAGACGCAAAAGCAACATAGTAAAATAATAAATCCCTGTACCACGGACATGGCACTAATGCAGATGCAAACGGAGATAGCCTCGCTATTAACGAAGCACACTATTATGCAACAAACATGCATACACATGAAACAAATGCGACTTAAAGACCTTGAGCTCATAAATCAATTATCATCAGAATTGATTGCAATGAAACAGTACTGCAGAGATCTCGCAGAAGCAACAATCCGTACAACCAGTTATAACGTTAATAAAATACAAACGCTAAAATCTGATATGGCAACACTTCGACAAGAAAAAGAACAAAATACACGTACAATCAACACCGGGGATGAACAACTTTTGTCACGTGACCTCAAAAGTCAACGCAGGTTGTTGAATTGCATCAAGAATCCCGCTCCGTCAGGTAATTTTCATATTTTTATATAGAATATGTACAAAATACCAAGCCTATGACATGCTACATACCTTTTCGCATATAAAGACGCATTGCAATTGTTTCGAAGCTTTGCAGTTTTTAAGAACACTTCGACACAAAATTTAGATTTTCAATGCAAACACAGTTTGATTTTATATATTTTTTACTTTCGATTCACGAATAAATCATATTGCTTGAAAAATGAGAGCACACGATGCTTAATTTTGTTTATTTACTGAATTTGAGATAAAAGTTGACGTTTTTATATTTCATTTGGTCAGTTCTTGCTATTTCAAAAATATACAAACGCGGGTTGGTTGAGCAAACACAGTTTGCTGAAGCTGGATTATGACAAACGCAGGTTGGTTGAGATAGTGACATACGCCAAAAATCTGCAGATAAATGGTTTCATTGCTGCGAAGAATATCCCGTATCGCAATAAGACACGTAATAATCAGATCGACGGCCAAAATTCTAAAAGAAACGATTGACTTATGCGCAAAACATTAAACTGGCCTATGTGCAACTTGAGAATGCATAACATATTTAAATGTAATTGTTGACTACTCGCACAATGATTCCAATGAGATCAATATCAACAGTTATCTCAGATAATCAATATAAATCACAATTAATTGGTTGAGATCAACAGTTGTCACAGATGAGCAATAATGAACCCACTAATTCGTATGAGATCAACCATTATTAAACTGAATTTAAATGTGAATAATAAATAAATCAGCAATAATCATATAGAAAACAGGAATATCAAACAAAACAACACACTATAAACGATATGAAACACACTGTTTCGGATGCAAAATCACGTATAAAACTATATATTATTGTTTTACAGTCTGTATTATCAGTAATAAAGAAAATAATCACGGCACATTGGTAAGACATATGCCAGTAAAAGGGTTAAAAATAATTCTTGGTCATACCATCGTCATACCACAGATGACTAGGCCCGGTACTTTGCAGATCTGTGCTTTGATAGACTACTGCCTGTACCTCTTTTCACACAAATCACATGCAAAGTTTTGCTCTCCATTGTGGGTGTCAAGGCGAGCCTGAAGGTCAATTTTCTCTCGGAGTGTTGCATTGCAAATTGAACAGGTAAATTACTTTGCAGCTACCTCCCTCCGGACGTGACGATTCAGGTAATTGTCGTTGAAAACCTTTTGCCGCATTTTTCACAGGGGATCGACTTTTCAACACCACGAACGCATCTTATTAAAACAAAAAAAAAAAANTGCTTTGCAGATCCGTGCTTTGATAGACTACTGCCTGTACCTCTTTTCACACATATTTCATGCAACGTTTTTCTCTCCATTGTGGGTGTCAAGGTGGGCCTGATGGAAGATTTTTTCTCGGAGTGTTGCATTGTTAATTGAACAGGTAAATTGCTTTGCAGCTACCCCCCTCCGGACGTGACGATTCAGGTAATCTTTCGTTTAAAACCTTTTGCCGCATTTTTCACAGGGGATCGACTTTTCAACACCACGAATGCGGTATCTTATTTAAAAAATGGAACTGTCAAATTATTATTAAAAACAGAAAAATACACACATAATATTATCCATAATAATATGGAACTTAAAAAAGTGATGGTTGTCAGAAACGCTCCATATATGGCGCGTAAACGCGTATTTACGAATTACACAATCCTATATACGCATTTAAACATATTTGTAAGGGTCCAATTACGTATACTAAATTTATGCCGTGTAATTTCCAAGTTTTCAGTGACAATTTGCATTGAAATTTTATCTGGACTATTATTGTCGTCAAAAAAAACTATACACTATAATGAACACACCAATATGCACGAAACTAGTAATTACACGTTATTTTTAAGCCGGCTAATTTCGAAAACACTATACAAAACATTTCAAATAGTGCTTTTTATGTTGAATTGCATTTTGATTTTTAAACCGACAGAACCTAGCGCTGTAGATGAACAATACACACCTGTGTCTGTAGAACGCCTGTGTTGTGTAAAATGTTTTTTCACAACAGGCGAATCGTCCAGTCCCTCTTTGGCGCTTACCATGAAGCTTTAACCCCCACTCCGATTTAAATATCTTCCCACAAATTTAACACATGAGCCANTGGATGTGACACAATATTTGTAAAAATAACTCCATTAGTATTTTGACAGACATAAATCAACTTGGAAAGAACGAAATTGAAGAATTCTGCCAATTTTTTGTTAGAATTTCATTTATCACAGATAAAAAGCAATTAAGCGTATGATAAATCCTAAACATGTCGATTACAGACTAGTTTAATTAATGGATTCTTGTGTATAAAGTCGACAGTTATGACGCTTTGTTGTTGCAGAGCTTTGCATCCAATGCTTATAAAGGCAGCAACGAGTACGAACTATTGCTAATTTGAGACTACGTATAAGATTATAATGAGGTCTTAAATGCGGACAATCGTTAACTGCTTGCTGTTTAGATGTGTCGCCTACAATACTTCTTTGGTGACAAGCAAACTTAAACAAAAAACCCAATGAGGAATGGTTTTTAATTAAGTGATCATGTTGAAATCATGCTTCTGATAAATGTGTTGAATAGCATATTCCTGCTCTGTTCAAATTTCGTCAATTGAAGTTCCGTAATCAGTAACCTAAACATCATTTTGAAGACTTCCAAACATGTGTACAGTGTGCGTTACATTATGCTTTCAATGTTCTCGCAACCTGAGTTTGCCATTTCCAATTGTATACGAAATACCAACCTGCGTTTGCAAAACAAAACAAAATAAAATAATAAGATATTTTTTTTAATTTCACCGCTATTGTCATGAATGTTATTAAATATATTAAATTGATGAGTAAAATCATACTCATACATTCCGTGAAGCAATATTTTTTAAGAAAATCGTCTAAACCACAAACACAAACAGCGTTTGTATTGCATTTCAAAATTTTGTTTCGAAGTGTTTTCGGAAAGTGGAAACAGTAAAGGCAATCTAATCATATCAAATTAAAGTTTATTTAGTAAACTGTGTCATAGGCTTTCGCTTTTTTAAAACTGAAATTTCGATTATATGAAAAGACAACAAAACTTACCTTAATGTGCAAGATTACAGACTGTTTCTTCAAACGGCGTTGACTTTTGCGGTCACGTGATAAAAGTTGTTCACCCCCGGTGCTTATGTTATATCTCTAGTTCGATACAAAAGATATGTCAGCTTAAATTACAGCGTTTTCATATCATTGAAATAAGGTTGAAACCTATTGAGCAAACAATATTCATAATAAGCGGACATTACACAACGATTGTCGATTGTCAATAAGATAATAGTTCAGTTCACCTACTTGGCAAATCTGCACGACGAATGGAACACCTCGACGGCGATCATGTGATGGCCAAAGCGTTTCGTTCATAACAACAACAAAAAAAAGGGCGTTGTTTCATAAATAATGATGGAGTATCAAATTAGCATCCGCAAAACAAAAACACTGCCAACGCGTTATGCACAATCGAATTTTCCCCCAATTTATTTTTTACTTGACTTTGGTTGTAAATTATTTGCATTCAGTAACTCATGAGAGACATTAAATACCAAATGATTTAAACGTTAACCAGATACATTGCTGAATATCGACATCGTAATATTGTCAAACACAATTTATGATGCTCTCATTACTGTGAAATCTATGAACATTAAATAACATGGAAAACGGTCGATACACATTTACTATTCTTATACACATTACGTTTTCAAATAATTTGGTTATGGTAACCCTTCAAAATTTTTATACAAGTCAGATTTTTTAAGTAAAAGTACTACCGTAGTCAACGAAAACCAAAATAGACCCACCTCAATGTTAGCATGTGGAAGAAAGGTTCTTTACGAATGCGTATTAATAGTATTAAGTCATAAATTGGCTACATCTACCATGAGTAAATCAACTTAAATCAAATGAAATCATTGTATAACTCCCACATTAAGGATATCGGTCGGTTTTCAATGAAATGACTTTATGTACGGACTAAAATGTAGTAGGTCAAATGTAATTTCCGTATAGATCAAGCCATAATCGGGGTTTGAATTTAAAATTGACATACTTTTAAAAGAAATTTGAAACTGTTTTTACTCAATTAAGTTTGAAAATCAGTATACAGTTATTTTATAGATGCGCGGTGAACAGTCAAAACTGTTGTCCCAAGGTATCAGAGATAGGCCTCGGGCAACAGTTCCAAATGTCAGCCCTGATACCGAGACTGTTCACCAAGCATCCATGAAATAACTGTTTTATTCTCTGATCAAATTTCAAACATAGAAAAAAGAGCAAATTAAATTTAAACTCAACGGTGTTATTGAAACCTGAACAGAAACATTTTTCAACACATGTCTGCACAAGCGGGCAACAGTTCAAACTATTGACCGGTCAACAGTTCGAACTTTTCATCGGTAACAGTTTAAAACATTGTAACATTACTTTTTTCGACGAGGAAATAGCACAAATAATTAATTATCATTTATATGAGGCGTCAGGTAATAATATTAAATATTACAGCATATAATCATTGTTCATATAGTGAAAATTAGTAGTCTTTGACGGAAGCGGTCAGTTGAATCAGTGAACTCAGAATGACAATAGTGAATGTGTCTTTTCTTGGTGTTTCGTCATTTATATCATGCGCACGACATAATTGATGAAAAACAAACAATAGATACATTCACTAGTGTCATTCTGAGTTCACTCATTCTACTTACCTCTATCGTCAAAGACCTTAATCAAGAGTTATAACATCAAACTGAAATTAAACACGTTACTGACGCATATGCAGATTGACGACAATACAACAGCGTTTACTTCAGGCAGTTGAGTGTTCGTAAAAATTACAGTACAGTTATGCCCGTGCTTATTATTTGCTGAGTAGATAAGAGCTTAATGAAGTGTGTTTAACAATGTTACGGTATTTGTACATTCCTATTTAAAGTACAACGCTCCGGGTGAGCCCTACGTTGTTAGAAACAATTATTTGAACAGTTCAACGAACGATTAATATTCTAAGACAACATTTAACTCAGTCAAGGTTACAATGAACTTATACTATTGTGGACTGTTTATGTTTTCTTGTTCAAATAAACAAAAGCTAGCACAAACAGACACGTGAGCTATGATTGTGTGAAGACATCTTGAAAAACCAAGAACAAGTATGCACACGATATGAATGACGAAAACAAAGAATAGACACATTCAATAGGGTCATTCTGAGTTCACCCATTCCACTTACCGCGTCCGTCAAAGATCTTAATCAGGAATAATAAATGACATTATATAGAGAAATAACGCCAGGGTTAAAACCATACAATGGGTAAAACGTAACTTTTAGGCCTAGTATTTGGCGTTTCAGTTTTAATAAAAACACAATAAATCAATACAATATGCTATACAAACCTGTGTATTTCATTTAAGTGATATTTTTAAATAGATAAGATTTTCTTTTGATACACATCCTAAGGATATGAAGAGTCAAAAACAATAAATTAATACAAATCAAATATACTTTAAATTGATAGTATTCTATTTTACATTTTAATTCATACTTATAACAAAGTACTGAAACGCGTTATGTCAGTCCGTCTAGTAAGGCACTCAGACGGCACACCAAATGCGGAAACAGCGCAGTGTTTACTAACTACTACATTACGTTTTTATCTCAACTAATTGGGTTAGGGTTACCGTATAAACTAATTGAACATGTCGGAACGTTAAAACAAGAGAATGTAACGACATCAACGAAAACCTAAATAATTTCTCTGTTCTCGTTATGGGGAAATGCCTTTTTCATACGCGCACAATGATTATAGAGTCTGATATTGTCTGCCAGTACAACTATTAACAAACTAATAACCATTGTGCTGATACCCCTCTCTTCACGACAATGAATTACCACAAACAGGGACTCCTTTATGCATTTCAGGCAATGCCCCGACAATACGCAACTAATTCACAGTTTCATAATATGCTCATAGCTCGCATTATTGCATTCTTCAATTCAATATGTTGCTTTAATTCGTGTAACAGTTGATCTATTTTTAACCGGGTATATGAAACAAAGTTACAAGGAATACGTAATCACCATCTGTCCTCTCCCAAAGGCCGAACTATCACATGGGCAACAATGTCTTTCAAATGCAATATCCGTGTAGTACAAGCGAAAAGGGGGTTTGGAATATAAAGTTGTTGTATCTTTTATAGAACCAGCAAGCTGGAACAACAGTTTTCCGCTCAACACTCGATATGTCTCGTCTCAAATAGTTGTTCATACAGACAAATTAAAGGTGAAGTGCATGAAATGCTCTTTGCGTGTAGAGCAAAGGAAACCGAGCCACAAATAATCACTGATTCGATAGCTGAATTGTATACTTCAAGTTTTCTCTGGCTATGACTAATGATATACTTGACAATTGCATTGACAATCGAAGAACGACTTCAACAAACGCGACTTAGAAATTATAGGATAATCCAATGTTCATTCCAAACGTTTACACTATGTGCTGTAAATGTCATAGGAACTTTGCTCACACCATGTATGCATTCGTAATTCTTCAAACGTCAGCATGACAATCAATTTAATTCTCAAAATAAACTAGTAAAATTTCACTGATCACATTGGCAAATTTACAAATGATCGTAATGTATGGTATCATAGCGAAATTAAGTGAGCAACTAACGTTGGTGTGACTGGCTGGAAGCAGATGACAATACAAAAACTCATCAATTGCATTTGGTCTCACATTTAATTAATACCGTTAATTGTATAATGATGCGATTTAACTACAATATGTTGTGATTTATTTATATCATACAGACTGTATGTGTTATATTTTAAACGAACTTTCGTCTCGGTTTCTATTGTTTCGATACAATCACACGCATTTGTAACGCAACTAATCGTAGTAAGCATTCCAAAGTTGATAAACATTTATTAAAAGCAAAAATTTCTGTTTGGAGCGGTGAAGTTATTTTTGTGTTCTTACTATTGAATAAATAAACAGCGGTTTGTGGTTTTGTGCTAAATAACAAGCGAATCTAGAATGATACTAAATATATATCAAAATAGGACATAAAACACATATTGACAAACAATGTGTAAGAAAGTAATCATGTGAAATGACATAAATACCTTATGTTATTTTGAATACGTAATACATAATCATGAGAAAGAAAATCTTTGCATGGGCCATTCCGTAATCAGTCTGAAAGTTAATTGAAAATGGTATTGATAGCATTAAATATTCTTGTTCATATATGTGTTAATTCGTTGCAATGTGAATGCAGTGCATGTTATTATACCTTTTTGTTAAACGATTGTGTATTAACTTAAAATTATTTAATGTTTTAAATTGAACGTCTAAGCAACGAAGTACCATCTTCAATATACCGTTACTGACTTTGTGAACACTATTGCAAATACAAATATTTCACAAGATAAAAACAGTTAACCTAGGTCATTACATACGGAATTCGGTGGGTATCAAACACTGAATATACTGAAAATAGATCCGTAGTAGATCAGTAAGTGCCTAACAAAATAATATAACAGTTGCATAAACGTTCATCGCACTAATGTTTCATGTCATATATGTAGTGAGGAAAAATATAAGAACATATGTAACAAACTGTTGCGAATAAAAGCCGCATGATATTCTTATAAGCTGTACCCATCCAGAAAATAAATTTGATATAATCAGAAAGGAATAACAGACCGATATTGTAATTTGACTGAACTTTATGAGAAAAAAAAGCATTGTGTTTCAGCAAATGTTTATACAATGATCTTTTTTTTAAATACTGAAAATGATAATTAGTAGGCACTTTCAATGAAAACAAAAATGATGCGTGGCGACGAGACATTTGCGGAAATTATTCTACAGTAAATCTGAACTCAACCTTCTGACAATCACTTAAAATGATTTACACTGATAGCTTTTTCATCTAATGTAGTTTGACGACAAAATTGAGTTCCATTATATGCATATTTCACAGCGGCGCATCGATGAATAACGTTTTAATGGCAGTATCTTCATTACCAAATAGGTTTGGTATTCGGAAACGATTTCCTCCTGGATGCAAACCTTAATGTTCAATTAGAACTATTCTCTTGAGTGACATTTTGAAGCAATACGATCAATTGATCTAGTAGTTAGTTTTACAATATGAGCTTGCAAGACTTACGAATCGTGATTTACACCATTTGAATTCCCGTGTATGCATTGTTGAATCATTTGCTCTTGGTAACATATAAGTGACGTCAGTAGCGAAAATCAGTCTTGTGTAAGCTGACGTTGAAGTCGGGAAATCGCGAGATTAAAATCTGGTACGAAAATGCGCTGGATATTTTATATTAAATTGAGGAAATATTTAACTATCACGGGTGAAGGATGACTTCCTGCGCCTTATTTATTAAATGTCATCATCAACTTTAGTCCTTTATAACATCCGCTTAACTTAATATTGACCTTAATATACATAAGCTCACATGTTATTACATAAATGTTATTGTTTTGTAACCTGTGAACACGAATAAAGTACTGTTCTGTTCTGTTCTTAGTATTGACCAATATTCAAAATGTTTTCCGGGAACATGATACAATACCAATATACACTTCATTACGATATATAACTACAATACTAGACGCGCAGCTTATAAACATTTCAATATAAGTTTGTAATGATCCAGAAAACGATGTTTCATTTAAACTTTACTGTTACATGCTAGATAAAATCTCATATATGCCTGTCTGACTAAAGTAATAAAAAACAATGGTTCCAAAAAACCTGAACTGACGATGGTAGTATAACACAATGCTGTACTGTTTTCGCCATTAGTACATAGACGTTTACACTACAGTTTAAAACAGATGTTACCGAATTCATACTGCTCGCTTATATAGTGATCACCGACTTTATATGTATACATGTAACAGCGGGAAAATTACAAAAAAAAAAAATTGTAATATTTTTCTGCCTGCTGTCATATTTATTGCATTGAGTCAATAGTCGGCCATTAATGTTCGCGTAAACAAAACCAAAATTAATCGTTATTGATTATTCAAACTAAATCATGTGTATGTTATAAATCCGAATATTCTAAATACAAATAACACTATGTTTGAACATAAGTAAAAGTAAATAAACCCTAATTAAAAAAAACTTCGTTCATAAACTACGTTAATAAGCATTGTGACATTGTGATTATGTAAAAGATATTATTTGCTGAAAAGGCGTTTTTAAGACGTGTCATTGGTCAAAGGGTTTCTGGCTTTATTGTTATATGTTGGTCAGATAAAATGTAACCGCGATTACAAATACATGGCAACTGTCTAAAACCGCAGTTACAATTCAATGACGGCGGTTACATCTGTGTTTTGCTGTAGGTCGTGTATGTACTTTTCACGCTAATGTTATAACATAATAAAAGAGGTGTTGAAATTAGTATGATTTTAGGATAATACAACAATTTATGTGTTCCTTTAAAGTTTCTTGCAAATAAAGTTGTATGAATACATATGAATATTAGAGATCTCACATTTTAAGGGCCTAAGCATGCAAAATAACATAATAATAATATTGCAATACACACTTAACCTTGTACATTGCATCTGTTAAAGGACATTGTTTTGCCAAAATCAATTAAATATCTACATATAAATGTGACATTTTAATGTGACAATGACAATATTTGCTCGTCTAGACAATGCATACCTAACGTAATTAATTGAATTAATTGAATTGCGATTCTCCAGGATTATTATGATTTGAGTTGTTTTCCATTAAGCAATAACAAAACTACTGACTGTTTATTTAAACAGTGATTTTGATTATCTATGCCTAGTTTAATACGTTTACTCTCGGTATACAGAGTGCTTAGAGTAAATTCTCTGCTACTAAAACTGCTAGTACTCTGATTAATTGTTAGAGACTAAGGCGGGAATATTTTTTTTTCAATTAATCTGATAATCACCGCTTGAACGAACTCATCCAAAATGACTGCATTACATTATTGTAATTGTTTTCTGACACTATTAAAGCGTGTTGACATTATAACGTATCAACAAAAGCGTGCGTTTACGGTTACATCATGATGTTTGTGATAAATGTTTAACCACATATTTCTGCATAACAGTTGACTGTAGAATGATAATGCGTTGTAAAATGAACATTTTCAATCATATTTTTACAAAACTATTATAATCATTAGAGAAACATTAGCACAAACAAACAAAATGCAATGAAACAAGACAGTGTATTTTATATCATCACCATACCAGCATTACCGAAATGACACCCCAACTTATAAATGTTGATGTATCCACACTTTTGAAACAGAAAACACGCGCAAAATAGTAACGTCATTTGATGTTTAAGTGGTGTGTTAGCAATTTAATATGGTTTGCATTTAAAAATGAACACATACATTAAATGCGAAAATAACGATACTAATACAATACCAGTGTTGAACATGGATAACCAAAGCTAGTGGTTTGGGTTGTCTAAGCCTCGCCAAATAAATCTAACGGTATTCAACACTGATAATGTATTTTCTATTTATTGTATGATACCAATGAAATGTCAGCTTTAATTTCAGCGTTTTTATCTCATTGACATAAGGTTGAAACCTATGGATCAAACATATTTCATAATTAGTGGACACCAAACAGCGAAACCCAATTTAATACAGTTTAAATGTATTGTGTGTTAATACTTTTATTCTAGCGGACATTACCACAACATCAAAGGATTAAGATTTCGATTGTCAATAAAATAGTCGATTATCCATGAATAAAAAATAAATACTTTAATTTTGACTTATTTAAAAAAGTCGATCTGAATAAATCGCACGTGTCACAATTGACTACACAGTTCTGGTTCTTGATCTTTATGTTCAACCCATACGGATAAATGCAGATAATAAAGGATGTAGATCAATTATTGTTCTTTTATTAACGTGGTCATAATCTAAAAATAGTATATAACCATACGTCTAACGAGTGCCGCAATTCAAATTATTTACGTATTTATCGTACTTGTGAGTTGCATATGCACGCTAATGTTTTTAAAAACTTAAGGGGTAAGATTTCAATAACTTCTCCTATATACACGAAAAATGGTACGCCTCCACGGATCAAATATGATGGCAATAGTTTTTCGTTCATAACAACATTAAAAAAAACGTGCGTTATTTCATTAATAATGATATAATATCAATTAGCATCAGCAAAACAAAAGCACTGCCTATGCGTTCCGCACAATCGAATTTCCCCTAATTTATTGTACTCTTGACTTTGGTTATAAATTATTTTTATGTGCATTCAGTTTCTCACGAGAGATGTTAAATACCAAATGGTTTATTACTGTAATAATGCATATCGACGTTTTCTTCCAAGCAATTTAATGTTCCTAGATTCCACAGAAACTAGATCATAATCAGCAATACAAAATCACTGCACAATCGAATTTCAAAAAATGTATTGTACTCTTGACTTTGGTTGAAGATTTGCTTTCAGTAACTCATAAGAGATGTAAAATACCAAATGGTTTATTACTGCAATAATGCATATCGACGTTTTCTTCCAAGCAATGTCTTGTTCATAGATTTTACTGAAATGAAAGCTTGATAAATTGTGTTTGACAATATTACGGTGCATGAACTTGCCTATTAAATTTAAACGCTCGGGGTAATGACTACGTTGTCGGAAATAATTAAATGAATAGCGCTCTGTTCAACCCACCACACATATTCGAAGAAAACTGTTAACGCATTCAGACATTTTAACGAACTTAGGATTTTGCGGACTTGTTCATGTTGTGTATGTAAATAAGATAACAGCTAACATTAACAGAAACGTGAGTTATGAAAAGAAATCTTGAAGACAACAGAACAAGTATTCACACAACATTGAATATAATTACAAAATACAACGGATAATCGCATTCATTGCTGCCATTATAATGCCATTTTACTTACCTCTTTCCATCAAATACCTAAATCAGGAGTTATACAATAAATAATAAATGGCATACATAAATAACGTCAGAGTCACATGATATCAACGGGTAAAACGTTTCAATGCGTTAAAGGCTTAATATTTGGCGTTTCATTTTTAAAATAACACCAACATAAATCAATACATGCTTTTATAACATGTTCATTTAATTTAAATCAACTTTTAAAAAAGGCTAAATTTTAATTGAATATGGAAAAAACTGAAATCAAAGTCCAAATCAATACATAAGAACAATTCGAATATCCCTTAATAAGTTAATATGAATAGTAATAAAATGTACATTTGAATTTATTCATACATATAGTAGCTATTATAATAATACACGCTATATCAGTCGGTCAGGTACCATAGCAAAGGATCACCAAACTAGACGCATAGCACTGTTAGCATAAGGAGATAAGGTTGTTAACGAACGCGCACTAATAATTAGCAAGACCGAAATTCGCTTCCACTACCATTACTGCAACACTTATTTAGTTGTGTTGATACCGCTTTGTACACGACGTTGAATGGCAAACGGGGACTCCATCTTACACATGTCAGGAAAAAGACCGATGAAACGTAACTTACAATAATTGCATATGCTTGCTTTTTTCAGTGCTAAATTTAAGGCGTTGCGAAAAAAATAGTTAAAATGCTTTATTAAGAATATGAAACGCATATCAACCATAGCAATTATCAAATATTAAGACCAGTTATCGGGTTTTAGTGGACGAGCTATTGCACAGACAACAATGTTGTATCTCGTGTGTAATTTCCACGTAATACAAGCCAACATCGGGGTTTGAATATAATACTGGAATACTTTTGAAAGGAATTCTAAGCTGAAACAAGAGTTTCGCACTGAACACTCGATATCAAAAACCTTGTCATGACATAATAACAATTAACTAAATCAAATGCATTTTGGAAGAACAACAAGCGTTAAGAACCAACCGTATTAAAAAAAACTGATGGCAATATAACCAAATTTTAATTATTCAAATTTGCACGACATGTTTTGCTCGTGTTGCGAGTGCTGATGCGGAAGCTGCCAGACATGATTATTATGTTGTTTGTCAAAAAAAGCATTTAAAAAAATTGACATGGAGATTCCGTGTGAATTCGAAACTACTTTGGCAAACATTACCTGTTTTCTTGTGAAAACAGTCGTTAAAAAGCATAAGAACATCCAAAACAAATTGTTTTCGTTAAAATAACTATTTCTCTGACAACATGTGTGTGCATCTGTTATTCTGCTAGCACAAAAAAGCAATTATATTCGCAACTGCCACAAATCGCATTATACTGATTACATGGGACGATATAATCATGCCAGTAATCATAGCCAGCACTGGTTTTAATTTGACATAATGCGAAACTTGCTGGAACCGGTAAAACAAATTTACGTATTGCAATTGGTGTTATATTTTGTTAATTTCCGCAATGTGATGATGCTTTGTGTCAGGGACGCACCCATCCGACAGTTCTTTTTAATACGAATGCTTCGAACATGAGGAATTGTCTTTGCATAATGAGGTCTCACAATCTCAGTAAATTCCAACGCACAAGGCAACCTTGGTCAAGAGTATTCGTATACTCTTGTGCATACAAACAGAAGAGTTTGCATTTGTAAACCTTATAAACATCATATATATTTATCAGTTAATATTCAAGCGAACACGCTTCCAAATTAAGTACGTAAACGCAACACATTTGAATGCCTTCATTGTATTTTCATTCATACAAACTAAATCAGAAAAGCTTTTCATCAATCATAAACTAAACGGTTATAAAGTATTAAGAATATTGATTATAAACATTAGATGTATCATCCATAATTTTCCTAAAATAACGTTGAACGTTACTGACTATTACAAATACATTTGTAATATTATACTTTTCGCAGCTTAACACAGACGGGAATAACAGAAGTAAAGAAACAGGATCGTACCTCATTGAATGGTAGAATCAAATGCAATCTGGAACGACGTTCCGACTTTTGTAAGGGCAAGTTGGGTAATATATTCTTTACTATTAATAAAATACAACGTCAGATTTGTTCTTATCCTTTTGGTTCATATCGAATAATTAAATTATCTTTACGTAAGGGTATATTATATGTAACTATAATAAATAAAATTAAAATAAAACATATCATTTCTAACAGTTCGTTTTCCATTGGGTTCCTTTTATTGAATGCAAATATCTCTTGAGCAATTATCCCTCTTACCTATACAAATAGCTTCACTAGACATATACGTTTTCTGGTTCAAGTACTCTCCCAAAAACATTAATGTTAAACGTCATTCATGATATAATCTTAATACAAAGAAGAAACATATTGTGTTGAGTATTAGTTACGTGCCAATTTGCATGTTCTAACTAATCGTGTGATTCTATTAGACTCCATTAATGTGATGCCCATGTATACATATCAAATCATAATTACTTCCATTGCCTACTTTTAACTGCAAACAAATGTGAACATTCTTTATAAAACTTAAGTATTGTATCGTTATGAATTATACGGACGATACTTCCAAAGAAAATATGAAATGCAGAGGAATTTATAAAACTTGGTTGATAGTTGTATAATATGGTGCTTCTAAACAATTTAAGTATCAGGATAGTTTTCTCCAACCCTCTTAAATATTCTAGTTAAAGTGAAGCTGTAAAACAATTTGGTTGAAAACACAAACAGTTAGGACATGCTCAACGCTTTAAATTAAAAAAAAAGATATAATTGTGTCGAAACCTGTGATAGCGAGTAAAAGAACCTGCAGAACTCATCTATGACATTTATATATACATTATTATCTACAACTTTGTTCGTAGTCAAAATTAAAATCAAAATCATCCAAATAATATTCGATCAACTGAGTCTTATCTTATATGTTCTTTGAACCATTAAGCGTAACCTGGCATCAACTGTTGAAGATTAAGTTGGTGCCAAAAACATTATATTGTCCTCGACGACTTTAAGTAGACATTGCTTATGTTATTCATTGCGAGTCAAACTCGAGTTGAACTCTTGAATGATTGCCACCGAAATGTTCATCCAAATCATTGACGACTTTGACAGATTGCACAAGACGTTAGGTTTCTTGATAGTCTGGTTGATATTCCCACTCAGTGTGATTGACCTTAAAGAATTCCTGTGATATGCCAAGAATTGTGAAAAAGGTTAGTGCTTGTTGTCACAAAGTTGTGAAGTTTCTTAGTAGTTGGAAGCTGAAATTGCTGAATCATTTTATTCGCTCATCTGAGCAATCAACCTTTGTACTTTCACTATCATTGATTGCTTTTCACATGTAGAGACAGAATCATCAAATAAACCAAAGGCGTTCCAGAGAGATTCCAAATGTGCCACTCAAAGGCTGTAGTGGCAGCCTTAGCAATTTCAGTGTGTGGATATTCAGATACAGCGCACAGTGCAATATCTTTTCGAAGAGCACAGTTTGCAACTGGACTTTCACATCCGTATTTCAGATATACTTTTAAGTTGAATAGACTTACTCCTTGCAGGTGATAACATATTTTCGGACAATAGGTAAGACCACGAGTTTTTCGACAGCTGGCGCCTGAGTGCAGTGGATCAAATTGCTTTCAAAATTGCCACATCTTTATAAAATAAATGACCAGCGCCATACAACGGGCCCTGTGAAAAGCAACACGTTCCACGTTCAGGTGTGCCGCTCACGAAAGTTCAAGCATTTTACAGTAGTCGTCTCGATATATTGAAATTTATTCAGCTGAGACTGTGCAAATTTGATAAAATCATCCTTCCAAGGAGGGATCAAAATCTTTTAAGTGGCCAAACAACTTCGTGTTAGGAGACCTTGAGATGTCATGAAGCATTAAAACAATTTACCATTATAATTTCTGAGATGTGGTAACGACACGCCAAATTGATTAACTGTCGACCAACCACTGCTCCAAAACAAATACAAACGCATCCTTTTGTTCTAGTATGACCCTTGATCCTGTCTCGCAAGCCTCATTTATCAATAGGGTGTATGGTTGTCTGTGCCATTAAATCCGCCGTGCCATCTTGGAGCTATGGAACAACTAAACAAATTACCATATCCTGTCCAAACCAGAATAAGAGGTCGATCGACTTAACCTCGTTCTGAAAAAATAAGGTCACCCATTATCTTACCGTCCTAATTCAAAATAAGTGGAACTGCCGGATCAAATATTTCCTTGACTTCCGACTTGAAAAGCTTGTGATTCTTCATCAGGGCTCGTCTTATAGTGGTGGTACTAATAATGACTTCTACCGCATCTTACTTTAGCAGTCCTGTAGATGCCAACGCAGAAAATAAATCCAAACATTCTTGCTAATGACAGTGCAATATACATTTAAATATATAAAAATAACAAGTTCCTCAATAATGTCGGTAGTATTATACAAATTAAATTGTTAAAGTGCCAATCCTCAGAAGTAAATAAATGTAAACTGCGTTTTCAGTACTACGTTTTTATTGATTTAGTATTAAATATTAAGACTGTTCTTGTTTCTTAAATATCAGCGATCTCCACTCTGTGAAGCATCTTAATAAGTTTACTGTCATAATTCATATTTAATAAACTAAAACTAATGGTTCATTTTGGTTCATTTCTACTTTTACACGATGTGTGTAATCAACACAAAATTTGTATGAGTGTACACACGTTTTTAATGTGTTTCGTTTGAAGATAGGTACTATATAGCATTTTGCAATACGATGTTTGCTTTTATAGACGTTCAGAGTTTACATTTAAAAGATATCCATACTATTGTTCAGTCCACGCTAGTATTTGAACTGAGGTTTTGTCTTAAGTTGTCCCCTCAAGTATAACTTGTGTTGTTCTCAATGAACATGCGCACAATTTAATCTTATTGATGTTGATAGTAAACTTTCTGTCATAAAGCCTACGCCTAAAGACAATGGTTTACTTATAATATATATAAAAATACACATATTATTCAATCATAATTTCGCTGTTATTACCCTTGGGAACTTCATAGGTATAAAGCTTGCATTGTTGGAAAACCAGGTCTTAAAACTGAACTGTATATGTCCTAACACAAAGCGGCGTGCGGGTGTATTTAAAGCACGACAGTGACTACCGTAATTGCGCTAAGTTTTCGAAAGCTTAAAAATACTAATTTTTGTTCGTGTCCGAAAATTAAGATACAAAACATATTCAAAACAGACATTTGTCCGAAAATTTAGAGACAACAAATACAGGTGTTCGAAGAATTTTTTAAAAATATTTTATTGACTATCGGATATGGGTATGCAATGTGTTATGTTATTTAAACGAATGCGCATATCATGCACGTATTCGACTTAAATGGCTTGTCAAATACATTGTCCGAAAATCAAGAGTCATTAATTTTGGACGAAAATTAAGTCAAGAAAAGCTATTATTTGGCTTACATCGGAGGAGTCCAAAAATGTAGAGTTTCCGAAAAGTTATATTAATTACGGTACATAATCTCTTAAGATGAATCCAAAACTCTTCATGGTGATGGCTCTTTCATGGGTTGTTGGTTTCCTGGAAAATTCACTAACATTGGTGTATATGTATCAATTTAACACACACAACGGTCGACAGAATTCCATATAACTTACTATTATATGTACATATAACAGAAAACGCGAATTGGGAGAAATGTACTTACAACTTTGAAGCATTCCATGAAATAATGATAGCTTCATTCAAATAATAACGTTTTATAGTTTGTGCGATTTCGAAATGTTTTTGCATTGGCTTACTTAGTTGCACCGTCAGATTAGAAGGATTTTCAAACTATTGCATTTTTCGGGAAACATGGTTACTTCAATATTATCGTGCATGTATCCATATGCAAAATAGTCCAACAAACCTTTATCCGCATAATGCCTTTTGATTATTAATTGTTGTTCAAGAAGAAAACTTATCATGGTAAATTCCATATAAATATGATATACAGCACGATACACTACCACTGGAAGCTGTGGACGCGAACAACAAAACAACAGTCGTTTATGAGAATCTTACACGAAGCATCCATGTGTGTATGTCAGGGGTCTGTTGTACATAATACTGTATGTGTATTAAGTTTACTGTTTGATTTTCTTGTTAATAGTTTCACTAATCATAGTCATTTAAATAGCATACCATGTATTAAACAGACCTTTAAAATGCTATTCAAAGTAACTTTCCAGAAATTCTTCCCGTATTATGTTTTCGCAATTCAGACACCAACATGTTTTTTTGTTTGTTTTTTTGACATTTTAACCAGCTCAAACGACCTATATGAATGATTGACTATTAAGAATGGATGTACCCCATGTGTGTCATACGAGCAAGTGTTGAATGTAGAGCACATAACAGTTTGTTTAATCGAGTACTTTTTTAATACAATAAAACTCTTCATTTTTCAAAGCATAAATAATCCAAGTGTGAAAACCAATCTTGCATATAAGTTCAAAGATAACGTACTTCATAATATTGATATTTAAAAAAAGTATTATTAAAAACTTATAACCGAATGAGTTGTCTTCTTTTTTATACAAAATAATAAGTTTGATACAGTTTTAGAACAACAAAATGTATTCAGCAGTAAAGCTTTTATAAGCTCAAAGCCAACTTTTAACCCGTTTTATTGATGCATTACCTTTCCTCTTGAAGCAGGTTAGCAAGAATATGTATTTTTGCTATAGGTTGCATTCTTATATAGGCAACTTCATGTTAATCATATGTTTTGTGAATTGTTGCAGTTCTTACTTTTGTCAATTTTGTCACAATTTGATTTTCGAAAAATGAGGCCAACATTTGTGAAAATGAAGTGTAAGTTTTTGAGAATATGAGTTTGTCTGACAATACGTACATATCCTTTATCGTAAAATGTCTATGCTCTACATGAAAACAAGTAATACAGCACATCCTTTGATCTCAAATAATATAAAATAAATGCGTGCCCATACGTTACATAACGAATCTGTGCGTTCGTTTGCGACGTGTTTACAATATGTCAACTTAAGATGTCACGGTTTAACACAATACGATCTCGTGTTTAGATTCGATTACATATTTTCATTTGGAAGTGTGTTGAATAAGTCAACGATTGATCCTTTTTTCTTTGTTTATATTTTTTATGAGATGAATGGGTTTCCCGATTCAGTGCGTTATTGTTCAAGGTGGAACGTTACCCTACGTCGCAGATGTGTTTAACACATTTTATTCAAACAGATTTTTTTGTTAATATTTGTTTCAGAGTCTTCTGAAAACACGATTTTTTACATTTAACATTTTACAATCTTATAAACCAATTGTTATATTTAAATACGCGTTTGGACAAGTTGTGATGTGATAAAGATCGATTTTTGGGGTGGAACTTAATTCTTGTTAATGAAAATATTTTTATAAAATATTAAAATTGAAGCACTTACATCCGATATATAAAATATTGCTTTTAATACTTATCCTTATGGTTTTTTTTCCTTTGATGCAATAAGACAGGCGTATGTTTAGTCTAGTCATTCCAGCATTATACATTCTTAACTGTTTGTATATGACCAATATTGTTTATACCATTATTACAAAATAATTGGTGAATGGTTTTATAACTTGTTTTATTAGTAACTATCAAAATATCCTAAAAGTGGAATATTATTTGACAAAATAACATGTATGCTCTACCCTCTATAGGCACTTTGTAAACACTAAAAAGAAAAAAACAGACCGTTATTTACACGGATGTCGAGGACATTCCCGGAATACCTGATATATTTTTGCAAAACATTTTCAAGAAGCAAAACAAAAGTTCACCTTATACAAATATGATGCATGTCGTTATTATAGTATTCCCATATGTAACAATTCAATGTATTAAATATCATTACGCGCACTTTGCAGATGCATATTGTATGTGCTATTTTGTTGACGTTAACATCATACATGATGATAAACGGTGACGAACATGCCGTCGTAATTTTAAATAACTTATTATTAGATAAGCAATGCTATCTATATATGCTTTTGCGATTGGATGTCTTAATAGTAATACATGATTAACCAATACCAATGGTTCACACTTAAATCTTTCCCGCGGCATTTATTTCGTCTGATTTTCCTAGTGTAAATGCTACATTCTGAGTCTATATTCCCGGAATGCCCACGTCCTCATTATGTTGAGCATTTACAATATTTATCGTATGAGTGATATGTCAAAGCGCAAAAAGCAGAACTGATCTCAATGGCAGACATACCTTCAAGACGGCAATTCAAATACGTTATCGTTTAAACATGAAATTCGGATAAACACAACCAGTGACATTTTATACGATTGATAATCATTGTTCACTACTCTGTGATACAGACGTCCCTGCTACAACGCGCCCTGTGAACGTTGACAAATTGGCGTCTTTTTCGGGGATTTTTGTAAGACGTTGACGTACATTTACATGTCTTTTGAACATACACACCCATTTGACTCTACTTTGCTCTTGCTTCTCGGTTGTTTTTTGTTTAAATATCGAGAGGTCGCAACCATCCACAAGTCTGTTTACGTTAGTGACTTTCGAGATTAAGGATGTTCAAATATCATTTTCTCTCAGAATACACATTATTTGTGTATGTGTACAGTGCAATATTACCAATATAACAATTCATAAATTAAATGAAGTTCTTTATCTATACTAAAAAATATAATGCCAACTAATATTGGTTTTATCACCGTTTTTGTAACCTGACTTGTTTAAGCACATTATGAGAAATGCATTTCAAATGACACACACAGCTCATATCCCTGTAAAGGTATTTACACGATATAACTGTCGTTAAAGAATTCACAATTAGCCTGAATATGTTCAATAACTTTTGTCAGATTAAATGTTAAACTCAAATTAAGTTTTCTTCACAACTGTATCATATATACCTAAGATATAAGGTTTACAGACAAGGTTTTTATTAACAGAAGTGATTCGTTTTTCTTAAAGATTTAATAAATATTTCAGCAAATTGAATTTCCATAAAGTAAATAAGTTAATCTTTTCTCAGAATATTTTAATGAAGCTTAATGGTAAGAACTTCGGATTTACCTGTAATATGGCAATTCAATTAGTTTGATTACTTTTTTATTTTTATTTTTTTTTACGAAAGCTATGCTTCTTTGCAAATTATTACATACATTAACCCTGTATGTTTTTTTTGAAGAACAAATGGTTTCGCCCAATTTTTATTGTTTCCTACGTTGAGTGTTTAAACAAATGCTCGGCCTTCTTTGGCAATTTATTGTCATTTACGAAAAGTATTATTGTCCTCAAATGAAATAGTTCGTTATTGTTGAAGTATTTAAACATATTATGCCAAATTATCTTTTATAATAAAATTATATATGCCCGTGTCCTTAAAATTTGTATCTCTATGTTCCCTTTTGCACAACATGTCACTCGATACTGATAGCAAGCGCCCAATCAAATGTGACAATTACGTTTCATCATTGTTTCGGCAGCAGTAGATTTGTTTTGCACAAATCGTTATCGGAGAATGTCAAGTAATGATAAATCAGCATATGAACGCCTCACATTCAAACAAAAAGAAAAAAGACATTTGCCTAGGAAAACGTTTTATCCATTGGACATTCCATTCCAATAACCAACCTGTATAGAATACCCATAGCTGATGTAATGTCATAATGCATATACATGTAAAATAACTTAAAACTATATTTATTTTTTACTTTTAATAAACAGGAACACATATGTGCATATTAGATTAAGATAAATTATTAACCTATTATAATTTAGTAACTTTCTATTTTAGAAAAAAAAACATGTTTATATAAAAATGCCTTAAATGGTGTTTCTTGTTATACTTTCAGATTTCGACTTCAATGCATGAACAATGATGGACTTGCATCGTATTGGGGCTCATTGTTTTTTATGCATTCAATGCCCAAACTGCATCTTTATTACTAACGGAAGATTCATTAACATCGCACAGAACAGAGGACGCTTCATTAATCACTGTTATGTTTATGTTGTGTGTGTTTTCCGTACTTGGTTATCGGTAAGCATTAATCAAGAACACAATATGTATTAAATTCAATTGAAAGAAAATAAGCAAGGTTACTTACCGAATCAAATAATTTAATTACCAATAATATAAATTAAAATAGTTCGACAGTCATTGGATATATTTACTGATATTAAAGCGTAACCCTAATTACAAGAAAAAATAACAACACATTCAATGCATTTACCCGAAAGTGTTGTAATAAATCAACAGTATTTTTTTATTTATTTTTTTGCAATAAGCTCAATGAAGCTGCTTAGATGGCTAAAAAAAATGTCATGCGTTCATGCTTCGTTCGTCTGAGCTTGTGTAGATGCAGCGTGTCCATACAGTACCGTCGTCATTAATCAAGCACTTTCTTGCGAAAGAAATTTCACAATGTAGAGCAAGCGTGTCGCGACCTATATCTATTACCCAGAGGTCAAGGTAACACATACAGATAATTGATGAAATAAATAACTAACTTTATCATTCAGTGGACATCTTTTTAATAAATTAACGACATATGGGCATGTGACATGCCGTAACTTCATCATTAAAACGGAAATTAAAATAACATGCCTCAAATTGTTTAAAAACATTTTGCGCCTTATGGCTCTATCCCAAACTACAAGGGCATGTTCACACTCATTTTTAGATAATTACGCAATAAATGACCTATGACAACGGGCTTAACATGTTGCCGACGGGCATCTGGTTATATCTGACACCAAAGCCTGTGCTCACAAGAAATGGCATCAATACATTACTTCATATCGCAAGGTTATTACGAGCTAACGAAATTCATCTAAGACTGAATGTATGTGATGGTCACGCACTTCAAGGTGTACATGTTGTCATCTTCACACTTGCTGTGTGGCAATACACTTGACACGAACGTTTAACTAATGAGTATTCTTTTAATTAAATATATGAAGCAATCACTAAATTTTATGTTTAACGTGTATTGATTAGTCTATGCATTTCTGAAAACAGTATCTTAATCAACAATACATATATTGTTCGTGAAACGTTAGCTCCGATTTTCATAGGCGTAAAACGCTATATTAGCATAAGGTAATTATGTCTTTGTTTTTTTTTCTTTTTCAGATCGAAAGAATGAAAGAAGATACAAAGATGAACCATATCTAAGCAAATTAGATACTATACAGTTATTGACTAGAGGGCCATTGGGTATCATGGGATACGTGTCGGAAGCATGTAATATTGACCTAGGCAACATCCTATGTCAATATCATAATCTCCCAGTGACTATCATATCATTTTGCATGGCTCGCTAGTCAATAAATCTTGTATTATATGCCCTGTTCATAAAACGCATTTATTGTCCTGTCAAGTGATGTCTACAACTCAGTTTAACCATCATCGTACACCATGAGGGTCATTTCTATGTTACGAAGTCATCAAGTCATCATTGAAGTAAATTATAAAAAAGTATAAAAAAATATAATGACAAAAGTAAACATCGTGTTTATTTTGCATAAATAAAGTGTGTATTTATTATTCAATTTATAGATTCCATTTAATGAAAGTATCATTAAAAGTATGGCAACGTGCGCGATACACGAAATGTTTTACATTACATCGAGCTCTTTCCAAATTTGGTAACCATCCTTTATTTCAAACTTGAACTGAAGAGTGGAAATTGATTATCTAATAATTAATGCATATATTGAAACCAACATTAATTGTGAGTAACATCCCTACTTTTACGAGGTGTAGCTTGTTTCATTTACTATCTAATTGTGTATACTATTTTGGCTTATGAAATTCACGTATATTTCTGCATTAAGAGCGTTTCTATTTTAACGTTCATTATCAAAGAAGAATATTATCACGTATGATTTGATTTTAAAACGCGTGTTTCCTTTATTGGTGCATTTAATGAAAATACATCAATAAATTAGTAACGGGTCAATAAATAAAAACATGCTGAAAAAATTACTTAAAGATAGCTTTTGTCAACATCATCTGAATCGAAAAGAGACTTGTATAGTAAAATGACAACACTTTATAGACTTCAGAACTAACTGAGACACGTAAATTATACTTAAAAACCAAAATTCCACCATATCCAAGCACATATGATATATATTAATAAGAAATTTAAAATTATGTTTGGACATAACATGAAGTATTGTTTGTATATCAACTCAAATTCAGAACGAAAATAACAGAAAACTACTTTTTAAACAATTATTACATGTACTTTCTCTAAAAATATATATAACTATTCATCAATATAAGCAGAATATAAAAGCACTGGCGAAATTGAATGTAATGTAAATATATACTAACCAACATTATTACTGTTTAGTGTGATATGATTCTAACGCCATCAACGATTATAAAAGGTGCCTCAGGTCTTACGCTTTGTAAATTAAATGACGTTCAATTACATTAACCTAGCATTAAAAACTCGTTGGTATATGAAAATATTTTTTAATTGAATGGAGCAAGAGTTAAGAATGGTCAAGTTTTACTGAAGGGTTTTTAAGCGGTATTTAAATATAATAGCACATTTATTACTTATTTCAAACACGTTATAAAGGGAGCGGATGAAACATTTTTCGTAGTTAACGTCTTTATATAATGATGGTGATATATGTACTAAAGCCATTTATCTTATTCCATTCGTTAAAAATTAAGTTCAAAATCACGAACACCTAAACAAATACAGAGTGTTTAACAACTGAAAAACATGGTATTTTATTTTATATCAGTTCAACAGGAAGTTGTTATATCAGTCGATGTTGAAGGTAGTTCATATTACTCGAAATGAACAATAAAGATGTAATGTAGTTTAAACACAAACAGCAGCAAAAACAGCAATAAACATGTTTTATCAATATTAAGCGCAAGTGGTCATGACGTCATTAATTACTTGTCAAACATTACATTCATTCCCGCCAAAAATGCAGCGTCGAAGCGATTTTTTTTTCATTATTTGCTTTTAAAATGGTGATGTAAAGGTATGATTAACAGAAATAAAACAGGTTAATGTCTGATCTTTTTGTAATATATTAGGTAAGCTTCGCCATTATATAATTCTAAGCCTCGACTGATATATTACAAAATGATCAGGCAGTAACCTGGTATCCTCTATATGCAATATATTGGTGAAAACCTATAAAGAATTATTAAGTTAAATTGTATATAATGGTTTTTTTAAGTAGATTGTCGTTAACAATTGAAAAAGTCTTAAGTTTTACAGAAATCATGGTCAGTTTTCGTCAGTTCAAACTTGCTTTATACAACTATTTAATAGTACATGAATACATATTTCCACATCTCAAATTAGTATATGTCACAAGAATCCTTTAGCTTTAATCAATAATATATTTTAATAATTTCATAAATAGTTTCTTATGCTGGGATGATTTTTTCTATGATACGATGTGTCAGTTCACTTTTCGATTTATGAACGTAACTCTGGAGTGGGGGGATAGCTAATTCTAAGTTATACATTCTAATTCTAAGTTTTACATTCTAATTCTAAGTCATACATTCTCGATTTCTTCACATTCGTGTAACTATGCTCAATTGAAAACGTAATCGGACTAGCAGCGATCTGAACATCTTAACAAATTAACAAATCTTCATGCAAAATCAATACTTGATCTAGTATTTAAACGAGTCGATCGTCTCTCTCTCTCTCTCTCTCTCT
>VMBQ01000515.1:222480-274740 GCA_007657795.1 Dreissena rostriformis | reverse complement strand
TGTTCTTCCAAAGGGCGTAGAAATACGCTTCACGAAAGGTATAACTATTGATTAATAAAGACAATGTATTATATGCTTGCAACGATGCCACTGCCTTCGATGTAATTAAATACCTATTATAGAGAACAGACATAGGTTATAATTGTTAATAATTTGCAGTAGCACTGTCTATTTTATAAACTACTCGCGCGTTCAGTAGTTAAAGTAGTTTAATTTCCTCTAAGCTACTTCTTCATTTGAACATTACAATTTATTTATACGAATTGAGTGTGGATTTCCTATTGCGTATAAATTCGAACACATCCCGCCTGAAATTATATGACGTAATTATTTTTTTTACAACATTTGTATTAAGAATAATAAGACAACCGTAGATTGTTCGCTAATTATCAACCCACGTAACATGTCTATACAAAATCAGTTGATGAACGCGAATAAAAATCTGCAAAACTTAAACTTGTTATTTAATTATAATTGTCAGTAATGTGTTGACACCAAATCATTTTGTTATTTAATGTGATATATGTTTGTCGCTGTGTTCCAGTTTAAGACGGAGCAAATCCAATTCCACTTCCTGACCGGTCTTAACAAAATCCAATACCACAGCAAGGCCGGTCGGTCATCATAAATCAGACGCTGTGAACATATCATTCATCAGCCGAGGCCAACAAATACCAACAGCAACTGCTATTACCAGAGTATGCACTGCAAACAAGATGTACCCATTATTTCGGATTTCCACAAATTGAGATGTACGATCAGTATTATCTTAGCTAAGCAGACTTTATAAAAGTGTATTGATAATGCCGCATTATACACTTGACGCGTGTGTCACAGAGACATGAATACAATGTTTAGACGTACTAGTGCCGAATTATGTGTTTGTTGATATATATAATTATTTTATTGTTATATTCAAGCTGATGTAATGGAAATTCTTATATAGAGAAATTACAAAATCAACTCGGTTCTCTCTTCATTTAATTATGGTATGCTTGACATATAGTTGATATATACGGAATCCGGATAGTGCCATCTATATTTTCGCGGCACACGAAGCGACGCGCGAGAATGTACCACGAAATATGTCACTTGTGTAGGTAGCCCAAAAGGCAATATATCGTGGTAAATATCGCGTGTCGCTACGTGTATCGCGCAAAATATCGTATGTCGCTTCGTGTATCGCACCAAATATCGTGTGTCGTTTTGAGTATCGCGCAAAATATCGCGTCTCGCTTTCAAAAGGCGACACACGAAACACGAAGCGACACGCGATATTTTGCGGGACACTCGCAGCGATACACGATATTTCATTATTCAAATATCGCCCAAATTATCTGAATCTCGAGTATCGCAGCTTAATTTCAGACCTCGACACACGACACACGAAGCGATACTCGATATTTTGCGCGATACACTAAGCAACACGCGATATTTGTACTGTTCAATTATCGTTGTAATAATATCGCCTGTCGACTCTCGCGTTTTTAAAAAATTATGGAAGACAAAAAGGGGATATGTTAACATCATCAAGCATAAGTCGTAAAATATTACTGTTACACCGTTCAAAAAACGCGAGAGTTGACAGGCGATATGATTAAAGCGATATTTGAACAGTACAGTAAGAGACAATTCGCTTCGTTTGTCCCGAAAAATTTCGTGTGTCACTTCGTGTTTCGTGTGTCGCCCTTTGAATGCGAGACACGATATTTTGCACGATACTCAAAGCGACAAACGATATTTTGCGCGATACACAAAGCGACACACGATATTTTTCGCGATACACGAAGCGATACACGATATTTTATTATTCAAATATCGCCCATATTATCCAAAATATCGTGTGTCGCTTCGTGTGTCGCGTAAAATATTGTGTATTGCTTCGTGTGTTGTGTGTCGCCCTTGATGAAATAAGGGCGAGATTATAGATGGCACTATCCTGATTCCATAGATATAACTTGAACGACAACGCATTTGACAACACAAACAGGGGGTTGTTTGTTATGCTTCTTTGGATAATATATGTTAAATATAAGATATGTCAGTAAAAAAAATATCATAGTAAATGCTCCTTATTTGTATTCATATCTTCAATCAGACAGAGTGATTTGGTGTTTGTAATTTACTAAGTAGACTTATTATAATGATAAAAGTGTCAAAAGCTAACGCAGCACGTTCATACATACATAAACATGTGTTTAAAATAGTCCACCCAGTGCTTATAAATCAAGATATAGATAGACCTTGAATTGTTAAAGTTTTGCGTTTTAGCTCTGTAAAAGTTCTCATTGGAGTTTTTTGAGTCTTTGGTTTTGACGCAACGCTTTACCTGCTTATCATGTACTTTAAAACCAACGCGAACGCACTTTTACCAGTACGAATGTAATACTTAATTGGATTTCTATTGTTGCGTTGCAATTCAACGTGCATGATGACATTTGATAACGGGCATCTATACATCATCAAATACTAGTTTCATTTGTTGAAGACTTCCATAAATGAGAGTTGCATGACATTGACACATGGCATTATCCGATTCCATTTGCGAACAGTGCAATTACAATTGTATCATTATAAACACGCTGCTGAAGCAACGGAACAAAAACGCTGATAAGGTGTGCTTATTTATGTTGAAATTTCCGTAAAATCAATGGAGATCAGTAAACGTTGGGTTCCCTACCTTATGTTAACCACGCTTATGCAAAAAGGAAGACCGTTATGGTCATTATATAAAGTACGAAGTTTAAAATTTACTGATAACGAGGAAACACATACTGCTACGCCGATAATGTATAATTGCCTTTATAGATACGGCACTTGTCGCATGCAACATGCATGTATAGAAATGTTTGATTCTGCATATTGTAATATGTGATAGGAACACACGTTATCATCACAAACATGTGCTTCAGACAGGTACCGACTTTTATCTTGCAAGAGTTTTATTTATGAGAATTATATTAATCGATTTAATTCATTGTGTCTTGACAAAGTTTTCCATCAAGTTTTATTGCGTATTGTATACGCCTAAGGGAAACATATTCTTAGGTGATTGATTTGTGTTTGTTCGTATGTAGATTTGTTAGTTAGTTAACACAATAAAAAACAATATGACACACTGATCGATTACTGTTGCAAAGTACCGGGCCATTACTAACTACATAGAACTGTTACGTGTATCCAGCGGAACTACCATGTATTAAGTACTACGTACAAACCGTATTTAACAAACCATATCAGCAAAATATTGACAAATACTTCCAATCAAGCTGCATTACATTATTTTTTTTTGTAATGGCCTAACGTAAAAAATGATCGGTATTGACAAAGCAATTAACAAGCTTAATAAACAACAGCCTAGGGGACTGATGTCAATCTGTTCTGCTACTCATTAAGTTGTATATAACCATATGTTTACCTATAAATGACCCCGTCATGTGTTAACAATCTTATCTAATTGTTTGTGTTTGGTATAATACACTACGCAGTTATTTGAAAAGTTATATATTTTATTTCTATCGATCTAAACTATTGACTGATATAAATGCTTCTAACAAGTTCTAAACGATGGTCGAAGGAGATTGCAACTTTCAATGTACGCCATTGTTTTATATTAAGTGTGTTTATATATATTAATGTAATAAATTGTCATTTGTTATTCAAGAAGCATGGTTGCCTAATTTGTATTTCAACTTTACTTTTAATGTCATAACATGCAAGTTTCAAGAGACATTGATAACATTGACCTAAAATAAATACCGTGTATTGCTACAGTCAACCTGGCAACGTTCAATTATTGCGCCAAAATCAAAGCAAAATGGCATACAAATGTCTTAGTTGATATGATGGTTTCATAGCCGGTCTTTAATTCTACTGCAATTGGTCTTATTAGTTAATGCACAAATGTCAGGTTTCTACTGAGTATGTACGTCTTATCAGACAATTAAATTGCATAGACGTATTTAAACAAGAAACATTTATTTGCTGATTACAGTTTCAAGGAAGGCTAATCACGAAATGTGAGATCGTTATCAAAACCAATCCGGCACTTAATGAAGAAAGCCGTAAAATCCAAGCCATTTGTTGTTCTGAAATGTTCATATGCACTTCTGCATAAAGACCCATTCATACGATCACGTGCCATATCGGAATGGTTGTTGCTTGTGGAAGATCTACACAATTAAACGGTTTGCGCGTAATAGCATTTGTGCACTATTCTTAATGCAATAATGCGCGGTGTTTTGAGTAAAAATATTTTATTATTAATTATATAGGTATATGCAATATGCCAACCATATGACGAGTACGCTAAACGCTTGCTAACCCATAAATGGTTTGCAAACAAGTCGTTTTTTCGTCAATTAATAAAATGAAATTGTCCATTAAAACACATTCATAGTTTCCAATATCTACATTTGCTTCTGCGTACATGTGAATATTTGTCTTAATGTCTGTTACTTACTCATGCTGTCTATCATGAATGGATTTTCGAACTAGAAACTAGCATTATAGGCATTCATGATAGTCATAACAAAATGATATATCGTGCTCTAGAACCAAATCCTTTGTTTAAATGCTTAGATAACACAAAGTATGGCTCCTCTAACTATTATTGAGTTTGTGATGTACATAATATTATATTTTCCCTGAACTTATTAAATAATGGTGAACTGTACTGTTTGCTCTACGTCTGCGTATTTACCACCGCTGATTGGTTCCATACACTGTTACGACATATGTGTCTTACTTCAAATGTTTGGGTGGTGGGGGTTGAATAAAAAAAAGGCTTTAACCTTTCGATGTTACGGCCACATAACGGATTTACCACAATATATATCATGCTAAAGTGGAAAACATTAATTGACGAATTGATGTTTGGCGAATTGATGATTTTGTAATTAACATATCTCCATTCGTTTGCATTTTATATATTTCTTATGCAATTCGAAACTTAGTTTATAGGCTTACAAAATGTTTTCTTACCTACAAAATACTAAAAACAATTGTATTTAATACTATTATGTTATGAAAGACACCTCATGTCTGATCATCAAAAAAATCATAAGCCGTTCTCTCTGGCCAATGTACCAAAAACGTTAATAGTTTGTGTTGTATTCGACGTAATTATGATTATCTGCTGGACATGATATATCACATATAAGATAGTACATTGTATGTATTGGTGCTTTATTTGCATAAAGGTAATCGAATATAATAATTCAATTTTGTATAATCAAGATTGTATTATTTTGTATTATCATGTAAATTGTACATTGAAAGCAAGGTTGACTTAATTTTACTTGAAATATGATCGATACATGACAATAACCATTCGAAGGAGGGATCATATGTAGCCACGCGATCAAGGTCATTGTTTAGTTTCTTAGCAGATCATTATTAACAGCGATCTCTAAACAGAAAAGAATGCTTTCAACAATTGAACAAAAACAACATAAAACTCAAAATAAGGTTATTGTAAAGCTGTACTATGATTATTTAAAAAAAAACAATCCATTTAATTTCCAACTGTAGAATACAAAAAATGAAGAGTTAAGACAGTATGTATACGACCATTGCGTATTTTCCCTTTTCATTTACTTTCGGCCTTTCTGTCTCATATTGTGCTAATGGGAACTGAGTACAAATGAATTATTTGTTTTATTTTCTTGCTTGTACATGCGTTTTGCTTGACGAGCATGCTTCAAAACAACACCACTATTTGTTCGTGTTAATGAACTACGAGCATCAGCTTGTACTTACNTTGGTCTGTTTGCGCCAACTTTAACATTGGCCATAACTTTTTCAATATTGAAGATAGCAACTTGATATTTGGCATGCATGTGTATCTCATGGAGCTGCACATTTTGAGTGGTGAAAGGTCAAGGTCATCCTTCAAGGTCAAAGGTCAAATTTATGGGTCAAAATCGCTCAAAAGTGGACATAGTGTTTCACAAACACATCTTGTTTTATTTTGTTAAACGTACACATAGTGAAAAAACAACCATAACATATGTTTACAAATAAACAACACAATACAAATACAATATCTCAATTCGACAACGTTTAAATGTTGGGAATCGTACTTTCAGGATATTCAGGTTAGAGTGACGAATATAACACAACTGAACTATTCACCTTATAATACTGTGCCAGTAGCAGAACCTGATTGAAACCATATTTCCGTTGTATTATACATCAATATACTGTCCGACTAGTAGTATATGCTATTGTAAGTAATTACATTTATGAATACAAAAAATACGAAAACTTCTGAGTCTAGAACTACACACGTAGATGCTGTATGTTGCTTTGTCCGTAAGGCTATAGGGGTTCTGACAGCAATCTACAGGTCCCGTGAAATCTTGCACATACATCACTTACAAATGTGTTGTTTTTATAAGCAAACCAGACTGATTACCACGGCATGGCGACATTGGGTGATCTGTTGAGTAATCAAAGTGGTTGATGCGATACCCGTGGAAAACAACAAAGCTGTTTTTACAAATGACGTGTCCCGGCTGCTAGGCAAATACTCTTTTGAATGTTACTAATTTCCAATCGAACAATGTCAAATTGCCTTTGACTGTTATTCCGCGGGGATGAATCACACGATAATCGCTTTTATTATCTGTGAATGAATTGCATTATAAACTAACGAGAGCAAGTCCCTTGACAAGTTATTCGTGTTGCCCTCTATACGTGGCTAATTAAATGACAGGTACAAAAAATAGCACACATGTTTATACAGGAACATGTTCATATATTATATACAAAACATGTGGTGTTTACTACAGCCTCTTAGAACTCAGGACTCAAACCAATGAAACAAAGGTCAGACCTACCCAAAGGTGTGACCATGCGTATAAATGGTATTAATAAGTCCTTATTTAATTTGGCGCTATAATAATTGAAATTAATCAAATATAGTTTGTTTTATAATTACTGATTAAATCAGGTCGGTTTGTACTTTCTTAATTCACCGTATTCAACAGCTATTATCCGTGATATTATCTAAGAACTTGAACTTCTGATTCTAAATGAATGCATACACATTTGCGCCATCCTTTTAAGTTTAACGAAATACCGAGTTGTTTTATTGTTGTGAAAGTAAATAAAATATTTATGTTTAAATACCTACTTTATTATCCATACATGATGTTTAATATCAGACCCATAAGTAAAATATATGTTTAAAATAAATGAGTTCAATGTAAGAGAGAAAACGATTGGAAAAAGTATCCTAAAGGTTTGCTTTATAATCGCATGTTAGTACATAGTATATTGTTACAGTAGCATTTAAAGCTAAACAGATCATGATGGGGCAGCCCAAATTTTTTTAATTAACACAAACTCAATATAGTACAAGTAGTCATCGGAAACTGAACCTGTCAGGTATAGTATCTGTAATAATAACGATTACGTAATAATGAAAGGGGTGTTTAAAAGGCATAACTTTGTCATTGGAATAAGAGGTGATTTCGTAGAAGTATATAGTCACTCGATGGGATTTCTAACGCAACAGTTTCATTTGGTATGATTTCTCGATTACTTATCTATGGATTTCGTCAAAATTGGAATATGAACAAATAGAGGATATGTGTTTGCTTTCGGGAAACACCGTAAACTGTTTTCTCAGTAAAGTTACAAAATAAATATTTTCACTGGCACGGCGAAAAAATAATTTGTGTTTTATATTTTCACTGGATTTGATCAGTTTTTTGTTTGATCTGTTCAACTTGCCCTTCCAATAACGAACCGGTTTGGTTTGAATCGTTTTGACCACATCATAAACAATCAGTACATTAACTTAAATAAATTGCGGTTAGCCTTTTACAAAGTAAAAACAAACTGTATAAAAAGGTCGCGATCATTGAATGGAAACGCAGATATATTTTCGTAAAAATTATAAACACTAAGATTAATGTAAAACTGTGGATTAGATACTGCGAAATAGTGTTCTGAAAAGGATTATTAATAGATTTAAACTATTGTCTTGTTCTCTTGTTATTCCGAAATGTCAACATAACTTATTTAAAAAGGTAGCATAAACACGTTGACAATTGAATGCGGAGGACAGAATCGGATAACCGGTAAAACTAAACTCTGGAGATTTTTTATTACGTTTGTACCAATATACCATTGCCTTGTAGTCGCCTTGGCCCAACAATACTAAGGAAACCTCAAAAAAAGATAATAAACAGGTAAGGCTTTTTATAATAATAATAAGTTCACATTTAATATTAATTGTAAATGAGTATTGCTATATTATCAATATTAACTTTCGAGATGTTAATCTTTCTTTTATTTAAATTATTAATTTGGTTGAACAGTGACAAGACATGCATCAATACTATATTTCATAATCATTTTCAATTTAAACAATACAACGACGTCACCACTGATGTCAATAATAGAGCTTCATTGCCGTGGAACCTCTCATTTGTTTTTGCACTTTAGATTCACTGGTATTGTATAAAAAATGTCGTGAACTGAGTGCACGAACAATACAACATATTCTAACTACAAAATTCCAGCGGATCATTGATGTAAATGGAGTTGTCAATTATCAGATTAAAGTTTGTTAACTATATTTCATTTAAAATTAAAAAAACAATGTAACGATGTTGGATTAATAGTATAGTTCCATTTATTAAAGGGATGTTAATCCGCAACTGTTAGGGGTAGGTTCTTTTCATGTGTAAATAACGAGTCTCTCTATATGAGTTCATACGTGTATTTATACTCATCCTGAAAGTATATATTAACAATATTAAATCTCATGTAATGTATATCAGTCACATATCCAAATATATCAGAATATCTTAGATATCACATTTAGTACATTACATGTCACATATAATAATAACAGTACAGGTTAAAACATCATCTTGTGTGTAGTGGCTCATTTCTGCTATCAGACACATATACAAAACTGTACTTTAGACACATGTACCTTAGAACATATGTTAACTTACATATATACATATTATACAATTATACATGTACATAACAACAAAGAGCTATAGCTTACCCAGTTGTGGACTGGAATGATACACTCTATAAACACCAGCTCACCAACACACAATTCTAAGTTTAAAAAGTAAACAATCAGTTGTTACATGTTTACCATGTCATGTCTTATTTTCAACTGCTCCCTAGACCAATGAGAAGCTTCTAATTTGTTGGGAATAGGAAGTGACCTGGTGTCAAGTAATACACTAGGTTGAACAGAGTAATCCCAAGTATGGTCAAAGAGAAACAACTCAATCAAATTACCGAAACTCCAAAATCAAGCCTGCCACACCAACAACACCATATTATAAGAGGGTAATATTAGTTTTGCCTTCATATATTTTCTATAAGAAGAAAACACTAATATTGAAATTAGCGGGCGCTTGAGGCAGTGAATTTTGCAAGAGAGAATGATATAAATCGATTGATTAAAATCATTGTTTTCCAAACGGTTTATCCCAAGTTTAATTTCATAATATATCCGCGCCTAGTTAGTCGTTGTTGATTTGTATGGTAGCCTAATTTTGCAAACCACTGTCGAAGAGATCGATAAACTTGTGTGCTAAGATTGTTTCCAATTAACTTGATCAATGCCAACAAATGGCATCTTTAACGTGTCGCCCGCCGAGACCCGGGTCTGAAGTATGTCTCACCAAATTAACGGGATTTAATATTTTGATATGCATAAGCAATTGATTGCATCGGTAAACCTACATACTCTGTCACCACTAGTTTATATCAGAGCTATACCGTCTGGTTCTAGGTGTCTTCAGCCCAATTATAGTTGACAAGATTCAAATCCTGGTCGAAATCGGGATTTCCTTAATCTGATAGTTGACACTATTGCAATTGTTGGGGGATTTATATAAATCTTATCCTTTGGTTCTAATTAGAGGTTAACCATGTTTCTATGAAACTCTTTAATTTCTTTTTTTCGTAGTGTTAGTTCAGTCTGGTTTGATATTCATTATTTACTTCCGTCTCAAGTGGGGTGATGACGTCATAACCATATTTTATGTACTTTAATGTTGTAAATTTCAGCTAAACTTTCTATCAAAACAGAAGAGGATCAGGAAACGTAAAAGCTACAGATTTACTTTGTTCATTATATGAGTTTATTTTAATTGGTTTTGTAGTTCCTGAAGGTCTATCTGCTAGCTTTATTGCTTCAAATCAACATACAAAAGTAAAAACCATGACGAAAACATGCGTGACAGGACAAACATGATAGCTTAACGCTGTTTGGTGTTGTATCTCAATTTCAATCTTCTGCGTGAAATATCTTCAATACATCTCACACTACTTTTCATAGGTTGAGTATTGGTGAATATGATATTTACATGACAAAGACTAAGATGATATTATTTAACTCCAGTTGCGAATTACCCGTGTTATCATTATAACCACGACAATTTTATTGAAACTGAACAACGCTACTATTGATGATTTATTGATATCATGTGTTTTCTCCTAGTGTATTATTATACCGCAATAAAAATTATTTCCAACATGATGTAGTGTATGTAAAATTGTAATGACAGAAAAGTATTGTTCTGAACATGTTAAACTATTGACAACGAGTTTGGGTTAAAAATCTTAACAGAAACAAATTTTACAGGAATAATTTACCGTAAATTACAATAAAGATGTACACTATTCTCAGCAATGTTTAAGCGGCTTAAGTTAACTATTCTATTGTGTCCTTATATAATAAAAAACGTAGGCACTAGCCTTTTTTCGTTTCCTAATTTTCAGTCAACACCAAGAACCAAGTGACAGAAGAACGATATATACACTTTTTTGTGTTAACAAAATAAAGGTAAAGTTGCCTCTTCCTTAATACGAATATGTTATTGTATTTTCAAAAGCTTGAATTCGAAATTCCAACATTTTCATATTGTACATTGGGCACTTTTTACTTTAATACTAGCCTATATGTTCTAAATATCTTGTCTACACAAAAGTAAGAAGCTCGGGAACAAACAATCAGTTGATCAATGGTTCTTAATTGTTACGACCGCATTTTGTTTCTAGTAGGAACACACAAGTATATTTGAAGTATCGGCTAAATTAACAGTATATGGACATCACGTAAATTAATGTTTACTGTTTGGTCGAATGATTTTATCAATTGAACCAAAAAAGTACCGTGACCCAGTTTCTTCCGAATCATAATTTGCTTATTACATCCAGGAATTATTTGACCTCTTTTTTTATTCCTTAGTCGGTACGTGTGTTCATAAGCCAGTTGATCAAACTTTGTATTAAAACAGTGCTCGTTGTGTAAATCGATTAGTTTCTGGTATAACGTTACGTGCGATTTGGCAGAGCGAGTTATTTCTTAGCTTTTTTTGTTATTTTGTATTACTTAATATGATCTTTTTTACTTATTATATCAGAAGTATATAACTGTAATGGTCATGCACATGCACATCACTTAAACATGTTGTTAATAGTATATTTAAAAGAATGGTAATAGTTACTTAAAAATCTTTGAAAGCAAGGCTGGATACAACAAATAAACATTCAGAACTTATATATTGACTAATTCGTATTGACTTATCTGTATTGAGACTTTGCTGTTTATAATGTTTCACGGGTGACCCTTTTCGGCAATAATTCACAAAAACGCTGCAGAACGCATTTTTAGGAAATGTTGATCACAGGTTCTTGATTACTAAGGTCATTGACCCCTAGTAGTTACTCGGTGCTTCTCTCTGTTTCCGATGCCTGCGTCCGACATAAAAATTTGCGTTTTGTGTTATCAAATGTGTTTTGTGATTAATTTCCGGCTTAAATGTACACTCTATATCGTGTATGGCGCGTTAGAGTAGTGTACTATCTATGTTCCTAGTATTCAGCACGTCCACTGTGTAAATTAGGACGTTCTTTAAGCGCAATTATTACACTTAACATGATTAGTAAACCAAGTAAACAACCCATGTTATCAATTAAAAATATTTTTTCACATTCAACGGATGTTGAATTATTGTGAAGTAAACGTATGTTTGACGTTTGAACCTTACAAATAGCTCAGACGCTCATCACTTATGTCGCACTAATTCCTTTGATGTCATTGACGCTCATCACTTATGTCGCACTAATTCCTTTGATGTCATTGGAGTAGCAGCAATATATAAATTATATTAATATAATAAAGAGATTCATTTCATCAAGAATCCTTAATACGTGGTGGCAATGGCTAGACTACGCCTGGATTTAGATGCAAAATACATATATGTTATACCACTGGAAGCAGTTGTTTCATATGAAATTGAGTGTAATTACTTGTTTGTAAACTTTCTTAAATATCTGCTATTATTTTGTCCATGTGTCGTGTTAGTAGACATCGTTCTGATAAAACTATGCAAATGTATTACACGTCTTAGTTTCAATGGCAGTTTCTAAACGAATAGCGATATTACCAGTAAGTGACACAAAACTGTGTGTTAGTCAACGGTTGGCTTTTATATGAAACGGCATTTGCAAGTGATGTAGTCCGTGTTTCTTCCAAAACAATTAATACATATTTGCATTGAAAATAAAATTTGAAACAAAATGTATTTTTATGTCACGTAACTTACACATCATACATTTTCATATAACCATTCCTCTTTATCTTCTATTATTTGTTATGACGATGGAACGTTATATGTCCTAATCGGCCAAAATGTTTTTAATGACACGCGCGTGTTGCAAGAATTGTAGCATGATTGTGGTTTGTCCGTTTAATAACTATTACACATGGGAAACCCGGATTTCTTGGGAGGACTGTAAATTTGATATTAAGCAGTAAGCAAAATGGGCACAAGGGTCGCAATAAAAATAAAAAAAAATTATCGCAAAATTGTGTTTTCTGTATCATATTTTCATAAATTCGCATCCGTCTCACAAATTACTGATGTATTCCATAATACATTGTGGAGCAATCACGATCGTTTACTTTTCGAACGCGTTATGCATAATAATTCCGACAAGTTTCGGGCCCAAGATAGTCCGTGAATTGACCATGTCATATTGTAATATGTATTACTACACTTTAAATCGAAACCTGTTTATTTTTATAATGAAGCACAATTTGTATTGCGAGCACATACTATTGCAATGCTGTGTGTAAATAAAAACTCAAACACATATATAAAAGATTAACACGAATATCTCTTTTGAAAATGTGTCTGGAATTGCAATATATATGTATGTTTCTTTTAACTACAATTGTAAAACTGCATAATATGGCCTGAAGCTTTTCTTCCGAAAATGTGCTTTAAAGTGCAACGAGGTATTAAGAGATTTCTCATAAGCCTGATTGATTAACAACCAGCTTATGTAAGATCTATTCTTGAGACACATGTGTAAATCGAATTCGAACCACTTTTGCACAAGTGTTTATCGTACATTGTGTGCCAATTTTTGCAACAGGTTTTACTAACAGAAATATATTATCACTTGGCGAATATTTTAATACTTGCATATTAAACGATTCACCTTTTAAACAAATGATGTTAGATATTATTGATTTAAACGATAAGATCAAATACGACTTCATTCTTTACAATGGCATTACGCTTCGATAGGACACACGGCTATGTTTCAGGCTAAATCTATTTTAGGTTTTTGGGACGATGGGAAATCAGCGAAGAGGATTAGATTCACGATGAAGCGTTTTGTTGCAAGATTACAAGATTTAGGTCGCGATATTTTCCAAGATAATAATTTAAATACGACTTGATTCCGACGTGTGCAAAAACAAACTGGCAGGCTAATTACTGCATAATCTTTTAAAATCGAAACTCATCATCTCAACGTTGTGCATTTATCGGTTCAGATGCCTTTCGTGCCACGTCAACTATCTACTGCACTGAATGGCAATTAACAGTCGCTTGAAACCACAATAATTGTGGACAATGGCAATCAATTATATGAATATAGACATATTAGCAGAAAGGAATTATTGCAACCATTCGCTTGTATTTGCTTTAAGGCAAGTGCAATTTTTTTGCATTAATGAGGTTTGAAAATGATGAATTATATAGTGTAACGCATCCACGTACTGGGGGCAGTGTCTGTGTTAATGACGTATCACTTACTCAGAGTAAATGAATTATCAACGAAATAATCTACCGACCGAGCTTTCTCATTCGGAGTGTTCATGACCTAANACACAATAAGTATTTCAATTATTTACATTGCCATAACATCAAACTAGCTTAGTATTCCACAGGACCATCACTTTTGCTCCCCTTTTTTAGAGTTATTCGCCTTAGTATATTTCTGTATTGAACATTTGCTCAGAAGCATATCTTGAAAACAATACGAAATATCATCTTGAAAATTGATATGTATGTATATTTCATTAAGTGGATGTTAAGTGAACAAGATTGAGCATATCTTGTACTTTATAAGAGGTATCACTTTGGAACTTTATATGCTGATACATCTCAATAAGGGAGAGTTCAGCGCTCATAAACCATAACTACTATTTTCATAGTTTTACACTTTTAGCTCTTTTAAATAGTCTTGCTGAATAGTTTGCACTGGGTTCATCTTGAATACACAGTGAGGTATGGAGATGTAACTTCATTTGTATCAAGCTTGCATGATTTTGAAACCAGTTATAAAAACTTAACTGCTAAGTTCAGGAGGGATATCCCAGGTACGACAGTTTCAGGTCTAGCTACTACATGTTCTGTATTTATAAAGACAATACACAATCAATTGTTGTCAGTTGCCATTTACCCACAAATGTACTTCTATAATTTTAACCCAACAATAACTTACTCTGACTAATTGAACACTCCTCTACACCACAATCGTACAAATGAAAAAAATACATAAAATATTTGAAATTAATATGGAAATATTAATCATCGGCAAGAACTTAACTATTGAGAAAACAAATTAGAATACTTAAGGGATGATCGATGAATATTATTACTTTAATCGATATAAATTACATTATTTTTCGCCAAACATATTTTTGTCCTAGTAATCAGCAACCAACATGTAAAATCAATATAATCCCAAACATTCGGCGCAAAATCCATTATTTGTTTAAGCTTTATCTGTGTGTGTTGTGTCAAGTGATAATAAGGCTTTGACGTCCTCGTCTCCATCTTTATTTTTATGTTGTGGGAGTAACGGTTTATAAAACGGTTTGGCCCAGAAAAGAAAAAATGCAATAAAAGTTAACATTACAGCATAAACATCATAATTTTTAGTTATCATTTTTTCGACAAAAACTCTCGTAAAAGTACATACATAAAATGAACATACGTTTCGTGCAATAAACACTCCTACACAATGGCAAAAAGGAAGACAATTTCATACAAACCGCACTTTATTGCGGCGCATACTAATCATATATTCATTTTTATTGCTGGCTGATTTATAATTGCATGGTATGAACTTCAACTTGTTCTGGGGGAGGGGCATACATGTTTTAAAATAATCTGTTAACCAAACTTATGTTCACCAACTATAAAAACACAAAAGTTCCAATATCGTTTGGTTTACACAACTACCACTCTCACATTGTACATTTAATCCCTATTGCATGAAACATTAATTAAATTTGAAACCATATACTATATGATAACACAATATATAATAATAAAATAAAATGTAAGGAAGTTTCATGCTATTTATGTACATACATAATTTCTCCAAATGCATTGCCTTTTGTCGCATACATAAAAATAGTGTATATAGTTACCGAATCGTTATGAATTAACCGATGTAAACTTGCTTGTGTAGAACATAATGTTATAATATCATTTAAATCTATGACATGCAATTCAGAACATTACAGCACTGTCATGAAGCAGAATCCTTGTGAAGAATTGCAAATCGAGATGTTTTGACAAAGTTTATATGGGGGGGGGGTTAGAAAGAGTACATAAAATACATAAGGACTGTAAATTAAACAAAAGTCCATCTCCTTTTCGCCAGTATATTAAAATTGCTTAACGATATTGATACTTAAATAGGCATTCTAGATTCAAATATTCCCAAATTGTTTATCTTCGAGCATATTTTAGGTAATCTGCTTGCTTCGCATGGAACTTTTTTTTCCTATTTTCATGAGTTTGTCGTTCGGAAATCAACATATTTCGAACGGTTAAGAAAATAACGTAACATTGCAATCTGATGAACTTTTCAAGGACCACGCAGTAGTCTTGTGAATAGGTTTGAAAAAAAATAACGAAATGCATTTTCTTTTTTTTAATGAACGCATTGAGTATATATACACGTACTGAAATGTATTCTATCGATTTCTTAGAAACAATAAAACAACAAACAGATGATACAGTTTTAATAACAACATTTTTTATGGGTTGTGGGAGGCGAGTATTTTCTTTTTTTCAAGGACCAAAACTTAAATTCGGTTATCAGTTTCAAGTTTCGGTTCAGATCAGATTTTCTACTTATATTACACGTTTGTATTGCATATATATTAGGATTAAGTATACTCATTGTTTCCCAATGCATTTTTATAACCACCTCATATCTGAAGTTCAGTTTTCCTTTATGCATTGTGTTTGTATATGTCGCATTATTTGCTGATTACCTTAAACATAGTTCAGACGTGATATTGATGTACTTGTGGAATTAATGAAAAGACTATTTGGAAAACTATAGAACACTTTTGCTTCTTATGTATTTCTTTAAGTAACTAGATTTATAAGTTTCTTAGAGTTTGGAAAAAACAAGTAATACCGTGGAAAAAAAGCACATGCAATAATGGGAAGGTTTAAAAATAACTCGGAACTATTATCCGACATTCAGCAACACTATAAACACGCCATTATATTAAGGAGCCTGGATACAAAAAAACTATTGGATAAACATAGTGCTCCTCATATATAACATAATGAATTGTTATTAGACGTCATAGCTTTCTCCCAATGTGAGGGAACACAAAATATCACGTGACCACCAATGCGAACTACCAAAGCTATTTATTTATTTGTCTATTGAAACAAGATGTAAACATTGACCGACATTTTCTACCTTAAACAATTTGTTATTTTACGAAAGTACAGATGCACCATACGTACCGATATTTCCGAGTTATATCGGTATATTGTTTGTATTCCTAGGTACTATACTTCCGGTGAATATTCAAAAACAATTTTCCATTTGGGATTCAAGAGTATTAATACAATATTTATTGTTTTACGCACGATTAAATTGTGAGAAATGAATAGCAAATTATGGAAGCTAAAATGTTAATACTGCCATCTATGTTACACACATTTTTGTCTCAGACAATACTTTGGTAGTGCATGCTTCAAATCAATAGAAGGAGTATAGATTATGGAGAGCGAACGCGATAAATTGTTCTAAAATAAAACAATCCTGTCTGGTAACAGCTTATTTCCTAATTCAACTATCAGAAGGTCGCTTTTAGACGCCTAAATTTATTTCTTCATTTTCTCTTGATTGTTGCTAAAGAACTCCATATTTCAGTGCACATTGCTTATTTATTCTAATAATATATAAACTGTACTTTTAATGTAGGTTAGTAATAGAAAAATGGAATTTGCTTATACTGTCTATTTAGTTGTATTTTATCTATTGTTTATCACCTAGCAAAGATAGTACCTTGTTATGTCTTTTTCGGTCGTGTTTCCTTGTTAAATTAGTGGTTTTGAAAATTGATGGAAGATCTAGCCACCGTGACTGAACATTTCCAACTTTATATCAATGATCTGAACATATTGCTGTAGGCTGTCCGGTCGATGCGTACATTGTGCCCGCCATAAGTGTGCTTGACTACAATTTTAGCTCAAAGGGCAGCTTCTTAGTTCATGAATAAAACAGCTCTGTTGTTCTTTTTCTTTTGTTGCACAATAAAAATCTGTACTATGATATGAATTAATCTAAATCTCGGTACCATCTACCTTCCTTAGTGCTATCTCATAAGGAATATACTGCTATAAGGCTATAATTATATTTATTAACGTTGAATGAAATCTGGCCCAATTATGAGGATCGGACCCGTTTCAACCGGTTTAAAACCCCAAGGAATAATATTGACCGTTGTATGACGATAAACCCAGTTTAAGGCGTGTGCGTTTTGTGAGGGTTCTGTGTTTTGAGAGATTATATTTTCCACAACTGGTTACTTGCCATAAAAAAGTCTTACTTCTGGTAATGAAATTTAATAATGCCGGGCCCAGTTGGTTTAGTTTGTAGAGTGCTGGGCGTCTAATTGAGTTGAGTTCTAATCCCAGCTCAGCCTCATAACTTGCATCGGAATCAGTCGTGAAAGTATTTCTACGACCTATCATCCATTAGTTATGATTCAAGTCGTATGTGCACTAAACACTGGAAAATCGCATAGATGTACTAAGCCTGTCTAAATGTGGGTACGTTAATAGACCGAAGTGATATTACTGAAACACGTTTACAATGGACATAACACCAACAAACCAACAAGCAAAATAGTGTAAGTGGTGTTAAAAGTTTACTGTATAGTTCAGTAAATGGGGCCCATTGATAACACATGCAAATGATGCAAGTTAATCAAGAATTATCAAAAGACGAAAAATGCCAACGATGTGTACACGAATGTCAGGCATTTGACTGGTACCCATATACAGAAGATATGTGTTTGTTTCGATAGAGACTCCATTTTAAGTCATGGTTGATCAGAGCAATTCATATTTTCACGAGTGTCGCAACCAAAAGCGACAATATTTATTTTATAGAATCACGATTGAAATCGATAATTTATCGAAAGCAAACAATACACTCTATTTATTTGTACCCGTACTTTAAGCAACAAAAAATAAAATAGAGGTATGTTATTGCACCATTTATCTTGCGGAAAAGTACAAAGCCTTGGTATGTAAGTACGTCTTCGAATCGTTCTCGGTATACACATTCACTCTCTCATTTTTTATCCAGCAAAATTATAATTGTGGCCACAAAATATTTATTCTTTATAATATCTGTAGACATTCGTAGTTAAAATTACTATATTGCTGCTTATATTTCAACCAATAATGAGATTCCATGCTGTAGGCCAGACTGATAATTTGTGCAAATTAAAATGTAGCCAATGTTAGAATCTATCATAGGGCTTATATGTAGATAGATGTATCCCGCATTGGTATAATTGCTGAAAAGAAAACAAAATCACAAGTATGCGCTCAATTTCTCCATGGTGATATTTATGTATGTTCATGACATTATAAAAAATCGTCATTTTCAAACTGATAACAAACTATTTAATAAACACGTTTTTCCCTGACATACGTTTGGTGCACCAATTGTGATACTTAAGTATACTTACTTCCGTCCTGTTTTCGTATTTTGATTATGTGCGTTTGACAATTTATATAATAAATACGTAGTGCATAATAATGTCTGGTCAGTTTCTTAACAATTAGAGGTTAATGAGTGGCCTGATTCAATAACACTCAATTTGCAGAATCATGGTTAAGTGTTGGCGTGCAATAAACCATTGGCGATTCCATGATTATTATATAGCTAAGTGTGTCACAGCAACAACTTTGTTTAACCGGATTCTGTAATCACAACCAACGTTTTAAACCGCATTATTTAATAACAACAATCGCTATAAACCGCATTATGTAAACACAGCGAACGTTATAAACCGCATTATGTAAACACAACGAACGTTATAAACCGAATTATGTTAATACAACGAACGTTATAAACCGCATTATGTTAACACAACGAACGTCATAAACCGCATTATGTAAACACAGCGAACGTTATAAACCGCATTATGTAACGCAAGTCACGTTATAAATCGCATTATGCAAATACAACGAGTGTTATTAAAGCATTCTATAAACACTGCGAACGTTTTAAACCGCATGATGTATACATAACAAACGTCTGTACCACATTATGTAAAGACAACGAAAGTAATTAAACGCATTCTGTAAAGAACGAATATAAACCGCGTTTTGTAAACGCAACGAACGTTGTAAACCGCATTCTGAAAACACAGCGAACTATATAACCCGTATTCCGTAAAGGCCCGCTCACACAGCGCATTACGGGTTAATCACATACAAACAGTTTTGATAATCTGGTAGACGTGATTGGGAGTGGTAATTTCTGGTCAATGTTGGATTGGATGTGCTTTGGACGTGCTTTGGACGTGCTTTGGACTTGTTCTGGCCGTCGGCGGCTGTTCCACTGCTGAAACAATGCCGATGCACGGCTAACTACTTCCAGCCGCGTGTAAGGTTAGAAATAGGTTCGCGCGTGTTCAAACGCGGGGAAAAAGAGGCAAGTTACCACGGCTAGCCGCGGCCTTATCGCGTCTGGAGCACTGCTGATCANTTAAGCGCAGCTTGCCACGTATAAAAGCTGCCGCGCACGGCTCGTCCTCACAGTTGCCGATATTCTACAGTTCAAGTTCGTTCGCTGTTCTCAATTTAATAATGCCCAGCAAGAAGGGTTCCCCTGCAAAGAAGAAGCCAACTAAGTATCTCATGAGCATACTCGTTGACGATGGCCTTACAGACTTCACGCACAACAAGACGTATGTTGTGTTGGACCCTCCCGACATATTGCATCATACGGTACTTGGAGCTATAGGCAATGTGCCTCAGGGTGATATTAACCGTGAGTCCTGGTGCAAGGGGTGCTCTCCGGTTGGAGGTCTCCTTTGTAAGGGCTGGTATCAGAATCTGCACAATTACACCGTACATCGCAGAAGGCATCCTCATTAAGTTCTGAAAGGTTCTTGGATCTTCGTTACGCAGCTCGACCATGAGACAGTCATAAAGCCCCAGCTGAGGTCTCCTCGCAATCCAGTCACGCACCCGGATATTCCATACCACTCTTTTCCTCATCCTTCTTCTTCTCTTAGCAAGGATATGCTGGGCCTGTATCAGTTGGTTCTGCTGGTGCTGAGCATAACGATGAGAATATCATGGCGTTAAAGGTTTATGTTCACCCCTTGACATCTAGACTGAGAGTGCAGAAATCTTAGAAAATTGCTGTATTTATCTGCCGCAAATCAGAAGTGATACAGTCGTGGTTAGGCAGTGAATATTTGTATTTAACACTGGTTGGAGACGTCGTTTAAACGGTCTTAGGTATGAGCAATGTGTGCGAAAAAATTCCACTTGTCAGTGATAAGCCGCAAAACACATGCCATTTTCCTTGATACCAACGCGAAACACCCGTCCGATGACCGTACTCTGCCCGTGACAACCCGCTAATTGTTCGCGTCTTACTGAGTCTTCCAAATTGTAATCACTGCCGGAATACGAATTATCACGTTTGTTTTACGCGTATTGTACGTCTTTACTACGTATATCACCCGTGGTTGTCCGTGGTGAGCAGTTCAACACTTATTTCCGCGTCCAACGCCGTTCCGAATTTTCCTCGCGTCCTGCCACTTCTGAACATCGACTTTACATCGTCTTAAACTCGACATCAACGCGAAAAACATCGTCTGCTTCACGGGAGATAAATTTATTTATGACGAGTTGTGGCCGTGATTAAGCCGTAAATCGCTGTGTGACCGGGCCTTAAAACAGAATAATGTCCAAGACAATAACATAATGATATGTATGCATAGTTTGTATTTCCAGATACATTGTAAACCCACATCACATTAGTTAACGTATGATATTCAGACGCAACACAATAACATGAATTATACTATTCATAGAGCATGTTCGCTCATTTTGTAATTAAACAATTTAAATGCAGCTACATTCCTTATAAAAGCCTCTTTAAGTACTGCCCTTACTTTCCGCTATATTAACCAATTAATAATAAAACAATATCATGAAATTCATTTCGGCTGAAAGTATTCCTTAATACAGAAGATGGAATAAGACTTTAAATTACACCGTCATATATAAGGACGACATACATGCCTTTATAGTATTCTCATGATGAACCTCTAAAACCTCCCTGAAACCAACGAATATTATGGGCTAGGTGACAGGGATAGTTTAATAATTATGATTTTATGACGATGAAGCAATGTGAGATTAATAATTTCCGGAAAAGATATTCCATAACAACATTATTATTTCGCTTTCTGTGAAACAACTTCGGTTATAAAACAGACAATCGTAAAACCAATATAAAATGGATTTTATTGCAGTCATCTCTTCAAACTAATATAGTTTGCCCATCCCCCATAGTTTGAAAACAAATGGGTTATTTCTAATTTGTCAGGATATTGTTTAATTAAATCTGCTGATAATAAATATTAAGGATTTTATGCTGTTATTAGAGAACTTTTTATAGAAAGCATCATCTGCTCAATACCAGGATAGATTTTTATCAACTCTACACTTTTAATAAGTCGTACCGTCTCTCATATTCTCGAGCAAAATGTTTCATTTAGTCGAAAAATGATTTTTTAAATGCATACAAATGCATACACATTAAATTGATCCGATGACACTGTCGTGCACAGTATTTATGCATAATAAAATATAATAAAACTTTTGTGTTTGTTTTGTGTATGCTAGCATAAACGTTATCATTAAACAAGCTTGTTCGCATATACAAACTCAAAACTATAAAACGAAAGAAAATCGAGTACATGTTCGTAGTATGCATATATGAATTCAATTACTCATTTATCTTCAACAACATACACCGTATTTCATTAAACCTTCCTGATATGTTAATATTACTTTACTCAGCCATGATTTTGTCTTACATTGTTTATTATTTGAATTTCTCCACGTGTTTTTTTGTTTAATAATAATCTATTACTCATTTGGTTCCATGGATCCCCATGTTTTGTTTTACCGACTTGTAAGCACACTTCTAACAAATAAACATTATTCGATGCAGCCAGTAAGACATGTTGGTTATAATAGTCGAAAACATAAGACTTATTTCGTACGTGTATTTTACACAGTGATTGTGCTTGCAAACGCTCATAATTATAACTATTAAGTCGCGAATTATTTGAGCGATATTTTTCAGTTACCTAGTTGATTATCTCACAAGATTTTGTATTGTTTCAATGATTAACCAAACGATTCGGATGGCATAAGCCATGTGTATTACAAATGTATATTTAAGTTTCTCTGAATACCAGGATCTTTATGTAAAATGGTTGTTTCCACATTTTTTAAATCAATGCAGTTGTGTAAGCAATACTTCATAACAAGTCTCACCATGGCTTTGGGACAACCTAAACTACAAATGATATAATCGGATGTGAATTTAAACCATATAAATTAAATGCACTGGATTTGGTAATTTAGCAAATGACATCCCCGATGCATTTGATATTATATTTAAGGACATACAAAAGTTCGCCGATTTTACTTGACACGTCGTTAAAATGAGGATTCCACGTAACTGTTGTTTTTTTAACAACAAGTAATGCATCCGAAGATTCACCAATGAATGCACAGACAATGGATTGTCTAAAGGAAACACACATTTTATAAAGGTAAATGCTGAAACTATGATCAATATAATAATGCATAGGTTACATTTCCGTTGGTCAGTATATTGATTTATGCATTATCAGAAGCTAATGCAGATGGAATAGAATTTAGAAAACAAAAAATCAGCACATAAACAAATCGCTAATATAATACATACTTCTTTGCATGAAAACGGGACTACTTTCAACATATAAACAATTCATTATATTTTAGCTCTGATCATCCTATTTCACATTTATAAAAAAGCTTTTTTATCAAACTTTTAAATCAAACGTTCGATACAAAAAAATAACAACTCACCCAAGGAAGCAACCACAGTAATAATCAAAGTACTGAAAGTACTGGTGGGGCGATTTTGCTCAATTTTGTGGTCGTAAAAACACTTTGAACATGTGTCATGGGGACAAAGTACGCACATCGAGTAAATAGTTTTATGAATTAACTCTATTTGTTTCTCAGCAAAATGAAAACACAGATTGATTTGATGTAGGACTGAATAACACAAAAGTAGTTTAGCTGCTGTGAAAGTGACAACCACAACATGTATTTTGTGTGTAAGGAAAAAGTTCAAAACTGGCATGAAAAGCACGGGCGAATTGTCATATAAAAACTTGGTAGCGCAGAGAACATTGAGATGTTTACTTTGACAATTAAAAATGTAGCGCGTGGTAATTAAATTGTGTCGCCCCTATCGCGAACGCAGTTGATTTCTTAAAACGAAAGAACATAAATGTGCTGTATCGGTTAAGTGTAGAAAGTTCAGTATTGAACCGATATTTCGTCGCTGTATACACCTTCCATGAGGCCTGCGTGTTACTTGGGTGCTAATGCCACAGTGAAAAGACGTTGCCTGGATGGAACGCGCGCTGTAAGCTGATGATGTCAAACTGTTACAATCCAAAGGTGTTTGTCGCACAACGAGTGTGTAAACACGGTGAATGCGGGCAAAACTGGATTGAACTGGATTTATTGATGAGCATTTCACACGGGGAAATGTTTATTGTTCAATTAGTCACGTGAAAATGTATGTGCGCATTAATACTAATACCATGCGATCGGAGCTATTTTGTTTGTGAATGCAGAATATGGATGCAAAGTGATTAATTGCAACAACGGACTTTATTCTTCGGTAAACGTATATTGCAGAAGGCAATCGCCCCAAAAACGGAAGAAAAAATATATTTCTGAAAGCAGTGGCGAAAACGGTCTCAGTAAATTAGGATCATATCACGATTAGTATACAATTTGTCTGATGGAGAACCGTTTGAAATGGAATGTTTGCAAAAGGATTAAGGATCTAAACATGTAAATTGTGATTTTTTTTGATTTTTTTTTTATGATAATACGTTAACACAGTGATACCCTTTCGACAGAGATATATTATGTCGAATTTGCAATTATTCAAGTGCTTGTGTAAATGTTTGAGTCGGTCATAAAATATAGTTTTATCCATAANATATTTCAACCAATAATGAGATTCCATGCTGTAGGCCAGACGGATAATTTGTCAAATTAAAATGAAGCCAATGTTAGAATCTGTCATAGAGCTTATATCTAGATAGATGTATCCCGCATAAGTATGATTGCTGAAAAGAAAACAAAATCACAAGTATGCGCTCAATTACTCCATGGTGATGTTTATGTATGTTCATGACATTATCAAAAATTGTCATTTTCAAACTGATAACACACTATTAAATAAAAACGTTTTTTCCTGACATACGTTTGGTGCTACAATTGTGATACTTAAGTATACTTACTTCCGTCCTGTTTTCGTATTTTGATTAGGTGCGTTTGGCAATTTATATAATATATATGTTGTGCATAATAATGTCTGGTCAGTTTCTTAACAATTAGTGGTTAATAAGTGGCCTGAGTCAATAACACTCAATTTGAAGAATCATGGTTAAGTGTTGGCGTGCAATAAACCATTGGCGATTCCATGATTATTATATAGCTTAGAGTGTCACAGCAACAACGTTGTTAAACCGGATTCTGTAATCTCAACACAAGTTTTAAACCGCATTATTTAATAACAACAATCGCTATAAACCGCATTATGTAAACACAGCGAACGTTATAAACCGCATAATGTAAACACAACGAACGTTATAAACCGCATTATGTAAACACAACGCACGTTATAAACCAAATTATGTAAATACAACGAACATTATAAACCGCATTATGTAAACACAACGAACGTTATAAACCGCATTATGTAAACACAACGAACGTTATAAACCGCATTATGTAAACACAAGTCACTTTATAAATCGCATGATGCAAATACAACGAGTGTTTTTAAAGCATTATATAAACACTGCGAAAGTTTTAAACCGCATGATGTATACATAACAAACGTCATATACCACATAATGTAAAGACAACGAAAGTAATTAAACGCATTCTGTAAAGAACGAATATAAACCGCGTTTTGTTCACGCAACGAACGTTGTAAACCGCATTCTGAAAACACAGCGAACAATATAACCCGTATTCCGTAAAGGCCCGCTCACACAGCGCATTACGGTTTAATCACGTACAAACAGTTTTGAAAATCTGGTAGACGTGGTTGGTAGTGGTAATTTCTGGTCAATGTTGGATTGGATGTGCTTTGGACGTGCTTTGTACTTGGTTTGGCCGTCGGCGGCTGTTCCACTGCTGAAACAATGCCGATGCACGGCTAACTACTTCCAGCCGCGTGTAATGTTAGAAATAGGTTCGCGCGTGTTTAAACGCGGGGAAAAAGAGGCAAGTTGCCGCGGCCTTATCGCGTCTGGAGCACTGATGATCACGTATTTAGCACGATCGTAAAATGAAAACTCCACTGCCATAGCACTGTCCAATTACGGCTCGGCGTCGTCTTAAGCGCAGCTTGCCACGTATAAAAGCTGCCGCGCACGGCTCGTCCTCACAGTTGCCGATATTCTACAGTTCAAGTTCGTTCGCTGTTCTCAATTTAATAATGCCCAGAAAGAAGGGTTCCTCTGCAAAGAAGAAGCCAACTAAGTATCTCATGAGCATACTCGTGGACGATGGCCTCATAAACTTCACGCACAACCAGACGTAAGTTGTGGTGGACCCTCCAGACATATTGCATCGGTACTTGGGGCTAAAGGCAATGTGCCTCAGGGTGATATCAACCGTAAGTCCTGGTGCAAGGGGTGCTCTCCAGTTGGAGGTCTCCTTTGTAAGGGCTGGTATCAGAGTCTGCACAATTACACCGTACATCGCAGAAGGCATCCTCATTAAGTTCTGAAAGGTTCTTGGAATTTTCGTTACGCAACTCGACCATGAAACAGTCATAAAGCCCCAGCTGAGGTCTCCTCGCAATCCAGTCACGCACCCAGATATTCCGTACCACCCTTTTCCTCCTCCTTCTACTTCTCTTAGCAAGGATATGCTGGGCCCGTATCAGTTGGTTCTGCTGGTGCTGAGCATAACGATGAGAATATCATGGCGTTAAAGGTTTATTTTCACCCCTTGACATCTAGACTGAGAGTTCATAAGTCTTAGAAAATTGCTGTATTTATCTGCCGCAAATCAGAAGTGATTCAGTCGTGGTTAGGCAGTGAACATATGTATTCATCACTGGTTCGAGACGTCGTTTAAACGGCCTTAGGTATGAGCAATGTGTGCAGAAAACTCCACTTGTCAGTGATAAGCCGCAAAACACATGCCATTTTCCTTGATACCAACGCGAAACACCCGTCCGATAACCGTACTCTGCCCGTGACAACCCGCTAATTGTTCGCGTCTTACTGAGTCTTCCAAAGTTTTAATCACTGCCGGAATACGAATAATCACGTTTGTTTTACGCGTATTGTACGTTTTTACTACGTGTATCACCCGTGGTTGTCCGCGGTGAGCAGTTCAACACTTATTTCCGCGTCCAACGCCGTTCCGAATTTTCCCCGCGTCCTGCCACTTCTGAACATCGACTGTACATCGTCTTAAACCCGACATCAACGCGAACAACATCGTCTGCTTCACGGAAGAAATATTTATTTGTGACGAGTTGTGGCCGTGATTAAGCCGTAAATCGCTTTGTAACCGGGCCTTAAAACAAAATAATGTCCAAGACAATAAAATAATGATATTTATGCATAGTTTGTATTTCCAGATAAATTGTAAACCCACATCACATTAGTTACAGTATCATATGATATTCAGACGCAACACAATAACATGAATTATACTATTCATAGAGCATGTTCGCTCATTTTGTAATTAAACAATTTAAATGCGGCTACATTTCTTATAAAAGCCTCTTTAAGTACTGCCCTACCTTTCCGCTATATTAATCAATTAATAATGAAACAATATCACGAAATTCATTTCGGCTGAAATTATTCCTTAATACAGAAGATGGAATCAAACGATTTGTCATTAGTGCATTTTTACTTTAAATTGCACCGTCATATATAAGGCCGACATACATGCCTTTATAGTATTCTCATGGTGAACCTCTAAAACCTCCCTGACACCAACGAATATTATTGGCTAGGTGACAGGGATAGTTTAATAATTATGATTTTATGACGATGAATCAATGTGAGATTAATAATTTCCGGAAAAGATATTTCATAACAACGTTATTATTTCTCTTTCTGCGAACAACTACGGTTATAAAACAGACATAAACTTGTTTCCAACAATCGTAAAACCAATATAAAATGGNAGCACGATCGTAAAATGAAAACTCCACTGCCATAGCACTGTCCAATTACGGCTCGGCGTCGTCTTAAGCGCAGCTTGCCACGTTTAAAAGCTGCCGCGCACGGCTCGTCCTCACAGTTGCCGATATTCTACAGTTCAAGTTCGTTCGCTGTTCTCAATTTAATAATGCCCAAAAAGAAGGGTTCCCCTGCAAAGAAGAAGCCAACTAAGTATCGCATGAGCGTACTCGTGGATGATGGCCTCACAGAATTCACGCACAACGAGATGTATGTTGTGGGGGACCCTCGAGACATATTGCATCTCACGGTACTTGGAGCTATAGGCAATGTGCCTCAGGATGATATCAACCGTGAGTCCTGGTGCAAGGGGTGCTCTCCAGTTGGAGGTCTCCTTTGTAAGGGCTGCAATCAGAGTCTTCACAATTACACCGTACATCGCAGAAGGCATCATCATTAAGTTCTGAAAGGTTCTTGGATCTTCGTTACGCAGCTCGACCATGAGACAGTCATAAAGCCCCAGCTGAGGTCTCCTCGCAATCCAGTCACGCACCCGGATATTCCATACCACTCTTTTCCTCATCCTTCTTCTTCTCTTAGCAAGGATATGCTGGGCCTGTATCAGTTGGTTCTGCTGGTGCTGAGCATAACGATGAGAATATCATGGCGTTAAAGGTTTATGTTCACCCCTTGACATCTAGACTGAGAGTGCAGAAATCTTAGAAAATTGCTGTATTTATCTGCCGCAAATCAGAAGTGATACAGTCGTGGTTAGGCAGTGAATATTTGTATTTAACACTGGTTGGAGACGTCGTTTAAACGGTCTTAGGTATGAGCAATGTGTGCGAAAAAATTCCACTTGTCAGTGATAAGCCGCAAAACACATGCCATTTTCCTTGATACCAACGCGAAACACCCGTCCGATGACCGTACTCTGCCCGTGACAACCCGCTAATTGTTCGCGTCTTACTGAGTCTTCCAAATTGTAATCACTGCCGGAATACGAATTATCACGTTTGTTTTACGCGTATTGTACGTCTTTACTACGTATATCACCCGTGGTTGTCCGTGGTGAGCAGTTCAACACTTATTTCCGCGTCCAACGCCGTTCCGAATTTTCCTCGCGTCCTGCCACTTCTGAACATCGACTTTACATCGTCTTAAACTCGACATCAACGCGAAAAACATCGTCTGCTTCACGGGAGATAAATTTATTTATGACGAGTTGTGGCCGTGATTAAGCCGTAAATCGCTGTGTGACCGGGCCTTAAAACAGAATAATGTCCAAGACAATAACATAATGATATGTATGCATAGTTTGTATTTCCAGATACATTGTAAACCCACATCACATTAGTTAACGTATGATATTCAGACGCAACACAATAACATGAATTATACTATTCATAGAGCATGTTCGCTCATTTTGTAATTAAACAATTTAAATGCGGCTACATTCCTTATAAAAGCCTCTTTAAGTACTGCCCTACCTTTCCGCTATATTTACCAATTAATAATAAAACAATATCATAAAATTCATTTCGGCTGAAAGTATTCCTTAATACAGAAGATGGAATCAGACGATTTGTCATAAGTGCATTTTTACTTTAAATTACACCGTCATATATAAGGACGTCATACATGCTTTTATAGTTTTCTCATGGTGAACCTCTAAAACCTCCCTGAAACCAACGAATATTATGGGCTAGGTGACAGGGATAGTTTAATAATTATGATTTTATGACGATGAAGCAATGTGAGATTAATAATTTCCGGAAAAGATATTCCATAATAACGTTATTATTTCGCTTTCTGCGAAACAACTACGGTTATAAAACAGACATAATCTTGTTTCCAACAATCGTAAAACCAATATAAAATGGATTTTATTGCAGTCATCTCTTCAAACTTATATAGTTTGCCCATCCCCCATAGTTTGAAAACAAATTGGTTATTTCTCATTTGTCAGGATATTGTTTAGTTAAATCTGTTGATAATAAATATTAAGGATTTTATGCTGTTATGAGGAGAACGTTTTATAGAAAGCATCATCTGCTCAATACCAGGATAGATTTGTATCAACTCTACACTTTAAATAAGTCGTACCGTCTCTCCAATCCTCGATCCAAATGTTTCATTTGGTCGAAAAATGATTATTTTAATGCATACAAATGCATACGCATGCAAGTGATTCGATGACACTGTCGTGCACAGTATTTATGCATAATAAAATCTAATAAAACTAGTGTGTTTGTTTTGTGTATGCTAGTATCAATGTTATCATTAAACAAGCGTTTTCGCGTATACATACTCAATAAGATGAAACAAAAGAAAATCGAGTACATGTTCGTAGTATGCATATATGAATTCAATAACTCTTTAATTTTCAAAAACATTCAACGTATTTCATAAAACCTTTCTGATATGTTCACATTACTTTACTAAGCCATGCATTTGTCTTACATTGTTTATTATTAGAATTTCTTCACGTGTATCTTTGTTTTACTCATTTGGTTCCATAGATCCCCATGTTTTGTTTTACCGACTTGTAAGCTCACTTTTTACAAACATACATTAATTGATGCAGCCAAAAAGACATGTTGGTTATGATAGTTGAAATTTGTCGAAACATAAGACTTATTTCACAGTGATTGTGCTTGAAAACGCTCATAATCATAACTATTAAGTCTCAAATTACTTCAGCGATATTTTTTCAGTTATTCAGTTGATTATTCCACCAGATTTTTGTATTGTTTCAATTATTCACCAAACGATTCTGATTGCATAGGCCATTGTACTATACATGTATATTTTACTTTCTCTGAATACCAAGGTTGTTTCCACATTTTTAAAATAAATGCAGTTGCTTAAGCAATAATTCATCAAAAGTCTCACCATGGCTTTGAGGCAACCTCAGCTACTAATGATGTAATGAATTGAAACCATTTAAAGTATATGCACTGGATTTTGTAGTTTAGCAAATGACATCCCCGATGTAATTTGATATTGTATTTATGGACATACAAAAGTACGCCGATTTTACTTGAAACGTCGAAAATATGTGAATTCCACGTAACTGTTTTTTTTTACAACAAGTAATGCATCCGAAGATTCATTAATGAATGCACAGACAATGGATTGTCTAAAGGAATTACATTTTTTATATATGTAAATGCTGAACCTATGATAGGTATAGTTAAGGTTAAATGTAAAGGTTAAATTTCCGTTGGTTTTTATATTAAGTTATGCATTATCAGAAGCTAATGCAGATGGAATAGAATCTAGAAAACAAAACATCAAATATAAACTAATCGCTTATATAATATATACTTCTTTGCATGAAAACTTTACTACTGTTAACATATAAACAACTCATTATCTTTTAGCTCTGAACATCTTATTTTACATTTATACAAAAGCATTTTTGTTCCTTATAGCCAAATCCAAAATGTCAAAACGCGATGTTTTCTGGTAACATAAATGTAGATATAAAATGCACGTTTTTAATTTTTTGTGTCACAAAAATTAAATCCATTTTAATGTCCCGCGACTACATCTATTCATACGACACAAGAAGACTAAACTGGTAATATGTTAGTGTTCATGTGTCGTATGGATAGATATCAGTGTGGGGTTATAAAATGGAATTATTTGTGTACACACAAAATTAAAAACGTGCATTTTATATCTACAAACAGCTATGTTACCAGAACACATCTGACTTTGAAATTTTGGATATTGCTATTAGGAACATTGATTTTTTTATTGGGTAACAATATTTTACTAAATACTTTACGAAATTTCTGTTATTTTTTTAGTATTAATGTAACCTTAAACGAGTTTAATGAGACCATAATAGCGTCAATTGATTCAAAGTGCTTCCAGTATGGACATTATTTTATTCCTCGTAACGGTACTCTAATATATTCAGACATAAATGTCAGTGCCAGGCTAATTTGGTGTTATATACTAATAATGCATTTTATATGTAACATTATATTTGACCATTATATGCCATGTGAGACTATCATTTGTTACCAGTAATTTCATTAATACATCATTGCATTCTTTAATAACATTTTTGGAATGAGAAGCTACTCAGCAGTTTTTGTTGCACGTTTCAAAAATTAAAAATTTGCATTCTGTCCGTAGTTTTATTAAATTCCATTGCACATAACATTGAACAATTCGTGAAATTAAGGCATTGGATCATACGTTCTACACATCAGACATCTGTCACAGAGTTTTGATATGAAAGGCAGAAATGTATTGTGTTGTTGTTTTGTTTTTCTCTAAAACTATTTCCCATTACACATAGTGATTATATAACAAAATTTTATCCCAGGACATTTGTCCAACACAAACTAACTTTATTTGCACCGAATTACATGCTTTTAGTTATAGTTGTACCTTTATTGAAATGTTTTATTAACATATAGATTGGCTGAATTGTATTATTTTATCGATCACTTTGACCGTTTTCTTTCATATATACATATTTATGTATGCTCCAACATTTTAGAAACGCAATACCATTAAAGGAAAAACGCACTTCAATTTTTATTGAAACAATGTAATGACTTAATACATCCACATTCTTACTCAATACCAGTTATGTTATAATATTGAAAAATTATGACGCGAATGAGACAGATTAGCCATCTTTACATGCTTTCTTCTTTTATTTGCCTACGATTAAAACATCGCCATTAAGTTGTCATTCGTTTGAGTTTTTATTTATAACATCAGATTTTCATGCTAAGTCGTGCAGCTACATGTATGCGTTGCACTTAACTGCACCTGGCATTCTAAGGTTAAGCCACATCAATGAAGTTTAAGTTCCTCAATTCAGGAAGCGCCCTGCACGGAATCAATAATCTTACCTCATGTTCCTGTATTATTTCGACCAAAACAACAACTTTAATAACGTTCCTTTCGGGTCAGAGTTTGGTCCGGCAATTCTATTTTTTTTATATGCATTTCGTAAGAACACAACACGCAACAATTTAAGTCAGATTCGTCGTCAAACATACAAACAAATTGAATCTTACATAAAGCCTATGGTGATATATTATATTGATTATTAATCGATAATACAAACCGTCTGGTTTATCTCTATTACCACCATCATCATAATAAATATCACAATAACCATCATCATATATGAGTACACTAATAAGTTGTTATGGCAAAAATAAGCAAGACATCTAGCAAGTGTATTCATCAATTCATTAAAATAATTCCTATGGGCAGTATTATTGATTTTATAAAATATTGGCGAGGAAAGTGAAAAACAAAACAACCAAATACACGTGTTTGTAATGCATTTGCAAGTAGGCCATGCTGAAAACATGTTTTCATGTTTTGTTGATACTGTTTATTACAAACGTGCGGATAGGTCATAATCCATATCAATTATGAAATGCAAGTGTTAGGAAATACACAATAGTGTACAATATAATTAATTGATTTTCTCAAAGCATATGTTGTTTTGGATTGTATGTTGATGCAGAATGATAATAGTATGTGAGCAGTAATTCTGATCACTTACTAAAGAAACTTGTAAAAACCCTCATCCTGATAACAAGAATTATCTCGTTCTGGGGCAAGTGAATTTTCACTTATTTACATATGAATTAGCTTTTTTAATACACACACAATTAGCTTTTGGTCAGCGGACCCCCACAATAAGAAGCATTCCTTCATTGAAAGAGCACATGCGTGTTATTTTGTTGGCGCCATCTACACTTTTTTGATGATTATTTACTTTGGGATATTTCATCGTTAAAGACTGAAAATTATTTATACAAACGGCTAGCATAACGATGTACTTAAATAAACATTCCGTGAAAAGATGAAATAAGGAGGTTTGATGAATGCATACATCGGCTGGTATACCACACATTCGATACATAACAGTTTAATTCAAACTGTGTTATCTTTTTTCATATTAAAATGAGTATTTTATTTTGCTCCGTACTAAAAATTTACACGTCCAACATGTATTACTTGTATCGCACTTGTCATTTTTTTAATATAAACCTTATGATCTCTTTCCATGTACGATATTAGAGAATGGGAAATAGCGCTTATGAAAAATAATATAATTAAAAAATTCATTCACGAAGCGGTTTAAAGTCACTAGTAAATATAAACATGTTTTCTTGCATTGCTTAGTCATGGTTCGATTCCGTAGTGGCTTAGTTTTTTTTTGCTGGGACATAATTGTACACACAATGCCACCAAGCTCGAGTTCATATGTTGACCTATCCTCAAGACTACGTTAAATCGCCAGATTTACGCAGCACCTTTATAATCATATGCATTACTTCGAAAACTCCCCATATCTTTCAGCAGACATGTGAAGGATGAACTAATTAGTGTTTTTAGCGGAAAATTAAATCAGTCATGTCCGTTTCAAATACGTAAGGTTGCGATGCTGATGCGGAACTGTTCGTCTCCTAAACATATTCGTCAAGTGCACGGCCTCAGGCCGTTATGCTGACATCCGTTTTCAGTAAACAGTAACTAGACGGCCTAAAATAAAACTGCTGAATGTTCGTCGGCTGCATACATCAACTTTCCCTTTACGATTTTTCTGGAGAATTAACAGCAATAGAGATATATGTATTATACATGATTTATATGGTCCTTTATATTAAAGGTTTAAATGTGTGAAAGAGAAACACGTTGAAAACATGTAATCAATGTTGTACATCAAGAAAAACGGTAAGGTTTGCACACATGAATGTTTTGTTATGGTCCATTCATCCCTCTGACGACATTTACAAGTTAAAAAAAAAAAACACTCTAAAATGGAAATATTGTAATGTTTATTGCAAATACATATCGTCAAACGACACAGTTGTTTAAACAAATCAAGATTTGTATGATTTACATATTAGGAGCAGCAATATAGTGCTGTTTTATTCGTAAAATGAACAACATGAACCTTGTTATGCAAACTATAGCTGATCGTCGTCCTGAAGATGCACATGAATACAGTATAATTATACATATTACAGTCCCATACACTTTTACAATCGCCACATGCTTTGCCTCAGTAAAAGCACATTATATTAACGCTCATTACACTATCAATGATGTACCTAATGTTATTGATGATAGTGTAAGTAACTGTGTCAAGTTTCATTTAACTGTAAGCCTTATGTGAGTTATTATAGCCATTATCATTAAATTGTAAGCTACTTGACATTATTAAAGTGTTAGGCACTCAGTCGCGACATGTATTCTTAGAACAAAGGCGCTTCATATAGCCTTGGCATAACAATGCAGATTAAATGCCTACAATAAGTACTGTGCCAACAAAGCACTATATTTAAATGGAATTTATGTTTTAGATTCTAAAACTAGATGAGGTATTTCCTTATAAAGTACATAAAGGTAAATAAAGAAAGACACTACGAAAAAATGTTGCATACTCTGGCCGTTCTCCAACAAATAAAAAAAATATCTGCACATGACTGGTCTACAATGATAAGCTCTTAATTATACAATTATTTTATGTACTATAACACCATCGAGTGAATTATTATTTATGACTTTGGGAAATTGTCCAGATAAAACGCAACTTAGAAGAAAACCAATTACTTTATGCATTAAGCTCATCAACACGTAAAAAGTTATTTGTTATTCTCCTTTTCAATTATTTAATACGAAAACTGCACTGGTCTCTTTTCAAATCAATCTATTTCAATGACGTTTACAATTCCAAACAAACTTAAATAAAGTCAATGTGTGTTTAGAAATTGCGATAAATACGTGACTTACGCTTAAGATCACTGTTGTAAATCTTATAACCACTAGTCGGTACATATGCGCTGTATGTTGTATACGTGTTACATATATGTAAATATATACTTACAGTTTGAACCTGCGAGTTAAGCCATTCCCCCCACTCGCAACTTCTGACCAATTTCCTAGATATGCAATTAAGTGTGACTTGCATTTGCACACTTTTTTTAACTGATGTCATGTAAACTGATATGGCATATTTGCCAGCTGAAATACACACTAAAGCGGATTTTCATAATCGTAGCAATGCGTCTACACACTTGACCAATTTTAACACTTTTCTCAAAATCATATATTCGAGAAAAAAAACTGTATTTTTCGTCCTTTTACAACTTTAATATGTCATGTTATAGCAATGAATTAACATTTAGGCAATGCAATTACGAAAAAATCAAAATTCATTCTGAATTGTGTAAACCTTGCTGTATTCTAGTGTTTTAGCTGTTTCTAACTATTTAAACGTATCAGAGATTAAGCTTTTTATGCATACCTTGTTACACGTGAGAACTTTTTTTCAAACACATAACAACATCTTAATAACCAAAATTGCCATTTAAAAAGCGTCATTAATACCACATCGCTGCTCAAATATATAGCAGCGTATCTCTAAAATGTTTAATATATCTCCTTCGTCCTTTTACAACTATGATATGTTATTGGTGAGTTTTTCTTCACTTTTTATACTCGAAGCCGCCGCCCCGGCGTCGGTGCAATTTTCCAGAACATTTTTGTTCTCAGTGTAATTCTGCCGAATGCGCCTTAAATTGCTAGTTTGTTTCCGATACCGAGATTCGAGTCGTCAAGTACATTATATTGACTTTGTAGGGGTTATTCCTATATTTCAAGCATCCGTATATTGTTTTTAAACATGTTAACCGATGGTTAAATTTTCCGTCTTGAAATTGATATATCAGTTTTTTTTTTTCGAGCCTTTATGAAGCGCAATGTAATATCATTAAATTCTGAAAAAAATGGACGAAAACACAATTATTTTCAAAGAGTTATTTGACCTTGAAATACTTGTGTCGAGTGATGCACACAATAGCATAAGGGTTAGATATTCCGTTGGGGTGAAGCGTGTCTTGGTATTAAGATAATGAAGTGGAATAAAAAAGGCTTTAATAATATCTAAATAGAAATGTTAACCCCGTTTGAACTAGATCGAATTCTCTGTCTCAACAATCAACGAAAATGTATGATTATGACGTAAGTATTGTCAGTCAGAACTGTTCATTTGTATTAAATAATCCTGTATATAAACTGTGCTTGGCATTTGGGATAGTTTTATCAATATCTATACAGGTTTAGACACTTCAATCTTTTTTTAAGGATAATCTACAACCATAGTTGATACTAATGCTGATTTTAATACTGTAGGAAGTCAACATAAAACATTGTCGCTTCGTTTTTTTCCCTCTTGAGAACATTGTCTCACCATACTCTGAGCATCAACAAATACAAACATTAATCTCGCCGTGCAGACAATTTTTGGCAAACAATAATGGAGTTTGTACAAAATACCTTAAATGTGTACGTTTCCTTCTTTAGTTACCACACATATGTCAGTATTTTATTAATATTTACGCCAGACAAAATTCGTACGTGCACATAAGTGAAGATACTCTTACCTAATTGCACCAATTATAGTACGGTAAATCTCTATCAATAGTGCCGCTGAATTCAGGAAGCAGCTGTCAAATCGTCTGTTTCTATAAACTGTGCAATTAACGTATTTGTAGCCAGTTGTCTAACACTAATCAAGATAGATTTGCGGAATATGTTGCAGCTCAATAATGCGAACGAGTCGTTAAATTAAATCAAATCAAATTGTGAATATTACAGGATGCGATTATTGACATGCATAATCAAAATTGGATTGGACACTGCGTCGATGAAAACACGTATGAGTTGTTAATTCAAGTATTGTCATACGCAAAAAAATTACATAAGTTACGTTTCGGTCAATCACCGTTAAAGGGAGACTGTACGATTTTGTCAAATATTTATTAATTTATATAAAATGTGTAAAAAACTTATTTTACATATATTTCAATATAAATTAAAATAAAAGTTAAGAAGAACATGTGTCGAAAAATGCGAAATAAGCCAGATATTGTATTCTGAAATCGAAAAAGGCTTCCAGCCAAATTCGCAAGCATATATATCATGCATGTACAATGTGAATCTTAATTTAGTTTTAGTGCAGATTCTTTCATACGACACAAAAACATTTTTTTTTGTTTCCTAGCAAATACGAGTAAAAGTGCCGGCATCGGCTTCAACCAGCGCTTACTTGTCTTTGCTGCATTTTATGAAATTCGTCTTCAATGTTTAATTTGTCTTGCCTATTTTGTGTTATTGTAACATATTTTTATCAATATATTACAATTTAACACATATAAAAATCATACAGTCTCCCTTTAAATACTTGTGTTGCAAATCTGAAATAGTCATATGCTTAAGCTTTAGTTTCCTTAATAGTCATTGACAATATTCATGACATATAGTGTTCACAAAATACATATCATCTTCTTACGTCTATTTAGTACATAGTCCAACAATTTTTCTTGATTTAAAGAGTATGTAACAGTGAATGTTTCGCACATGATGAATAGTATTAGTTGAATATTCAAATCAATATTGTACCTCTCAAGGATACAGTTTGCCTGAGATAACATGCACTTAGAATCCTACGGACTACCTGATCTGATCTGGACATAGTGCTGAATTCTATGCTCGTTAAATATTCTTCCAAATCATACAATATATTGGAATTGTGATAAATAAATCAATCTTAGTTGTAACTCCATCTATATAAATAACATAATCATGTGTAATCATCAGTATTGTAACCATCAACATAAGCATCAATCCCTACGGTATTGTTCTGATAGAAAATAAAAGATGACGCATATGTATGTTTCACTTTAATTTAAAATATAAAGTCATTTTCTAAGTACACACAACGCGCCGTGCAATATGCTGTGCTTATATTTATTTGTATGCACCAGTTGGTAATATATTTTACGTATGTTCGAGTAGGTCATGCTGAGAGCGTGACGTCACGCCTTCTTGATCGTAACGTCAGGATTCGCTGCAATTATTACAAAATGCAACGTGGTAATTACATGTTCATATCAATGATGGAAATTGAGGCTTCAGACGTAAACACAAGTGAATAGTTAGAATACATAAACATGATTCTAAATGATTGTATACATGTTACCGTGTTCTTGTCATGTAAATTATGACACTATTTAATTTCAGTGTAATGTATTGCGAGAATGAGATCGCAAGTCCATGAATATAAATACAGACGTATTTGTAAATGAAATGCTGGTTCATGAACTATGAGGTACAATCACGAAGGTAATCCTTCTTGCATCGCAATGATGCCAAACGTACATGAACCATTTTGCACTAAACCATATTCTGACATAATAACCAGAATTGTTTCTCCGAATGGCAGTATAATATGGTTCAACTCACTTGAACACATATTGATGTTGTCTGATATAAGTAATCTGGATCCATACGTTTTTTTATGCACTTGGCGGATTACATTTAAACGTTATGTTTTGCGTGTCGCGTTTTGTATTCTAAATGGTTCCCGTATACCCTTTTCAACTGAAGATATCATCTTCAGAATAGATACTGTTTGTCGCGAAACAAACAACCATAGCTAAACAATATCCGGTTAACATAAAGCACGTCCAACACAATTATTTTCTTCTCCCACATGTCGACAAGTTTAACATGACTGTCATTAACTTGATGACAACCAGGTGCATCAATCGATTTCCGTACATAATGATGAAACGTGTCAATACTTGTATTGTCCTTTACATATATCTTTCAATCATCAATCATGGTGGCAGGATATCAGAACTATTCCAGGCTTTGAATGAGGTCACTTTTTCAACGTTTCGAATATGCTGAACGAAAATGCACTAACGACAGTGTAGTGCATTTTCGTATACAGACATTTTTTCTATTGTCAGAGGTTTACACAATTAACATGTCAAGGACGAAAAACACATTTATGCCTAAATATATCAGTAATCAAAATCCATTAAAAACATAATGAGATAAGCATACATTTCATCAAAGGCAAGATCCCAATTGACAATAGAAAATTGGACAATTTATAAAACACATTTCAACATTAAATGTTTAAGCTGAGGTCACCACCTTGATACAGTTCCTTTAGGGAATAATTCAAGATTAAATGCTCTTACTGACGGCTCCATGCTACAAAACGACAAAACATAAATTGAAGGGGAATTTATAACATCTGTGTTTTGTTCGTGAGCACGGGTTGTTTTATCCGTTTGCAATAAACAATTGTATACGTTTTTATTGTCAAGGACTCCATCTACCTAATAATTTTCAACAAATATGACACTGCATGATGCTTATTTGATCACACAAATATATTCCTATGCTCCATACAACCTTTATCTCCCTGCATCAATATTAAAGAATCTAAAATGTATCGTCATTATCGATATCTTAAATGCATAATGAAGGATGTTCATGTTACTGAACAATTCAACTGATATTCTTTTTAGCACATTCAACGCTTTTGTAATATGCGAACATAGGTTTGTACATTTTAATATTTCAAGGACGAACTTGAAGAACATTGCTGCCGTTATGTACCATGGCAGTATCAGATCAAACACTGGCGCAAAAGACACTGAATATATGCTTAAATATGTTGTACATGTATATACAAATATTATGAGACTTATGACGCCATTGTAAATCATAAAAAAATGTTGGACTATGTACAATACGCAAACGATTTTAATTTATATAATTATCGCCACGCTTTTTGAAAAGCGTGGGGATATTGTGGTTATCTCCGCCGTCCGTCCGTCTGTCCGTCTGTCCGTCCGTCCGTTCTTGCCACTATCTCCTCCTACACTATTAGCACTGGAACCTTGAAACTTACACACATAATAGCTATGAGCATATGTGCGACCCTGCACTATTTGGAATTTTGATCTGACCCCTGGGTCAAAAGTTATGGGGGTTGGGTAGGGCCGGGTCAGAGATGTGCACTCATTTTTTTAGGTTATTTTACATTAACTTCTTCATTTCTACACCGATTCACTTCAAATTGATACTGAGACCTCTCTTATGACAATACTGTCAATCTCAACCATGCATGGCCCCATTCCCAACCCTGGTGCGCCCGCCCACATAGACCACACCCACACAAAATTTCCTTTACTATAATATCTTCATTTCTACACGGATTCACTTCAAATTGATACTGAACTTCTCTTATGACAATACGGTCAATCTCNAAAATGAAAAAGAGGAAGACGATATAAAAAAGGGGGGGGGCTGATGGGTTTTAATTAAAAGTATTATTAGAAAGTTACGCTTTTATTTCTAAGGAGTTCCAGTAGGAAAAAAAAAGGAAAAGGTTAGAAGGAAAGGAATAATGTGATATAGGCAAGATCATATTAAAGTGTGAACAAATTTCCGCCATTTGTTTTTGTGTAACTCTATTTTATTTCTTTCAAACGCTATTGTTTCTTCCAATTTTATTTTCATTGCGAGAGCATTTTTGAAAGTCTCAATATTTGGAGCTTCATGTCTATTTTTAACACTGTATATATATGATTTCATAAGAATGAGAATGTAGTTTATTACCATACTATTTGCACCACCTTTTTGTGTTCCAAAAACTATGTCAAGCACGTTGAGGTCAATGTATATGTCTTTGCTTGCTAAAAAGTGTTCAAGGTCTCTCCATATTGGTTGTACAATATTACATTCATACAAAATATGAATTAAACTTTCTTTATAACTAGCACAAAATGAGCATAGATTAGAAGGTGTTAATTTACATTTATATAGGTATGAATTAGTAGGTAATGTACGTTGGAGAATTTTGTATTGAAAATTTCGTAGATTATTGTCAATTGTGGCTTTAAATGGTATTTGGTATGTGTTCTTCCAATCAATAGTATAATTATACGAGGTCATGATACTTTCCCATGTTTGCTGCTGTTTAGTTTTATTTTCATCAAAGGTTTGTTGTAGGTTATATAGATATTTGCTTACTTTCTTTGTACTTTGCACCCTTTTAAGTAATGTGTCATGGTTGAAGTTAAAAAAATCTTCTACAATTAGTTTTTGTTTGTAGCTATTCGGGATACTTTTGATGAGTGTGTAATATTTAAGGTAATCATTTGTCGGAATATCGTACAAATTTTGAAAGGTGTCAAAGTTGTAAAAGGTTTTAGACCTGAAGTCAAATATGTGTTCTAAGAATTTAATGCCTCTGTTAAACCAATTACTGTAGAAAAATGTATTTTGATTATTCTGTTCTATTGTTGAATTATTCCATAATATTGTTTTATTGATGTGTCCTGATTTATCATATGATTTAACTTTGTTCCAAGATAAGAGGATATCTCTAAGAAATTCGTTTTTAAAATTGGTGATAATATGTTTTTCTTCTAAAGGACACTCGAACACCAGATCGCCACCATATTTATTTAATTCTTTCTGGTAAAAGATTTTCCATTGGCCTTTATTATTTGTGTCTGTCAATCTTTTGACCCAACTTGCCTTATTGGAATGTATAAAAGCATGTATGTCTGTTAAATTTAGTCCACCCTGTTCAATGGGTTTAACTAATGTTGTTCTTTTGATTTTTTCAGGTTTTCCATCCCACATAAATTGGAAAATATTTTTAATAATTCTCTGTATTATATCATTTTTGGGGGTGGGAAGCATTGCCAGATAGTACATTAATTTGGGCAGCGCAAATGTTTTGACAACAGTGACTTTTCCCAATAATGTTAATTTCCTGTGCTGCCATTGTTTTAAGCATTTTATAAATTCTTGTAATTTTGGTTGAATGTTATTTGCAATATTGAGATTTTCGTCATTTGTGAAAAAGAAACCAAGTGTTTTAGCTCCATCAGAGGTCCAGTTAAAGTTTTTGAATTCCTTAAATTTAATTGATGAATGTTTTAGTGAACCAACACGCATTACTATTGATTTTTGGGTATTTAGTTTTAAGCCGGATATTTCACTAAAGTCTTGTATTGCGTTTACTAAAGCCGTGAATGAGTTAATTGTTCCATCAATGAAGTATGTTGTGTCATCTGCAAAAAGGGTTTGTTTTATGTCAAGGTCGTTTACTTTTATTCCTTTAATATTTTCGTTTTTCTCGATATAATTTGACAGTATTTCGATACTGAGAATAAAAAGGGTGGTTGACAAGGGACAGCCTTGTTTTACACCACGTTGTATGGCTATTGGCTCAGAAAAGTGCCCATTATTGATTATAATAGTATTTATGTCGTGGTAGAAAAGCTTTATCCAGTGTATCAGCTCAGGCCCAAAATTATATTTTACAAGACATTGAACCATAAAGTCATGGTCTAAACTGTCAAAGGCTTTTTCATAGTCCGCGAAAAAGAGCAAGCCTGGTTTGTTTTTATTATTTAAGAATTGGATTGTTTCAAAAATGGTCCTTATATTTTCACCAATATAACGACCTTTCATGAATCCAGTTTGTCTTGACGCTATTATTGACGATATAACTTTTGAGATTCTGTTAGCTATTGCTTTTGTTGCAATTTTATAATCAGTATTTAATAAGCTTAAAGGTCTCCAGTTGTTAAGGGACTCTAAGTCTTTTCCTGGTTTTGGAATGAGATGTTTAAATACTTCCACAGTAGGCCAATTCAATATTTTATCGGGGATTTTATCTACATGTAGTTCATTATAGACCTAAATAACGTATTTCTTAAAGGCATGTCTCGAATTAATGATGCTAAAGCAAGACGCGTTAGTTGATTGTGATATATAACGTCCAATTTAAAAACTATTTTTTTGTTAATCAGAAATGAATAAAGCCTAAATCACACTTGCTCGCGTTATTTCATAATATTACATATAATTGGGAAGAATAGTATATTGTTACGAACTTCTAAAAAAAACGCTGGTATTTTTGCGCTTATTATCATCATAGATTTCTGGATGCCGAAGTATTTTCTGTCACGTTACGTTGATGACTTGTTGAGAATAAAGACATGTCCATAGAGCTATATCGGAGAACTTATTTTCTCATTACTTACTTGACAAACCCGTATCATCCACGAGTCCATATGTGTGATTGTGTTTGTAATTCTCACACAAACTATTCGAGTTCTTGTGAACTACGTTCGACGACACATTGAATGATTCGTGGGGTATAGGTATTGATTAACTGCAGTGGTTCATATCTAAGTAAATAATAAAACGTACCGATAGATTGTTTTGTAATATTTCACTTATTTAAGGAAACAAAAAACGAATATGCTTTCACTGATTTTGCAACAGTTATGGTTTTGGTCAGATAAATATAGTTAATACGGTTCGTGATTTTGAAAAAAAAAAAAAAAAATCGTAGCGCCTTTTAGAAGCAAACAAACTTCGTGTCCTTAACGGGGAAACGTTCCGTATTATTATCACGTTATCAATACACAAGACAAAACAAATAAATGATACATAATTAATACGAATTTGAACTAATTGGTATGGTTAAACATAGACCCATCTCATATTAAGACGGGTTTTTTAACTCAGTATACATTGAATTCATTTCAATTTTCAATTCAGCATGTGTGTGAAAAAGTCATGTTTATTAATTTTGTACGGATTCTTGACTGTTAGAAATTGCAGATAAAGGATGATAGTAGACATATTTGAAGATAAGTGCAATTTAATATCGTATGATATTCAAAAGAATATATGCCAAGGATAATATTTTATTTGCATTTTTCCGAAGTCTATAAATGTTTATCGAAATATTTCCAAATCGACGAAAAACGCGTGTAACCAATCTCACATATTAAACCAACTAAGCATTCCTCTCAAACGTAACTCACAATTTAATGTTGTCAATACACGGTATAACAACATGCAAGGAGTTTGCAAATTTAATAACTAGTTAATAATGACCGCATTGGCAAGGACTCAAATTTTAGGAAATATACTTTCAGAAATTTTTAAATATAGGTCTCCATGGCGCAGTTAATCAATAGCGACCGGTAAGTCAAGGGTTTGATCCCTCAAAGACACCAAGTATTGGTTCAACTCAGGCAACGGACTCGAGAGTGTTCCAATAAACCTCCGGCTTTCGATATAATCGAGCTTAAATAAATAGGTTTAAACTAAATGTGTAAGCGATTTATTATTCTCTATCTTCCGTGAATGTGCGTAGTAAAGTTCGACTTCGAGATTATTGAAGTTGACGAACTCAAATCAGATGGTCATAGCCTGGTATCTGTTTCAGTAAATATAACCATTGCCGTTGATGTGACCTTAATCCTAATCTTAGAATTAAACAGCGACAGAATACCTCGCACCCTCCCCATTATCTCTGAACAAACTGAAATACTAAACATGTTAAATTTCAGTTCTCTTTGTGCATTTTTTTAATATCATGGGTTCTGCCAGAAGCGCAAAGGGTAATTTTTGTTTGTCGCGAAATAAAACACCACTTCCGTTTCACATAATTCACGTTAAAAAACGCTCACTATTCTATACTTCCCCCACTTACCGGACACTTTCAGACCTGTGTTGTAAAGTACATGATCAGTAGGTGGTATATCCGTTTTCTGGAAATAACACTTAAAGCTTTTTACACTCAAGTGGTGTCCACAGGCACTTTTCCGCAGAGAGGAAATTATGCCACATATTTTATCCCGCAGATATACCCGGACTCATTATTTGAATGAGCGACATGGCAGACTTATTTTATTCCATATGTCATACATTGAAAGCATGAAAACATGAAATGTTGGGATAATGTTAACGACAATTTTCACATGTCTATAGAACACAAATCAGTTTCATTTTTTTGCAAGCATCTGATTGCACACACGTTAATACTCCTAACTAAGGAACGCACAATAAATAAACTAGAGAAGTGAACTCAAATCCATTTGAGGACGTCATCAGAATAATGTCACAAGGTCTGGAGATTCACGAAGCCGCATTCACGGGCGATTTCGACTCATTGGAAGAGTATTTGAAGAGCTGCAAGTTTAACGTAAACATGCGAGATGAAGACTGGAATAACAGAAGAGCTCTTCACTGGCCGTGTGCGTAGGGTAAATCTAAATAGTTCATCCCTGTTATATATGGCTGTTAATTCATATTATTTGTGTCCATTGTTAGTACTATACCGGTAACCTAGCTGTGACTTTAGATCATTTACCTCCGGATCTTCCTTTTCGTCTGCTTGCGTGCCCGTCTGTCCGCTTGTCTATCTGTCCGTCCGACTCTTAACTCTTGGAACACTAAAAAAGTATTAAGGCTAGATTGATAAAACTGAGTATGTCGCCAGAGGGTTATATGAGAAAAATGCAAGATACTAAAAATGATTGGTCTCATACATATAGTGGTTGCTACGCTTACAGAAATAAGTGAAAACTGTAAAAAAATGAATTCTGCGATAACTCAAAACGCTGTTGTAACTTGGTGAGTGGATAGAGGGCCATATGTTGAATATGCACGAAATTTCACTATTTTGTCCAACATAAATTGGGACTTCTATGGTTACAGATAAATGTGACCATTGACGGAAAAACTTGATCCTGCGATTACTCAAAAACGACTTACTCTGCCTAGGTTGATGTGAAAATATGTATGTGGATAATGGGTCGGACGGGAAATATGCACGTAATTTCAGGGTTTTTTTTCGGTCAAAAAAACATTGTGGTTTTATTGGTTGCAAAAATTAATGAAAACTAAAATCCAGATTCTGCTACAAGACATGCTCAAGTTGGTTTTATGAAACCATTGGTATGTGGATAGCGGGCAATACGGGAATATGCAACTTATTTAAGATTTTATCTCTCTGTCCGTCCGACAAAGCTGGACAATGAAATCACTCAAAAAGTACTTAAGCTGATGACACTTGGGTTGAGGATAGAAGACCATACGGGTAATATGCACATTCATTCGTTTTTTTTCCGGTAGAAAATGAGATTGCTATGTTTAAGGAAAGAAGTTAAAACTATATTCTTGATATTGCAACAACCCAAAAAAGAACATGAACTTAATACGATACCATTTACCCGGCAAAGGGCTGTTGTTTTAAGTGTTTCAAAGTGCTCGTTATCAGATGTACCTTTCTTATTCATTTCGATCTTCTTCTGAGTACACTTTCTAATTTTACTGTTAAAAGAACCAAATTATTGGCAGCTTAGGCAACCTGGGGAATATAAAATGAAGAACATTATAAATGTGTCGGAAAAACACTATTCGTATAACAAAACCTAATTGTGTAAATCAAAATTTGGCTCGAGTCACTGTATGGTTAGTAGTGTGTCCATTTATAGTATCAAACACATCCCATCATCCAAAAGTTATATGTCTAAATATATATATATATGTAAAAATGTAAGTGAATCCGGACTTAGATATCATTATATTGAGAAAGTAAAAACATGTCGCATGGGTATAAGAAAAAAATTGTATTTAAATATGCCGACCGGTTTCGCACAACTCATCAGGGCATAATTATAAAATGGACACGATAACGTCAAATTGTCAAAGTAACAACGTCAAATAACATTACTTATATTATGAAGTCAAACGTCAAATTATAACAATGAATTTAACAGGGGCTTAAATATATCAATCAAAAATTGTTCTTTTGCTAACCTAGCTGAAATAGAGTCCGAATATAACTTATACAATGGAAATATTTTAAATTTAGGTTCTATTTTAGAACATTCATCAAGATGTTTGCTTAATGGCATTTGTCTTGTTGAGGGATCGCGCATGTGTTGTTCATGAACAGTTCGTCGATAACGTAGTTTATCTCCAGTTTGNTGAACCTGACTTGAAAAATGTAATAACAAGGTTTTTCAAGCTTTGACCTGGTGACCTAGATTTTGACCCCACATGACCCAAATGTTAAACTTTGCCTAACTATTACCCTCACAAACTTCCTCCTGAAGTATCATCATTATTGAATCAAACATTATGGGCACTTGAATGTTTACAAGGTTTTTGTAAGATTTCGACCTTGTGACCAAGATTTTGACCCCGAATGACCCAATGTCAAACTTTGCCTATATATATCATCAAGAAAAACATCCTGGTCAAGTATCATCATTATTGGACCAAAACTATGGCCTCTAGTGTGTTTACAAGGTTTTTGTACGATTAGACCCCATGACCCAGATTTTGTCCCCACATTACCAAACGTCAAACTTGGCCTAGATATTGTCCAGACAAACATCCTGGTCAAGTTTTATCATTATTGAACCAAAACTCTGGTGTATGGAGTGCTTACGAGTTTTTTTTAAGATTTGACCTAGTGACCTATATTTTGATCCCTCATAAACAAACATCAAACTTTGTTTACACAGTGTTTACAAGGTTTTTCTTTTTTTAACCTAGTGACCTAGATTTTGACCCAGCATGACCCAGGATCGAGGTATCATTGGGACAAATCTTCTGAACAAGTTTCATGAAGATCGGACAAGAAATGTGGCCTCTAGAGTGTTTACAAACCAAATGTGGACGGACGGACGACAGACAAAGACCGATCCTAAAAGCTCACCTGAGCAATCAGGTGAGCTAAAATCACCTGAAAAAGTGTTCATGTGGAAAAGTACCTTTAGTTTGTTCATGTGGAACAGTACCTTCAGTATATGATATTTTTTGGAGCTCAGATAAATATGTAAAATATTTAATTAAATTTTCTTTCGCAAACTTATAACCTGGTATTGAGTGTTTACCTGAACCAAAGCATTATGAGGACGCAAAAACTAATATTCGGGTGTGTAGTACAGCTCTGCCTATTTGGAGAATATAGAAGCTAACTATCACTTTACAACATTTTCAACGAAACAGTTGGATCAGCTGCTGCCTCTTATAGACTGCTGCTCCCTGTACGGTGCGCTGTTTGTAAGCTCCGAATCCATCACTTCACCAACTTCTTCCTCTATCAGCGGGACGTATAATTCAAAGTACAGATTGTGCAGGCACATGCAAACAGTTGTTATTTCACAGCACTTATTGGGCTGGAAAGGCAGGCATCCACCAGTGTGATGCAGACATCTTAAAAAATATCACAAGCCTTTCTTTTACATAGCAATTAGAGGCTAAAAGATTCAGGGAGCCCTCTTTCTTGAAAAATTGTCAACAAAGTTTTCTACATTCTAAGTGACTAAATTGTGCTGTCTCTACTGAGTTTTATTTGATGTCAATATAAAGTAATACTGTATGTTTCTCTATAAAAATTGTCATTCGCCTATAAAAACACAATATTTGTGTCTTCATTCACCATTTATGCACAATTCAATTTAAATAAACTGGAACAATTGCTTTCATAAATAGAGGACAAGCATAATGTATATTTAAGAGTTTAAATAAAATGAATACATTGTAAAACTATCAGCTTTTAAACAAGAACAATCCAAAAGCTATGCCCAATCTTTTTTTAAACCAAATCATCACAGACATTCTTGCAAACAACCCTTATTCATTATAAAACTTAATTTACATCTAAATTGAACATTTTATTAGTAAAGCTGTAACTAATCATTCTATAGAAGTTGACTACTTGCACGACACGGGAAAGAGATTGGCCACAATAGCTAACCTAAACTTCAGTTGATCTTAAACCAATAAGGAGACTTGTATTTCACTGCTTATTATATATAATAAATTACCAAAATCGTGATTTCAACACTCCAAATGCCTTTTCTACCAATATCCGTCCTCTATATAGATGGTCATTGTAGGTCTGTTCAGCTGCATGGGGGAATGAGGTACAGGGGTCATCAGGTAAGTCCTCAGCTGATACCCACTATCTCTCAGCAGATGATCCACATCATTGTTGCTCAGATATTGCTGTAAATGTAACTATTTTGTTAATTAATGCAACACAGTTATGTTTAAGCCACTGCTATCAAACACCGAAGCATCATGTGTCGCACCAGGCCATCGTGATCCACCATCGATAAACCATAAAGAAGAGTACATGTGTAACTTAAGACAATGTTTAAAGGCAGCCGACATTTCCGGTTAAATTCCTTCTTCAAAAGCAGAATAGCTTGTTCTTGTGGAAATCTGAAAATATCAATACATTTTTATTCAACTGAGTATAACAATTGAAATAAAATTAATGTCATGTAGTACACATTAACAAAAGTGTGTTGATACAACAAAAGATCATTCTACAAGTTATAGCTCTTACATTTAGTTCTTTTTGAATTTTGTGTTTTTGCCTAGGTAAAGGTCTTAATGAGGCTTGATCATTTTTAATTTTAATAACTTAAAATAATCAAATGTGAATGTACTGACATTTATTGCTATGATATTACCAAACACATTGTCATACAAGTAGAGAATGATACAAATAAACACAATGTTTATATGATAGGAAACAAATATCAGAAAGAGGTCAATATAATGTACCCGGGGTTTATTCTAGATTAAATGAATCGTCTTCGTGCATAGTACAAATGACTTTATCATATTTGTATCGTTAGTTATAAGCACCAAAGAACAAAATTGATACAAAAAGTTCATCATTGGAATAGTTATGTAATTTGAAGATAATAACCTGATTTGTTTCTACCTCTGATTTACAGATGAGATGAACTTCTGAACAACCGACAGTATAGCTTTATCTGCTAATTCCATGTATATCACCAACTTCAGGATAAAAATCTCCGTTTATGGCAATATACCTCAATGATGCTAAAATCTATAAATAAAAGAATAAATTTACATTCTTCATGTTTACATTACCAACACATAAAAAGGGGATAAATGCACAATTTCGCCAAAAAAAAGTAAATGTAGATATAATGCCACATCAATATGATAAAAATAAATACTTTGGATGGGGTTGCAGATTTATGTGATTTCCAGTCGTTACACCTCCCAGACGTTACACCCCTAGTCATTACACCTCCCAAGCAGTGGTCAATACACCTCCAAACAGTAGTCATTACACCTGATTAGATTACTAAGGTATGATCACACCTATAATGGGGCACACTTCACTTGATTAATGATGTTCCTGCTTTAATCAATATTAATGTGTGTTACAGTAAGTCATGCATGTGAGTTGAATAGAGTAATTATACAATAAAAAAGACAGTTTTTTTCTGTCTGCATATTCTTGAAAAAAAAGTATTTATGATTAAGATGCATTTTGGTGAAATGAAAATAAATGTATACAAATTAAGATTGTGTTTTGTTTATTCTAAATATTGTTGGTATGTGTCACAGATTAATTGGCAGTTCTTGGATAAACAAAGATGGTCTGTCACATTGTTGCTGCATTCCAGTCTCAAAGAATTGCACAAGAATCTCAAAGAATTTCATAAGTATTTGACATTTCCTATAAAAGGCTATACACCCTTTCAGTTATTCGTATTTACTAGTGTTAGAGTTGTGTCCCTTAGCCGGATGTGACATCTTTCGGTGATATAGTATGTCGTTGAATTATTATGTGGGTGTTATAATGTTTATTTTTGAATAAATTATCAATTTATTGACTAAACACATAGTGTAATTATGTAATAACCGTCCCGCATATAAACAACAACGTTCATATATTATGAAAACCCCAGAGGCAGAGACGTACAAAACACACATTGTCAAACAAAAAATCTCGGTTCGCTTACAATCGATAATCCCCGAATGACGTTACTCAAGGGAGGTAATTACAAACTGTCAACAAGGGCTGTTTGTAAAACATGCATGCCTCCCCCCCCATATGGGCTGTAAGTTGTAATGGCAGCCATTGTGTGAATACGTTTTTTGTCACTGTGAACTTGACCTTTGACCTAGTGACTTGAAAATATATAGGGGTCATCTGCCAGTCATGATCAATGTACCTATGAAGTTTCATGATGCTAATCGTAAGCTTTTTTGAGTTATCATTCGGAAACCATTTTAATGTGTCAAGTCACCGTGGCCTTGACCTTTGACCTAGTGACATGAAAATCAATAGGGGTCATCTGCGAATCATGATCAATGTACATATTTAGTTTCAAGATCCTAGGCGTACGCGTTCTTGAGTTATCATCCGGAAACCATTTTACTGGTTCGAGTCACCGTGACCTTGACCTTTGACCTAGTGATCGGAAAATCAATAGGGGTCATCAGCGAGTCATGATCAATGTACCTATGAATTTTCATGATCCTACGCGTAAGCCTTCTTGAGTTATCATCCGGAAACCATTTTACTGTGTCGAGTCACCGTGACCTTGACCTTTGACCTAGTGACCTGAAAATCAATAGGGGTCATCTGCCAGTCATGATCAATGTACCTATGA
>VMBQ01000515.1:155246-220089 GCA_007657795.1 Dreissena rostriformis | reverse complement strand
TATATTATTGTAATGCTAAAGTCGCAAATACATTGCAAATTTTGTATAGTATGTTAGCGACATAACTCCCCTTTATACTTAACAAAACCACACAAATTAAACCAGATACACAAATAACAAATCCACAGCCGTTATAAGACAAAACCGCGGCTCTCACTCCAACGTATCGCATTCTTCCGACACACACGTGGTTGGATCCCCAACGGAATCAACTATGACTCAATCAACTGAAATCTGGACCTCACACTCAGCCGACAGCATCCCTGAAAGCGACCTACTAAACTGTCGCCGAATCAACAGGGTTTACGATCTTCAAGGCACAACAAGGGAGAATTCACAGCACTTCAAAACATTATAGTCCGTCACAAAATATTAGCTAACGGGGAGGTAAAGAGAACAGCATGCCACCAGCCTCTTGCCAACCGGAATTACCTGCTTAACGATTAACACTGTACATCTTTCTTAACCGCACATTCTATCCCATGCTTTAACCTCAATTGTGAATGTTCAATCCGTTTGCATCAATGTAATTCACCTAAATGCATTTTATAAAACACTTTTTTGGTCAAACAAACAATAAAACTGTTTCTGGTCAAATAAACTGTGTACCTTGCGATATTTACTACATATTTGGGATGGAAATGTAAACAAATTAAAACAGCGCTATTTGGTGGTTCACAAATAGGTTGATATGGTGAACAAATCATACATTATATTGTTTAATTATACGGTTACTACCAAACAATTATTATAAACGTCAAGCGAAACACGGGGGAATGTACACTACTGACAGTCATGCAATTCCGCTAGGAAAATATAGCAAAACGGCGAGAAAAAAAAGAAAATAATATTCCCTTGGCAAGCTCTTACCAACCGGGAAAAAAATATGGCTTACCATTAATCAAACTTACTCCCACGCTTTAACCTCTGATGCCATATCCCATGATATTTACCAATCAGTTTAACCAAACACATTAATCCTATATTTGGAAATTCGAATCAGATTGAGTGTCGACATAGATTCGCCATTAAACACTGAACACGCCATTGTGCGAACTTGCGTTAGATTTGTAACACTTTCTATTTGGATTTACAATCAAATTGTTCAAGCAACGCTCTTTAGGTGCAAACCATTATTTTGATGGTGTTTCAAAGAGGCGTATTCGAAGATTATCTAAATGATGATTTTCCAATGTTTAATCGCATATTCAAAACATTAAAGAACATAAAAAATCATTGAGGGAAATACCAGTAATTACGTTGACCGTTACTGAAAAAACAGCTTTGTTTATGAAGTTTAATCAGTGAAAACTTGTTAACGTTAAATTGTGTTTCAACATGTGAATCACGTATATTAAGTTAAACATTATTTTAAACCTAGAACAGTCCAGAGTACCGATTAAATCTATAATGTTATTATAATGGCCCTCTACAGTTTCATGAATACAATCTAGGCATTTACTGACACTGTTAAAAAATGTCAAAATCTGGGAACAATCCATTTAACAGTTATTCATGTAGTCTGACAAAGAGTGCACGGACTTCAAGACATCACTTGGTAGAGTGTACATCTCTTTTTAAATTACTCTTCACTTCACATGAAACAAGAATATATTAGAGGTAATACGAACATCATGAATCCAATCTTTCACCAGCCGGATGAACCTGCCTTATCCAAAATTGCCATAATGCACATTATTTCCTTTCAAAATGACCCAAGACTTCAACCATCAAGTAAACCGCAACAACATAAATTCAGACTAGGAGACTAGAATGTATAATAATAAAATATATGATATGAAAAATATTTGATGTACTTTAAGGTTTTAAGTACAAGAACACTTTGAAATGTGCATTTATCATAGATTGTTCAATGATATCGTACAATTATTTACATACATACTTATGTTATCCTTAATAAAATTATTACATAATTATAACAATAATTTTAATATTAATTTTGTATAATAAATATGCAAAAAATTATACCAAACAAAAATTAGAAGAAGTTTGCATCACATGTGAATATTCAATCATTTATAAACAGCAAAAATTAATGTTTAAAGTAATAACAATACGAAATGCTAAAATTCTACACAACAGGTGATCACGCAATACCAAACAACTTAATGTGAAATGAATAACTATATTCGTAACTTCACGCTTCATCGCTCATCTTTACTCGGCAAACTGTAAAGGTACACAACATAACGAAAGATTATGATTTATTATATATAACCAAAGAATATCACACCTATTCCCCCCATGAACCATACAGCTTTCCTGCCAGTAAATTGCCTATTCTCTTCTTCCGGGAACACTATGTCTGCAATTAACACCAATGTCACGATCATTTTCCTCTCTGGCGCACGTCGTTTGTCCTTTTGATGTCTGATTAAGATAATGTTAAGCCATGTTTCCGGTTTCCTCATTAGGCCTCATTAGGCCTTGGGGAATCGTGCACAAATCATAGGATCGAGGAGATGCTAATGCTTACTGTGACAATGAAATAAAAAATATCCGCGATATTTAAATTGGTTCCATTTTACTTGCAACATTCATCGAAGGACATCACGAATAATTGTTCTGTTTGTGATTGTAAGAAGAGATTTTAAAACCGTTTTTTATAAATAACTAAACTACGCTCATTATTATTTTCTTCAAGCGTGTCAATATATTTTTTCATCTTCTAAAACATTTATCTTTGTAGAACTTCATGTTCATATTGCGTTTTGTTGCAATATGCTTAAGTTCGTTATAGTATTTACGAATTGAATTTATTCTTAATTTAAAACGCACTAATTTTGAATAATGCGTTTTCGCCATTAGAACAATAGTTCAATGGGGCCAATAACAAATGTGGAGAAATAACCCTAACTTTAGCACTTTCATATTCCATAGTTATCATTCAAACAATTTTTAAGAAAACATTTTCATGTTATTACACGCTAGATGTTTAACGATATCCAGTGATAAATATGATAATACGAATGGTAAACATAACCTTACTTTCATATGTAGATGCTTCTAGTAGTCTATTATTGTTCCAATAACCATCAGCCTAAAGTATTACTAATTGGAATATAGGTAATATCCAATTATACTATTTCCGATTGGTTTATATTGAATGAAGGTTCGTGAGTAATAATCCCATTAAGTACTACAGTCACCGAAATGGTGATTTATACAGTTCGTTCAAGACAGTTGGCAATTTATCGATGAGTGAAATTCAAAGTTTATATATGTCCAGTTTTATCCTTTTTTCTGCAATTTTTAACAGTCCAAAATCCAAGCAAAATTAAGAACTAAAAAACGTGAGCTTTCCACACAAATGCTGAATAGAAGATTGAAATGAATTGAATTTATACTTTATTTAAACACTCGTCTGAAAATGATGGGTCTATGTGTAATCATTCCAATAAGTTCAAATACGTATTAATTATGTATAATTTAATTTGTTTGTCTGAAATATTTTAACGTGATTACATTATGGAATGTTTTCCCGTAAAGGACACGAAGTTCGTCTGCTTCTAATAAGCTTAAGCTGGTATTCTATATATTATTGCCTTAAAACCACAGACATACAAATGCCTTTATCTCCTACTAATATTATTGGATTTTTATTACAGATATATTCAAACATACATGAGTTTCTCTTCATTGACATGTTAATTCGGTTTCTTCTCAGACAATTAAAAAAAAATATGCCGAAGCAACATGTTCATCATATTCAACACATTTGAAAAAGTACAGCATTCAAAGCAGGAGATAGTTCTGTTATCGTGAGAAAGATATCTGTAAAGGACAATACAATTATAGACACTTTTCAGTATTGTTGACGGATATCGAATGATGCACCTTGTTGTCATCAAGTTAATGACAGTCATGTAGGAGAAACAATAATGGTGTTGAATGTGATTGATGTGAACCGGATATTTAAAGCTATTGTATGTTTTTTCGCGACAAACAATATCTACTCTGCAATATTTCAAGTAGAAAAGTGTATACTGGAACCATTAATAATACAAAACGCGAATTACGAACCCTCGACATAGTTAACGTTTAAATGTTATCCGTCAAGTGACTTAAATGAACGTCTGAAACCAGAATAATAATGCTCTTCACATGCATATTTATTCAAGTGATTTGTACCATACTATAAGGCCATACAGAGGAAGCAATTCAGGTTCTTATGTCAATATGGTTCAGCGCAAGACGGTTAATGTAAGTTTGGCAATTAAAGAAGGATTAACATCGTGATTGTACCTCATATTTAATGACTCAGCATTTCAATTAAAAATTACATCTGTATTTATGTTACAATTTTTGACGATCTCATACACGCAATGAATTCTACATGGATTAAATATGTTCGTAATTTACGCGACAAGAACAAGGGTAACATGCATGCAATCAATTAGATACATGTTTTTGTATTCTAACTATATACTTTTGTTTAGTTCTGAAGCTTCCATGTCCATCATTCATTTGAACTTTAATTTACCATGTTGTATGTCGCCATAATTGCAGCGCATCCTGACGTTACGACAAAAAGGAGTGACAACAGCTGTCACCATGAGCTACTCGGCATACATAACATATTCTACCAACTGGTGCATTAAAATAAATATAACCCCAGCATATTTCTTTGCGTATTGTTCCTACTTAGAAAACGAATTCATATTTTATATTCACGTGAAACATTCATATGTGTAATGTGTTATTTTATATCAGAACAAAATCGTAGGGATTGATGATTATGTTGATGGTTACGATACTGATGATTATATATTATTATGTTTTTTTTGTATAAATAGAGTCACAACTTATATTGATTTATTAATACCAATTATATTATATTGTATGATTGGGAAGACTATTTAAAGGTGCATGGAATGAAGCAATCAAAATAAGATCAGGGAGTCCGTATGATTCTTATTGCATTTTCAGGTGAAATATATTCTTGAGATGTACAATATTGATTTGTATACTCAAATAATATTATTCATCATGGGAAGACAGTGAATTTTACATACTATGTAAATCATGCAAAATTGTTGGAATATGTTCGAAATAGAGATAAGAAGATGATATTTATATTTTGATCACCATATATCATGAATATTGTTACTGACTATTAAGGAAACTGAAGCTTAAAAAATATAACTATTTCAGATTTGCAACAAACGTCTATATGTTATTGACCGAAACGTCACTTATTTATTGTCTTCATTGCGTATAATAATACTTGAGTAAACAACTCATACACGTTTGCATCGACGCAGTGCCCAATCTAATTTCGATTATGCGTGGCAATAATCGCATTCTGTGATATTTACAGTGTGATTTACTTTTACGAGTCTTTTCCCATATTAAGCTGCAACACATTTCGCAAATCTCTCTTGATTAGTGTAAGGTGTCTGGCTCGTTAATTGCACAGTTTATAGAAACAGAAGCTTTGTCAGCTGCTTCCTGAATGAAGCGACATTATTGATAGAGATTAACCGGTCTATAACTGGTGCAATTAGGTAAGAGTATCTTCACGTATGTGCACGTACCCATTTTGTCTGGCGTAAATATATATAATAATGACATAGGCATGGTAATTTAAGAAGGAAACGTACAGATTTAAGGTTTGTGAACACAGTCCTCTATTTTTGGGCCAAATGTGTCTACAATATAAAGAAGTTAAACTCCGGAAGCTCCAGCAGTATTGCATTCCTATCATACACACCTTCGTGGTCCTTTATTTATGGCAAGTGACCATTTTCCCAAAAAGTACAGTTCGGCACAAAACAAAACAACACACAAACATAGCAGAATAAAGCTGGGGTAACCGCATTGGAACGGTCAATGCTAAGCACTGGGGGTTTAAACCTACAAGGCGAGATTTAATATTTTTATTTATTGATACTCAGAGTCTAGTGAAAACATGTTCACAAGAGGAGAAAATCTAAGCGTTGAAATACATCATTGCCTCTAGTTGAATGGAGTTCCAATTACTATTTACACAAATCAAGTTTTTTATTCCACTTCAACAAACATAATACCAAGGTCCGCTACACCCCAACGGAATATTTAACTAGTGCTATTGTGTTTATCACTCGACACAAGTCTTCTAAGGGCAAATCATTCTTTAATAATAACCGTGTTCTCGTCCACAACATTGTTGTTATAAATAAATTATATTACATTGCTCTCAATAATTGCTCAACAAAAACTTATAATTTAAATTTAATTTAAAGCCTAAACATTTATCCATCGGTCGACATGTTTGACAATGATTGGCGTACGCTTGAACTATACGAAAAAAAAAACTACAAAGTCAATTTACTGAAAAATCGTATCAAGTATATCGGATTTTTGTAAAGAGAATGTTGATGTATGCAGCGGTCGAACATCCCGCAGTTTTATTTGAACCCGTTTATGTATTATTTAGTGAAAATGTATAGGAGACGAACAATTCTTCATCGACACCTTACTTTTCTGAAACATGCATGACTAGTTTCATTTTTCAGCGACGAACACTTATTATTTCATCCTTCACATGTCTGTTGAAAGATATGGAAAATGATTGCAGTAATGAATATGACAAAAAAGCGATCATCAAAAGATCTAAATTAAATAATGGTTAGTGCGAGAAAAATAATATATGTTGGACATGTCTATTGCTAGTACGGAGCAAAATAACATACTCATTTTAATATGAAAGACGATGACACAGTTTTCATTGAACTGTTATGTATCAAATGTATGGTACAATATCCGATGTTTGCATGAATCAAACCTCCGTATTTCATCTTTTTACGGACTATTTATTCAAACAAATCTTTATCTCAGCCTTTTGTATATATAATGTTCCGTCTTTAACGATGAAATATTCCAAAGTCAATAATCATCTAAAATCAAAACGAGTGTAGATGGTGAAAACAAAATAACACTCATATGCTCTTTCAATGAACAAATACTTATTATGTTGGGGTATGTATGTACAAAGCTAATTCATATGTAAATAAGTGAACATTCACTTGCCCCTGAAGAAGATAATTCTTGTTATTAGGATAAGGGTCATTACAAGTTTCTTTAGTAAGTGATCATAATTACTGCTCATATAGTCTCATTATGCTGCATCAAAATACAATTCAAAACAAAATATGTTTTGGGGAAAATCATTTCATTATATTGTAAATTATTGTTTTTATCCGAACACTCGCATATCGTAATTGATATGGATTATAAACTGTTGTCAGTATATTTACCAAGTATTACGACTGTAAGAAATTAAGAGAATAATTGACATACCATGTGTCCGCAGGTGTTCTTCGTGCAAGGCGCAAACAATATAAGAACATGAATTAAGATGTATTACTTCCTGGTCATGGAAACGTAGAAGTGCGTCATCTGTTATATATTTTCTTACACTCCTTCTAAAAAATTGGTAAATTACTGCAATCAACATTTTAAGTATGCTAAACGTCTGGTAAACATGACTAAATTGATTAATATTGACAAACTGAATTATGTACATTACATATAATGTCTAGCCGAAACACTTATAGTGCATTTAAGTTTTTCTCTATGCATCTGAAGCTAAAAGAAAAAAGTTAATACCGCACTTGAGAGACACATGCAGTTGGTTCACTGCTTCCTGAATTTAGGCACTAAAACATCATTGATGTGGCGGAACATTGGTATGCCAAGTGCGGTTAAGTGCAAAGCATAGCTTCACGACTTCGCATGAACATGTGCTATCTTATGTTATAACTAAACATCTCATACGAATTACAATTTTATTGCGAAGTTTTAATTCGTCGACAGGAATGACGAAATCGTGTAAAAATCGAAAATACGTCTCAAAGTCGCGTAAGAAGTGTTTAATAGTATAACATTAATGGTCTTGGGTAAGAATTGTGATGAATGAATTCATTACATCGTTTCAGTACAAAATGAAGTGGTCTTTCCTCAAGTGGTATTGCGTTCACAAAAAATATTGGAGTATAAATAAATGTGTAGAAATGAAAGAATACGGTCAAAGTGATCGATTTAAGTATACAATTCAGCCATTATATATGTTAATTATACATTTAAATAAAGATACAACCATACAAACCTGCATGCAATTCGGTGTAAATAAAATAAGTCTGTGCTTGACAAATGGTATGGGCTTCATTTTTTAATATAATCAGTATGCGTGATGCTAAAACGTTTTAGAAACAAACAAAAACAACAACATAAAATACTGTTTTACATAACATAAATCTGTAAGAGATGCTGCATGTGTAGAACGTATGATCAAATGCCTTAAGTTCTGGTTTAAGTCCCAGGAAACGGACTCGAGAGCGTTTCAAATAAGCCTAAGACTATCGATGCAATCGAGCTAAAAAATAGTTTCAAACTAAATGCATGAATCTCACGCATATGTCAATGTAATGGGCAATGGTATTTTAAACAAAACTACGGACATAATGTAAATTTGAATGTTTGATGCGTGCAATAAAAACAGTGTTGAGTATCTTCTCATTCCAAAATATTATTAAAGAATGCAATGATGCTAAAATGAAATTACTGGTAATAAATGAATGTCTCACATTGCATATACTGGTTAAATATTATGTTGAATATAAAATGCATTATTATAATAGTACGCCAAATCACCTGGCACTGATCTTTATGCCTAAATATAGTACAGTACCGTTACGAGGAATAACTTAATGTCCTTACTAGAAGCGATTGTAATCAATTTAAGCGTACCTCACTAAGTGTACTTTTATGGTCTCATTAAACTCGTTTTAAACGTGCACGAACAAAACTGAATGCAAATAGAAAACAATCTACGCCTACAATTAATGCAAATCGAGATCTCGATTGCCAGGTGAACGGTGTCGGGCTAAAGAAGTTGAAAGTGTAGGGATGATGTTAATGCCCAAAGAAAATATCTAGTTCGATCTGCTATTATCCGTATCTTGTATAGCGTGGAAAGTATGAACATATCATAAAATCCCGCCGATGTAAACGTGCATTTTCTGTCATCATAAATGCATAGGGGATACAATAATTGATCAACATTATGATGTTTTACATAATGAAAAAAACTATATGTTATAACCGGCGCAAACACTTGCAAAAACACTTGTACAATTGAAAATTCGACACAATATATCCCTTTCAAAAAGGTATCACTGTGTTAACGTACAAAACACATGTATTTCACTACAACATTGACATGTTTAAGGTTCTTGATCTATTTGCAATCATTACATTTCGAACAGTTCTCTATCTGATAAATTGTATAATTATCGTGAAATGATCTTAATTTACTGAGAACGTTTTCGCCACTGATTTCTGAAATATATGGCGTACTTTGGTTAGGCATAGATATTGTATGCCAATCAAATGCCTATTTTTAATGGTAATATCTTTATTTCTCTACACCGTTTTGGAATTGTGGCTGCTTTCTTTTGTGATTTGTTTATCTTTTCATTTCGAATATTTGATTTACATGTTTGATTACAATTCACGTGTATGCATGTAAAATTGGATTGTCAGAATTTGAAGAATGTGAGCGGTTCGTATGTATAAAGAAGTACCATTTTCATGCAAAGAGGTATATATATATTATATATAAGCGATTCAATTATATTTGCTGAAGATTCTTTTCAAAATTAAAGTCCATCTTCATCGAAACACATGCACGCGCATGAATTGAAGTCACGAGTTTTCGACCAAATGAAACTTTTGAATCGATGATTGGAGAGACAGAACGGAACGACTGATGATAATGCTTGTTTGGTAAAAGAACATATATTCTGTTTTAGAGCAAAAGATGCTAGCTATGAAAAATGTTCTCCAAATAACAGCATACAATCCTTAATATTGAGTAATATTAGATTCAACCAAACAATGTTCTGACACTAAAAACATCCCCATTTGTTTTAAAATAGGGGTTGGGATGTGAATAATACATTTGTGTGAAGGGAGGATGAGGAAGAGTATTTCACATTTTTATTGGCATCAGCTACCGATAATATTACGTTTACATCGGGTTGATAGTTATTCAGTCAATAAAACAAATGATGTCTGCAATAAAATCCATGTAATATCGGTTTTACGATTTTTGAAAACACGTTTTATGTCAGTTTTACAACCGTATTTGTATCGCCGCAATAAAAAAATAAAGTTACTATGAAACATTTTCCTGTAATTATTAATCTAACATAGCTTCATTATCATAACATTATAATTATTGATCTATCACGTTCACTTAGAGTATTGTTTTCGTTGGTGTTAGGGAGGTTTTAGAGGCTTAACATGAACATGCTATTCTCAACAACAATCGCATAGTCATGTCATTTTTAAAAAAAAAGTAACGACGAAAAGGTATCTTGGTTTGTAAAAACATATCACCATGCTATTTGTATCGGAGGTTCTTTTCCAGATTGTGTCATAGGAATATTGTCATTTCAGTGACACGTGTATAATAAGCAAAATTGTGTTTTTTACCGTCACAAAGGTTATAAGCTAATTTAATGCTATGAAGGACACTTTAACTGAACCAGTTGAGCAGTAATATATTATGGTATTAGGTAGACAACACAAGTGAAAGGTTTTGTTTCCTAAAAGGTTTAGTAAGGTGACGAAAAATGCAATTAATATATGTATAAAATTCAATTCGATTGGACAACACTTTGACATTTTATCGCGTTCTAAGGTTAATGGTCAAGGATAAGATCCAATTGTTATTATTCGCATTATCTTACTCTGACGATGCATTCAGACTTAGATATTGAAGTTTTACGCATTAAAAAGGCGCTATGTGTCACTAGAAATTTGAAACATGCGTCCTGGTTGATGTTTTTTCCAGAATACTTTATTTCATATTTTACATACGCCGATTGTTTGAGATATAGATGCAAATACAATATGGCAAACAAACAAACATAACGCAAGGCTTCAAGAAAGAGTCTAAATGGAACTCAGTTTTCTTGACTTATAAAAAAAAGTATTTCTTCTATAACGATACAGTCATACAACTTAATCTTTAAGTTGTACAAAAAGTACTAGTTATGACACGATTGTAATATAAATTTATTTCATGTTCTGTATTTCATCATTGCAATTTTGAACGATTCTCGCTTTAATTAACTTTTAAAGTTATCATGAAAGAAACTTATCGCATTGCCGTTTTCATCAATGATTTAGGGAATTCCGTGCTAAATCGTTAGCAGCCTTCAACGTCTAGTTTTATTCCACTAGTTATCAGTGATGGTGAAATCTTATATGGTGAAATGATGGAACAGATATTGTGGATTTATCATCATGGTGAACTATATATTAAAGAATAATTCTTGGTTTTATTAAACGTATACTATATCCTGACATAATCTTAATTTACTTCCTTCTTTCCACCACTAGTTTTAGGAATGTAGTTTTTTTTTTGGCAGTATAATTAACCGTTGTGATTATCCAATACAAAACTATCTCGAGCACAAATAGAATATTGAGTGCATGTGGGTGGTTAATTACCTTTGTATCTTTTTATTTTATTTTATACAGTTAGGTGATTAGTATTCGATTCAAATATATGTGTTTCAGTTCATGATTATGCAATGTCACCAAACTATGAAATCAAGATTGATGAACAAACGTTAAATGCTGTCTTTGTCTTTGATTACTCTCTTGCATTTCAGAAAATGTAGAACAATATTAAAATATTTAAGTTCTAATATACTAAAAGAGCTTGCGTTTTATTTACATATGGAGTTAATTTGACTGTCTTTGTGGTGTACGTGTAATTCAATGCACGCGTCTTGTGTCAGTGTGCTTTCTAATTGCTGTAATCTGCTTGCATCAAATCAATAAGAAGAAAACTATGCCTCCGTGTCGGAAGTATAATTATTTCTTTAAACAAACAAATCAAAACGAAAGCAATAACACTTGCGTAGAATTGAAGGATTTCGGTTAGAGATTTATTGCATTTTGTAGTAAGGAAATACATCAAATGTATAGACTGCTGTTAAAACGCATAATTTCTCTGATATACGGTGGAGGTAAAATATTGTGTTACAAGTAAACACAAATATCTATGTGTTCACAGGCTAATCAGGGACGACAATTTCCGCTGTTATGGAATTTTTCGTTTAAATGATGTCTCTGCTTAGCGAAAATCCAGTTTAGGCGGAAAGTGTCGTCCCTGATTAGCCTGTGCGGACTGCATAGGCCAATCTGGGACGACACTTTACGCACATGCATTTTGCCCAGTTCTCTCAGAACGCGACACATATATTTGTGGGAGGCTGACACGTGTCTACCCAATGTTCTCAATATTATTAAGGGTCATTGGGTTTATTATATCGTTGAAAAGGATAAAAACATTCCGGACAATAATGGATCTCTTATAATACCGGAGAAGATAGGGAATCAAATAATGATGTAAGACGTGATTTGTGCAAACAAGTTATATTATATGTTTTGAGTAATTACCCTTTGTTTTAAAAAATAGCATTTATCTCCACTGAGGTTGTCAATTGCACAATACTCCCGTGTGACTGTGTATGCATTTTGAAGCCTTGAGTGATTATTGCTATAATAACTGCTACGAGTGTGACAAGAAAAGAATTGTGGTGAATATATGTATGTCGACAATTTTTTAATCCTGTTTACAACGTTGTTGCTGTGACACTCCAGAAAATAACTGTGCGCTTTATAATAATCATGGGATCGCAAATGAAATGGTTGATTGCACGCCTACATTTAAACATAAGTCTGCCCATTGAGAGTTATTGACTATGGCCCCTCATTGACCACTTATTGTAAAGAAACTGGTTAACAATGATTATGTGCTACATATTTATTCCAGAAATTGCTTATACGAAAACAGGACTGCAGTAATTATACATACGTAACAAAATGAGTGCACCGAACGTGTGTCCAAAGTCAAGTAAGAAAGCCAGGGAAACACAACGACACATATAGCGTTTATTTAATAGTGTGTGTTTCAGTTTTAAAATGATGATTTGTTATTATGCCATGTAAATACTTATTAAAATACTTAAATATCACCATGGAATAATGGAGCGCATACTTGTAATTTTGTGTTTATTTCAGCTATCTTACCAATGCGGAATAAATATATCTAGATATAAGCTCTATGACAGATACTAACATCGACAACATTTTAGTTTGCAAGAACTATCCGTCTGGCCTACAGCATGGAGTCTTATTATTGGTTGAAATATAAGCAGCAAGATAGTAATTTTAACTACGAATGTCTACAGATATTATAAAGAAGATATATGCTGTGGCCACATTTATACTTTTGCTGGATGCAAACTGAGCGAGCTCATGTGTATATCGAGATAGACTTCGAAGATGTAATTACATGTACTAACAAGGTTTTGTACTTGTCCGCATGATAAATGGTTCAACAACCTTTTTCTGTTTTATTTGTGTTGCTTAAAGGACGGGAAGAAATAGAGGATATGTATTGGCTTCGGTAAATTATCGATGTAAATGTCGCTCGTGGTTGCGCAGTCTTGAAAATAGTACTTGCTCTGATCGACCGTGACTTAAAATCGATAATCTATCGAAACCAACATTACATGTGTACCCGTAATATGTTCGCTTACAAATCGTTGGCATGTTTTGTCTTTTATTAAGTCTTGAATAGCTTGCATCCATTTCCTATGTTAGTAGTGAGCCCCATTTATTACATTATACAGTAAACTTTCAGCAGCACTACCAAAATTGTGTTTATTAGTTTGCTGGTGTTATGCCCATTTTATGAGTGTTTTAGTAATATCACTCCGGTATATTAACCTACTCACATTTTGAAAGGCTTAGCAAATCTAAGCAACTTCCAGGGTTTAGTGCACCCGATGTCAGTAACTTATAAATACCCAACTTGAATAATCAGCAAGGGATAATAGGTCGTAAAAATACTTTCACGACCAATCCCGATGTACGCTTTTTGTTTGAGATTGGATTAGAACTCACCTCGATTGTAAGCCAAGCGATCTTCAAACTGAGCCAGCTGGGCCCAGCATTATGCCATAGACGTTTTTGTATGGCCACCGGTTGCAAACAAAATATAATCTCACAAAACACACAGCACCCTGACAAAACGCACATGCCGTAAAATGGGTTTGATGTAATGCAACGGTCAATATAATTAATTGGGGTTTTAAACCGGTTAAAACTGGCCCGATCCTCATAATTTTGGGAAGATTGCATTGCACATTTATAAATGGAAATGGGCCTAATGGCAGTGTATTCTATATGAGCACTAAAGGATGAAGGAGGTATCGAGATTACGAGTAATCCATATCATCGTATAAATGACCATTGTGCAAAAAAAAATAAAATAAAAAAATGTTGTGTTTATGAATTATGAATTAAGAAGCTGCGTGTGAGCTGATAATTGTCGTCAAGCACACTAATGTCGGACACAATGTACGCATCGCACGGAGAGCCTTAATAAATATGCTTATATCCTTGATATTAAGTTTGAAATGTTCAATCACGGTGGCTAATTCTTCCATCAATTTAGAAAACCAATAATTTAAAAAGGAAATACGACCGAAAAAGCAGAACAAGGTTCTATCTTTTCTACGGAGTAAACAAGATATACATAACAACTAAATTGACAGTATCAGAAAAATCGAATTCTCTCTTACTAACTGGGCTACGTTAAAATATTGGGTTATTTTGCAACAATCAAGAGAAAATGATTATAGGCGTCTGAAAGCGACCTTTTGATAGTTGAAGTAGGAAATAAGCTGTTACCAGACAAGATTGTTTTATTTTAGAACGATTTATCCCCGTTTCTCATGTTTGCTCTGCAATAATCTATAATCCTACTTTTGATTCGAAGCGTGTTATACCAAAGTATTGTCTGAGACGATTCAGAACATGTTTGTAGCATAGATGGCAGTATTTAGATTTTAGCTTCCGATGTTTGTTATTCGTTCCTAATAATTTCATCGTTCGCAAAACAATAAATCTTGTATTAATACTCTTGATTCCTAAGTGGAAATTGGTTTTTGAATATTCTCAGGAAGTAAAGTACATAAGAATACAAACAATATACCGATAGAAATCGCAAATACCTTTGCGTATGGTTCACCTGTACTTTCGTAAAATTACGCATTGTTCAAGGAAGAAAACTTCAATATTTACCTCTTGTCTCGATGTTTACTGTCAACATGGCTATGGTCGTTCTCATTGGTGGTCACCGTTCTCATTGGTGGTCGCCGTTCTCATTGGTGGTCACCGTTCTAATTGGTGGTAACCGTTCTTATTGGTGGTGAGATGTTGTGTTTTTTTCACTCATATTAGATGACATTTAAGACGTCTTATAACAATTCAATATGTAATTAATGAGGAGCATCATTTCTATACATTCGTTATGTGTGTATCGAGGCTTCTACATTGCGTATTTATAGGGTTGCTGCATGTCGGAGATACGTTTCGAGTTATGTTTTTACCCACACATTAGTGCGTGTGCCTTTTGCATTCACTTCACGCTTTATTGCTTGTTTCTCCAAACTCTAAAAAACGAATAACTCTAGAAACTAAAACGAGTGCATAAGAAGCTCAAATGTTATATGGTTGTCCAAATAAATTATATTAATTCAACATGATGAAGTCTGCATTTTTTTTTAACGTAATCAGCAAATTATGTGACATATACAAACACAATCCATTCAGGAAAATTAAAGTCCAGATATGGGGTGGTAAAAACAACGCAGTGGCAGGAACAGCGTGTATACTTAATCATAATGTATATGCAATAAAGACGTGCAACATAAGTCAGTAAACAACTGATCTGATATGAAACGTGAAATTGAATGCCGACTTAATGTGTTGAACATTGAAAACACCTCAGAAATTATGTTGTTATTAAAACTTATACAACTATAAAATATCATTAAGTGCATATGAACTTATGTGTTTATTAAAACAGGAATGCATTTGTTTCCAAGCCTTAGTCACAAGACTACAGCAAGGTCTTGGAGAAGCTTACCAGATTGCAATGTTACGTTATGATGTGTTTCATTCGAAACAGGTTGATTTCATTAGGAAATTAGAACACCGTACAAAACATAAAGCGGATAAATCTTAAATATGCTCGAAAATAAACAATTAAGGAGTAATCGGATATATAAAAGGCATGTTTAAGTAGCAATATCAATAACATAACTTTAATTTACAGTCGAAAACTATTTGGGATTCTGAAATTAACACATCTAATTATCTAATGTTCCGGTTATTAATCAATCCCAACCCTAATATAAACTTTGTCAAAACATCTCGATTGATAGCACTTGCCAAAATGGCACTTTTTGTCAAAAACGATGCTGCTTGATGAAAGTGATGTAATGTTCTGAATTGCATGTCATATATTGTATTAATATTATATCATTATGTTCTAAACAAACACGTTTAAATCGGATAATTTATAACTATTCGGTAACTATCGATACTAAGTTTCTGTATTCGATAGAAGGCAACGCGTTTGCAGTTATTCGGTACGTACATACATCACATGAACATTAATAACATTTATTATATTATAATATATTATATGGTTTTACATTAAATAAATGTTACATACAATACGGATTAATAGTACAATGTGAGAGTGTTACACGTGTTGACTAAACCACATTGCAACTTTTGTGATGTTATAGTTGGTGAATAGAAGTATCTTTAACAGATTATTGTAAAACATGCATGCCCCTCCCCCAGTAAATTTTAAAGTAAATACCCTGCAGTCATTAATCAGCCAGCAATAAAAATGAATATATGATTATTAAGCGCCGCAATGAAGTTCAGCGGTCTATATGAAATGATTTTTTTGCACTTGTGTAGGAGTGTTTATTGCACGAAAAGTCTGTTCATTTTATGTATGTACCTTTATATTGTATTTTTTCTTTTCTTCATTATTTCGTTTACGGACCAAACATTTTTTTAAACCCGTTGCTCCAACAATATACAAATAAATGGAGACGGAGACGTCAAAGCTTACTAATCGCAACGCACACAGTCAGGCTTAAACACATAATTTGCCCCGAGTGTTTCGAATGATATTGATTTTACATTTAGGTAAACTGTTTGGGAAACTATTAATTTGGCGAAAAATATTGTGATTATATCGATTAAAGTAATACTATTTATCGAACGTCCCTTACGTTTTCTAAGTTTCTTTCTTAAGATTTAAGTTCTTTCTGACGTTCGATATTGTCATATCAATTTCAGAAATTGTATGTATATATATTGTTTCTTGTTTCAGTGCATTTGTGGCTTAATGGCTACGTGCAACAATTGATTGTTTATCATCTTCATAAATACATAACAAGTAATAGCAAGAACTGCAATTTTCGTTCCTGAAATCCTTCGCAATCCACTTTGTCAGAGGGCATAAGCAGTTAAGTTTTAATGACTGGTTTTACAATAATGCAAGCTTCTTACAAATGAACAAAAGTTTCATCTTGATACCTTATTTTATATTGAAGATGCGCTCTTGACAAACTATTCAGCATGATTATTTACACGATCTATTCGTGTGGGACTATTAAAATAGGAGTAATGAATGTTGTGCACTGAACTCTTACTCATTGAGGTGTATCAGCATATACAGTTCCAAACTTATACCTCTTATAATTATGAAAAAAATTATCAACATTTATCTTGTTTACTTAACATCGCATAAATACGATATACAAAGATATCAATTTTCAAATTGATACCTCATATTGTTTTCAAAATATGCTTTTGGACAAATGTGCAATACTGAAATATACTTGGTACAATAACTCTAAAATAGGGGAGCAAGAGTGATGGTTCTGTGGGATACTAAGTTACTATGATGTTATGACAATGTATATTTATAATTGTAATACGTATTGTGTGTGCTGTGGAGTATTGTTAAGGATTTCAGTCCATCAATAAGGTTAAATTAAATCTTCCGTCCTTGAGCTTTCATCCGATCTCTCGCGGTAACACCAATTAGTTTCACGGTTCAGCTCAGGAAGCATACTTTAAAGTGCCTCTATTTCAAAATGGTATATGGTTCACAATTATTGAGCAAACATTATTTATATTTTTTTTTTTAAGGATAATTGTGTTCTCTCTGTAGACCTATCTGAAACAACATCTGACTGGTATTTGAATGGTACACCACTTAACTACCACATGGGCGCTTCATAGCATCTGCAAAACTAAAAGCCCCATGCAGATGTAGATTAGTAAGCTTAATCAACATTTACATTTTGCAAACCTTTTTATTCTCGTGATAGTTATTCCAGTATTATCAGCGTGTGTGAAAAATATAAGTAAAGCGGGCAGGGTGAATGCCAAAGCAAATGCTATTTTCTTCTACAAACAGATCTGCAATTATACGACGATTCAAAACATTTATCAACGTGTTACTATTTTTTATTTATTTTGTGTAAACGTGAAACATGAGTTAATCATCACGTGGTATGAAGAGGCTATATTCACGCACAAAATTGTGAATTTGTGTTGTACTATACACGATTAAATAGCACTCCTATGATGCTTATATACACAGACAGTAACAGTTTGTTTTTGTAATCTTGTTATGGCATTTTACTGCTGCCAGTACCAGAATCTATCGATTTATTATGGAATGCAGTGTCCAATGTTCAGAGAGTGTTTATCAAAATTGAATGTTTTCATGCGAGATGTGTGTATGTGTATAAACAATACTTATAATGGCTATTGTACTTATTTAATTTCATGTTATCAACCCCTGTGAACTTTACATTTGTCCAATTGTCCTTGAATTCATGTTGTCCTTGTTGTCATCGGACACGTTTTCCCCTCCTCCAAAATAACAAATTCAATAATTGTAGGCAAACACGATATAGTGTGGACACGAAAAAGGATCGACATATCGACCAAACAATCGACAAAGTGAAACGAATAGAAAACAAATCTTTCAGTCCACACATTAACAGGGTTATCAGAAAACATGTGTATTAAGTCTTAATATCGACATTTAAGCTACTCTCTGTTCCTTTATACAATATCAGACATACAATTTCGAATCTTTTCACATTTCATAGATTGAGTCAGTATCTTGATGCAATTTTTATGTATTGCTGTTTTACAACTGATTTAAGAAATATAGTTCGCTGTCTGTTTGCCCCGAAAGTTGTTCGTTGTTCTTAAATCAAATGAATAGCATATCGTGGGCTTAGCGCGAAACGGTTGTAACTCACATTTTTACCAAAAATCATTTTTTTTTCATTTTTTAAGTCTTTTTTTTACTTTACACATCCTAAATAGATATTAAGATTATACTCTGAAAATTTACCTATGAAAACATGTATTTGTCTTATGGTTGTATTTAATTTTGGATTAAATTTTTTATGCAAAACGGAAGTTTCTCAAGTTAAAACCTTTGAGCACAAAAAATTACAAAGTCTACAATGTTGGAAGGGAAGTAACTCATCTTCACATCTTTAGTTGATGAGATCATAATTATGACATCACTGTTTGATTTGCTTGACATGTGTGCCTTGACATTCTGAAGGTTGTTTTTATTTTTAAGAACATACATTATATTACTCGTAAGTATGACAATACACTTTATTGCGGGGTTAGCGCAAAACGGTCGTAACTTACTTTTTGTAAACTTTTCAGAACGATACAAAATTGAATAATTTTTTTTTTTTAATAATAATATAAAACTATTGTGCATAAACTTAGGTATTGTACACGTATTTAAAGTTCACATAATATACTTCTATAAGCATGATTGTAATCGGAGATATTTGTAAAATATCAAGATACGACTGTTTTGAGCTTTACATCTTGCAATGTTTGATTTTATTTGCTATGTACTGGTACCATGATTGGCACAGTCTGACTTACTACGTACTGGTACCATTTTCTCAGTCTGAAATGCTACGGACTGGTACCATTGCCTCAGTCTGACTTGCTATGGACTGGTATCATTGTCATTGTGTGACATCTTATGGACTTGTACCATTGTCACAGTCTGACATGCTACATACTGGAACAATTGTCACAGTCTGACATGCTACATACTGATACCATTATCACCGTATGATATGCTACATACTGGTACCATTGTCACAGTCTGACAAGCTACGTACTGGAACCATTGAAACAGTCTGACATGCTACATACTGGTACCATTGTCACAGTCTGACATGCAACGTACTGGTACAATTGTAACAATCTGACATGCTACGTACTGGTACCATTGTTACAGTCTGACATGCTACGTAATGTTACCATTGTCACAATCTTACATGCTTTGTACTGGTACCATTGTCACAGTTTGACATGCTACATAATGGTACCATTGTCACAGTCTGACATGCTACATACTGGTACCATTGTCACAGTCTGACATGCTAAATACTGGTATCATTGTCACAGTCTGACATGCTATGTACTGGTACCATTATCACAGTCTAACATGCTACATACTGGTAACATTGTCATAGGCTAACATGCTACATACTGGTACCATTTTTACAGTCTGACATGCTACATACTGGTACCATTGTCACAGGCTTACATGCTATGTACTGGTACCATTGTCACAGTCTGACATGCTACGTACTGATATCATTGTCATAGTCTGACATGCTATATACTGGTATCATTGTCACAGTCTGACATACTACATACTGGCACCATTGTCACAGTCTGACATGCTACATACTGGTATAATTGTTACAGTCTGACATGCTATGTACTGGTACCATTGTCACAGTCTGACCTGCTACATGCTGGTACCCTTGTCACAGGCTTACATGCTATGTACTGATACCATTGTCACAGTCTGACATGCTACATACTGGTACCATTGTCACAGGCTTGTACTGGTACCATTATCACAGTCTGACATGCTACATACTTGTACCATTGTCACAGGCTTACATGCTATGTACTGGTACCATTTTTACAGTCTGACATGCTACATACTGGTACCATTGTCACAGGTTTACATGCTATATACTGGTACCATTGTCACAGTCTGACATGCTACATACTGGTATCATTGTCACAGTCTGACATGCTACGTACTGGTATCTGTGTGTCACAGTCTGACATACTACATACTGGCACCATTGTCACAGTTTGACATGTTACATAATGGTACCACTGTCACAGTCTGACATGCTATGTACTGGAACCATTGTCACAGTCTGACCTGCTACATGATGTTACCATTGGCACAGGCTTACATGCTATGTACTGGTACCATTGTCACAGTCTAACATGCTACATACTGGTACCATTGTCAGAGTCTGACATGCTACGTACTGGTATCATTTTTACCAGTCTGACATGCTACATACTGGTACATTGTAACAGTCTGACATGCTACGTACTGGTACCATTGTAACTGCCTGATATGCAACGTACTGGTACAATTCTAACAATCTGACATGCTACGCACTGGTACCATTGTTACAGTCTGACATGCTACGTAATGTTACCATTGTCGCAGTCTCACATGCTATGTACTGGTACCATTGTCACAATCTGACATGCTACATACTGGTACCATTGTTACAGGCTTACATGCTGTGTACTGGTACCATTGTCACAGTCTGACATGCTATGTACTGGTACCATTGTCACAGTCTGACATGCTACGTACTGGTGCCATTGTCACAGTCTGACATGCTACGTTCTGGGACCATTGTCACCGTCTGACATGCTATGTACTGGTACCATGATGTTCATAGTCTGATTTGCTACATACTGGAACCATTGTCACAGTCTGACATGCTACGTACTGGTACCATTGTTACAGGCTGACATGCTACGTACTGGTACCATTGCCACAGTCTTACATGCTATGTACTGGTACCATTGCCACAGTCTGACATGCTACATACTGGTACCATTGTCACAGTCTGAAATGCTACGTACTGGTACCATTGTTACAGTCTGACATGCTACATACTGGTACTATTGTCACAGTCTTACATGCTACGTACTGGTACCATTGTCACAGTCTGACATGCTACATACTGGTACCATTGTCACAGCCTAACATGCTACACACTGGTACCATTGTCACAGTCTGATATGCTACTTACTGGAACCATTGTCACAGTCTGACATGCTACGTACTGGCACCATTGTTAAAGTCTGACATGCTACATACTGGTACCATTGTCCCAGTCTTACATGCTTCGTACTGGTACCATTGTCACAGTCTGACATGCTACATACTGGTACCATGCTCACAGCCTTACATGCTACATACTGGTACCATTGTCACAGTTTGACATGCTACATACTGGAACCATTGTCACAGTCTGACATGCTACGTACTGGTACCATTGTTACAGTCTGACATGCTACGTACTGGTACCATTGTCACAGTCTTACATGCTACATACTTGTACCATTGTCACAGTCTAACATGCTACGTACTGGTACCATGATTTTCACAGTCTGACTTGTTACATTCTGCAGACCAAATTGAGCACAGTAACAAGGGAATTATTGTGACGCTGAAATATGTTTGAATACATGTACATACTTAGTCTCAATTTTATTTTTCAAATCTCAATTCTACATTTTTGAAACAAAATTAACTTGTTCTACAATTTTATTTGTTGTAAATTTTATTAATTTACCTATGTTTAACATAGTATAAAATTTATTTTTATTCATCAAACAATCGAGTGAATGAACCATGAAAAAATAATAATATTCTAGGTAAATTAATTATAATATTATATATAATAATTATAGAAAAATGATGTCCATGAAATATGTTAATTTATTAATCAAGCTGGCTTGAGTAAAAATCTTTTAATACTGGAAATATTATTTTGGCATGTTAGTTGCATTTGTAGATTGTCTAGTATAAAATCACAAACTGTTTTGGTAATGTATGTAAAAGGATAAAATAAATAAATACCTCAAAGTTTGAATCTGAGCTGATTATGTAGATCTCTAGAATATTTTTAGATGATTAAATAAATTGTTTAAAGATCTGATATCATTAAATTTATTAAAGTAAACAATGATTTATATTATTATAAAAATTGTGTATCAATAATGTGTGGAATAATTATGTATTAAATGTTATAATGATACTAAACTGATTGGATTTGTTCTAAAAATGTGTTAAGATTGTTGATTAGAAATAAAAAGTTTATGGTAACTAGTAAGTTTTGCTTTCTTTATCTAATGATGAAGAATAAAGAGTATAAGATGAGCTACTTCCATTTAACACACAAATAATTATTAAAACCTGCCAAAATTTAAAGTGTAAAACAGTTGAATAATAAATTAATTTTGCAAAATTTCAGTTAGAAAATGGTTGTAACTTGAACATTCAAATATCTCTTTTCATAATTATTTTACAGATTGGACATAAGTCATTTAATACTGATTTGAACTAACCAAATACATGCTTTTTTGATAAAATACAGCAAGAGATTTTTGAAAAAATTGGGCAGTTTTTTGTCTCTCCTGTAAAATTTCTAAAAAATGGAGTTACAACCGTTTTGCGCTAAGCCCACGATATACGGTATTAACCTACGCTTTGAAAATTTTATTATGTATTACCTACATTACCTTATATCATTGTTTGGGTTCAGGTTTCATTATCCAATTACGAAAAGAAAATATTCGGAATTCCAAATATTAAAGAATTATGAATGCAAATACTGCACCACTCCCATTCAGTTGATTGCATCCGATATACACATTGGTTTTGTTTACTTTTTCCTGTTTTAATGACTCATTGTAGTAGCGTATCATTTACCAAATTCGATATTACACATTGAATAAAGTCAGTAAAATGAGTGACACAAGTATAAGCCACCTGAATTAAAAAAACTTCAAGTACACAAGTATATCAGTAAATTCGTTGATTCCGCTGTTCCGTTGTATGAATTTAAATGTGAACAAAGTCATAAGTCATCACGCCCTGCGTTCCTACGGTCTTGCAACGCATTTTTCTCATAAATTGTTTTCAAACGTTTCTCCAAAATCCTAATATCAAATACGTCTGCATACTTACAATGTAGGACTAGTCACATCGTATGTTTCTTATTTAGATAGATCGTAGAGACATTATCACGCCGAGCTAGTCGGCACTGCATTCATAAGGTCATCGGCGTGTTTTGGACACATCAGGACGCAGCGAGGACTCGGTGATTCCATTTTTGACGTACACACTATGAGTCTTCGTCGTACTGTATTTTAATCAAACCAGCATGACGTCCCCTTAATTCTAATATCGCGAATGTCAAAAATTGCAAAAATGGCATAGTTGGTATCATTTTGTCGGACTTGACGAGCTCTACACGATGCAACAAACGGCATATGTGTACCCTTCTCTACTAAGGCACTATTGACCCCTCAACATTGGCGAAACGTGACAATTTTCAATTTATTTTAATTCTAAAATCGCGAATGTCTCTGTGAAGGATTATAAAAATAAGTAAACAGTGTAATTTCCATAATCACGAAACTCAAAGTTTTCTTTAAAATTTACGTTAGAAAGTCGCCAATGTAATTATTAATTAATATAACTTTTGTATTTTATAGGCACATGTCTTTAAATTTTGCATATTGATATATTGCATACATCTTAACCACATGACAAATTTTCATAAAGATATCTTGTTTTATAATACATGGTTTGTTATTTCAAAACTTTAGAAGCGATTTTCTATAAATCCCTTTTTTGGACTTTCTTGCATTTAGAATAAGTGCCACGACTAATACATTTGTAATCACATACTCCTTTATGCTTTGCGTCCAATACCGAGTAAGCGCATCGTCTGCGCATCATGCATGTCTAGGAATACCGTCCTGCGTTAGACTACATACACAATGCCTCAATGGTGTAACGGATATTGTGTTCAATATATATCCGGGTCCCGGGTTTGATCCGACGAGAGGAGCATTTTCAGGATCTTTTGATTAACACCAAATTCTCGGTCATCCTAGTAAACAGACTCGATAGGGTCTATTTTAAGTCAAGGCTTCAATAATCATAATTATATATAATTAAAACTAAATAAAGCTTCTTCACGTGAGCACCATGAGGGACACCCTGTAGTTCATGAACATTCCGAATGAGAAAGCTTTCATAGATCACGTGAGTCCTTGATACGCCATGAACACAGACACACGCCCCCATATCGTTAAATTGCATTTGCTATTGCATCATTGTCAAATCCTATCAATGCACAAGATTTGCACTTGCATTACACCAAATACAAGCGGATGGTAACAATAAATAATTTATAAATGTATCTATATTTGCATAATTGATTATACATTCCCATATGTATTTTGGTATCAACAAACTGGCATTGCCATGCATTTCAGAAGTTAGTTGACGTGGCACGGAGGACTCTGAGCCGATAAATGTACAACGTTAAGACGGGTTTCGATTCCAAGAGACTATGCAATTATTGGACCGCCAGTTTGTATTTGCACAAGTCGGGATCCTGTCGTATCCTAAATTATTATATTGTCAAATATCGCAACCTTAATCGTTTAATAGTTAACAGCACGCTTTTTCTTGTACCGAATGATATCTACAGATTTCGCATCGTCCTGAAAACTATTTAAATAGATAACGGCTTAACAATAACCGTGGAACCGATTGAACCATTGGAAAGAGTAAAGTCGTATTTGACAGTTTCAAGAAATAATCTCCTAACAACATAGTTTTAACAGGTGAATCGTTTCAATATACAAGTATCCGAAAATAGTTTCCAATTGACAATACATTATTTATTATAACATCATATTATTAACGCCTTTTGCAAAACAAATTGGCAAGCAAACTACGATTGACATTTGTGAAAAGGAAAAAATACAATAGGAATTCGATTAACGAATGTGTCTCAAGATTGGATCTTTCATTAGCTTGGTATTAATCAATCAGGCTTATAAGAAATCTCTTAATACATCGTTGTATTTTAAAGCACATTTTCGTAAGAAAAGCTTTAGGCTTATGTATGCAGTTAAAGTGCAGTTTCAGGAAATAAATATAAATATTGAACTACCAGAAACATTTTCAGAATGTATATTCTTGTTAATAGTTAATATCTGCATTTGAGTTTTAATTTAAATACACAGCATTATTAAAACACAGCAGTAAAATAGTATGTGCTCGCAATTAAAAGTGTGCTTCATTATATAATAAAAGGTTTCGCTGTAAATTGTGGTAATACAAACTTTTGAGGGCCGTTCAATGGTAATCTTTAATGAAGTGGACCACTGTACTAGGATGGTTCTTGAATACTGAAATTGGTGAGATTCGTTCAGATTGTCTGACACACGTAAGCGATACCAGATATGAGATCGAAAAATTGTAGGCGTTAAACAATCACTCACTCACCTTCCGTCAAACAATATAAATACCCATACAGTCAAGTTACCATTACCGGATCATTACCCATAGCGGATCACTTTGATGTTCAAGAATGCGTATCGCAATTAATAGTTAACATTTTTTAATTATACTTTGCAAAACGCATACTCAAGGCATTTTCTTCAAAACGCACTTGTTAAGTCGGAATCGGAACACCCTTTCGCACAAAATTTCTGCGTGTTTTGCTGACATGTATATACGAATTTGTTTACTTCCGTTGTATTTCGAGAACGAGGTTGAACATTTTACGCGACTACAATTGAACACACTGTTGGTAAGTAAGAAGTTTATGCATATAATTAAAGGTCATTAAGTAGTCGTTCTGCCCTCAAAAGACTATTTCAGTTTTGTTTCGTTTTTAAGATTTTGCACCACCATAAAGGTAATGAAGAATTAGGGCAATAGCGGATCAAGCGTGTCATGTTTACATGAGTAAAAGGGGCTGTCTCAAACGTGTGTAAAGCCATCCGTTTATGTTACTGACATTAAATTTACTTGTGAAAGCTATATGGGCATTGTTAAATTTTATGTTATGCATACAATTTTATTGAATATAAGTTGCAATAATCCAAATCCAAGCTACTGATCATCCAGCTTTGAGCTGTACGTATGTACATTTATAAAAGCTCAAATTTCAAAGCATTCAAGAAGAACTTGGATAAACAAATACCATTATAAAGATAAAATGCAGTCTTGCAATGCTTCAAATGAAATGAAATTGTTTGAACTGTAAATTTGTTAATTTAAGTTAAAGCGTAGCCACTATTGAATTGACTGTATTAATTAAGAGAAATATTATTCACTAATCTTTGCTTAAATATTGTATTTTTTCCTTGTATGACTTTCTTGGTTTTTGCAGACAATGGGTCCAAAAAAGCGAAAACCTCTTGAAGTGGCAGCCCTTTCCAAGAGTCCGTCGCAGAAATCGGCAAGAAAAATTGCAAGGAAGTACAGAGGCAAGCGCATGACTCCAGTGAAGGCCGCCAATGTTCGGAGAGCACTTGAAAGCGTATGTAACAATACTATGTCGTTAAGGAAAGCTTCTAGTGAATATGGGTTGTCATATGGTTTTCTCCACAGGCGTTATAGTGGAGATGTAGATGTAAACTAGGTGAAAGATCCTCAAACTATTTTTACATATACAGAGGAGGAAAAAATGGCGTCATGGCTGAGTGAAATGGCTCAGAGATGCATGGGGCTACGTGTGTGTGAGTTTCTTGACTTTGTTCAGGGGGTAGTTAAGAAAGAAAACAGGCAGACCCCGTTCCGCGACGGAAGACCCAGTTACCAATGGTATACTGCATTTAAGAACAGGAATGCCAACATAATAGACACGCGGACAGAAACATCGCTTGAGTTAAAACGGTCCAAATTAACAAAAGAAGTGACCGACCAGTGGTATAGTAACTTTTTGGACTTCCTTAAAAGTATTAATTGCCTTGACAAGCCCGGTTGCATCTGGAATGCAGATGAAACCGGTTTCAACATGGGAAGTAACGTAACTAAAGTGATTGGCCCTTCTCAAAGGAATTTTCCTGTACCGCATATCACAGCTGGAAAGCAGCGACTTACAGTCATGTACTGTGGCATTGCCAGTGGAACAATGATGCTACCGTTTTTTGTTTACCCAGAGCCCAAACCGCGCTCCTACAACCCTTTAAATGGATCAGCAGAGGGTAGTGATATTGCCTTCACAAAAAAGGGTTGGATGGACGTTAAAAAATTCTCCTGTTTTATTGAACATTTCAACAAGTTTGCTGGCACAGAGCGACCAGTGGTGCTACTGATAGACAGTGCCAGCAGTCACGTTGACCAATCGGTGTTTATGGATGCCAAATCCAAAGGCATAGAAATGTACCAGATAGTGCCCAATGCCACTCATCTGATGCAGCCTTTAGACAAAGGGGTTTTTGGTCCACTTAAGGGAAAATGGAACCTTGTAACAAGAAAGTTCTCCAGAGAAAACCCTGGTAGGTCCATTGGGAAGGAGAACTTTGCGGAAAAGCTCAACGAAGCTTTCTTGATGTTCAACAAACCTCTAACCATAATGAATGCTTTCAAGTCAGCAGGAATTTATCCTGTTGACAGCACCAAAATAACAAGTGAATTGTTGAAACCTGGAAAAACATTTGCCAGTTATACAACTGAGGAGCCCAATGTAAGTGCAGTTGTCATGCAACAGGTAAATACTTCAGAAACATCACAAGCAAGACATGCTCTCCAAGTATTTGAAGACACACTGTCTACTCCAGTGCGTACCAAATACAAAAGACGACTTGAGGAAGCGTTTGACATACAGGGTGAATCACCAAGTTATGATGTTTACAGCAAAATACATGCCAAAGCGTATCCACCTAAAAACGCAGGAGTGGACAATACAAGACAGATTTCTGGTTTGACGTTGCTTGCAGACACTGCACTTCGCGCGACAACTGAGTCAACTCCTGAGAACTGTTCAGTGAATCTTCCTTCCACATCAGGTCTGATTTCTCCAGCATTAAGTGAAGCATTGGTCTTTCCAAAAGCTCCTGCTTCAATAAAACCTGTAAGAAGAACATTGATAAATTCTCTGCCAGACAATCTTACTTCTCCGGAAAGTATTCGAACACTGGCGCTCAAAGAACTGAATAAAATGAAACTGTTTGCTGAAAAAGAGAAGAAAGGAAAAGCTAAATTCTTGAAAAAACAACAGAAAACTAATCGGTCAATGGAACGTGAACCGAAAAGCTCCAAGGGAAAACAGCCAATGAAAAAGAACATTACAGGACATTCTTGTATTAACAAAGCAAAGAGTAGCCAATCAAATGAGTATTGTCGAGGTTGCTTAGTAACCTGGGAGGAAGACGTGCAGTCAGGTGTTGAACACGTGTGGGTGCAGTGTGACCAATGTGATGGGTGGCTTCATGCAGACTGTATCTCCGGTCCTGTGTGGGAAGATGAACCATTCATTTGTCCGGATTGTGTGTAAAGAAATGTAAATGAAAACAAGCAGATACAAAGAATTTATATTGATAGTGTATTTTGCAGTATCCATTTATCCATTAATGTTTTATTTACAATTCATGTTATTTTCACTGTTAGTGTTAAACATCAAATCGTAATCCTTGTAAACAATATTGATTTAGCTATTCTCTATATAATTCAAGTATCAATTAAATTATTCAATATTTGCCAGTTTATATGCATTGCGTACAGTTTACAGGGCAACATGTTGAACTTTTTTATCTAAACCGATTTTGAATTTAAACTTTGCTTAATGGTTCATGTGCAAAATACATCCATGTATTATATGCGTATTATCAAATAATAGTGAATGAACAATGGAGCGCTCGTTGTTGTGACATCTCTTTTTCTATGCATGGATGGGCATTATGGAGTCACAATGTGTCTGTCTGCATAACATGTTAATAGTATGTGTTGTGAATTTCTTACAAATTTCTAAAACGATTAAATTGAACTTCAAATATACTGGTACTATCACCATGAATTGTAGATTTGAAGGACACTTTTTATCCCCAAACATTCCTAAGTTATTTGTCCTTGAACACGGCTGACAAGTGTTATAATGGGTATAAGTCATGTTTTAAAAAGCCATAATTGTTGATTATAAACAGTATATGTATTTGTCTGTTTCAGGTAGCCACTGAAGAGGCTAATGGTTTAGTAGCCGCTTTTAGTCCGTCAACCGCTGATGCATCAACATCAAGGGGTCCCGGGTCAGTCTCAACCAACAGTGGGTCAACCACTACTCCATTAACATCAAGGCGTCCGGGGTCAGTCGCAACCACCAGTCCATCAACCACTGCTCCTTCAACATCAAGGCGTCCCGAGTCAGTTGCAACCACCAGTCCGTCAACCACTGCTCCTTCAACATCAAGGCGTCCCGAGTCAGTCACAACCACCAGTCCGTCAACCACTGCTCCTTCAACATCAAGGCGTCCCGAGTCAGTCATAACCACCAGTCCGTCAACCACTGCTCCATTACCATCAAGGCTTCCAGCAACAATCATGATTGACAATTCGGTAATTAAGGGTTACCATGTTTTTAAAATCAAACCACCTGTCACTGACACTTACTTTCTTATTGACCGGGAGTACACGAACCTGATAGATAAGAATGCTTGTCTGGTGTGGATCCCTGACATTTCTAAATTTACTTTATCTTTGCATGATATGTACACAGATGAAAAAAGACAATTAAAATTGTCAGATATTGCAGGCTTGCCTGTAGGCCATGTTCCGGGCACATTGTCAGGCTGCTTTCGCAGAATTTTGGACTCTGGTGGCCATATTTATGCCATTGTTACAGGAGAGCCTTGTCCAAGTTTTCCACCATGGCCTGCCCCAAATGAGAAGGGAGGTGGTGTTGTTATACCTTGTAGATATGTTGTTGAAGTTGATGATGTAGACAGCACTTTTGCTAGTCTAACTGAAGCACTTTCGGGTATGAATGAGGGAAATTCTATGCGATTATCAGTTATGTGCTAAGTTTCATGCTTTGTATGTGATTAAAAGTTGCATGTCTGTGTAATATAAACATAACATGAATAAGTATATAATTGTCATTCAACGACTAAATTTTTTCTCCCTCTTTCTGATGTCTTTATATATATATATATATATTTCATAATTAACACAATATATACTTATTAATGCTGTTAAAGAACTCAAATAGTTAACTCCCTGATCATCTTCCCCAAATAATTAGTCTTAATTGTTGTTTATTCAAACTTTTGTTTTGTGAAAGAACTTTTTGTGAACTATATGCTCACCCGTTGTCACTATGTATGTATAATGTATTATGCGTCCTCCAAAACAAAATAAAGATATGTTCTGTTCTGTAAAGCATGTTCCAATAAGTCATTTTGTCAAATATAATTATATTCTTGACGTTTTTTTTTCATGTGATCCCATTTTACATTTGATAGTATTGTATTATGCGATATGATTTAACGTTCTTGTGTTCAGTTGTTTTGTTTGCTACTGTTTTTATAAGTTTAGTAGTTTACTGATTTTTATGCCCCCGGTAGGGTGGCATATAGCAGTTGAACTGTCCGCCTGTCCGTCCGTCTGAAAACTTTAACATTGGTCATAACTTTTGCATTATTGAAGATAGCAACTTGATATTTGGCATGCATGTGTATCTCATGGAGCTGCACATTTTGAGTGGTGGAAGGTCAAGGTCAAAGGTAAAAAAAAAACAAAGCGGTGATTAGGGGGCATTGTGTTTCTGACAAACACATCTCTTGTTATTGTTTACTGTTAACATGATGATTTATCTGTGATCCCATTGATTATACTATATATTGTATGAAAATGTATGCAAATTTTATTGAATCTTCCAATAAATGATCTCAATTATTTGTTATCTTCATGTTTTCAATATTTATAAGATGTGATTCTAGCAATATACCTGTTTTATAAGATATTCATATATGTTGGATATATTAAAGAATTTCAACAGGTAATTCACACTGAAACAATATTATGTATCCTCAAATGAGCTAGCCTGTGGAGAAACTCACTTATTTTCTGTTAAAACAAAGCAGACCTATTGCTTATTCTTTTCAAAATCACATAGCATTGCAATTATTATTAAAGTTATGAAACTACAATTGGTGGATAAAATGGGCAAGTTGTTTGTTTGTTTTGAGGGATTAGTGTGTTTCTTAAAAGTCAAGCCCAAACCGAGATATACCTATGCCTATTTTCACAGCTTGCAAGTTGTAAATACAAGATAAAACACTACATAATCACTTTATAAGCATTCACTGTTTATTAGCATATCAACATGATACAATGTTGTGTTGTCACAATAAATAAAAACACAGCGCGTAAAGAATAGATACAAGATCACATTAAAAAAAAAATTACGAAAAATGAATATAATTTTAACATCATTAAAGACAGGATAAACATTAAAAAACTAACTGGCAATCTTAATTCGTCATTGTAAACAACGTAATTCATGTTTTTGACAGTTCAATTTGCGTTCGAGATGCCCCTTAAGTGGTTTCGATCACGTGATCCGCTATGGCCACAACCGGTCCGTTAATGCTCGAATTCCGCTGCGCAAAAAAAGTACCGCAAAAAGTCATTGTCTGCATTTTAAAACATATTTATTGCTGGAACAGTAAGAAAAGGTAATATTTTATTAAACTGGTGTAAAAGAAGTCGCAAAACATGTATTGCTTTTCACCAAAACAACTTATTTTCGCTACTGACCCGGTAATGGTAACTTGACTGTATTCGGAAAAAAATTGTTGGGTAAGGACTAATTGTCAATTAACCAAAGGATTGAAAATACATCAAGTGTTTTCGATAATCAATCAGAAATGTCGAATGTGTTATTTAGAAATAAGCAAGTTGAGTTTAAAATCTCCCCTTTAACAAGTAAACACCATTGTGAGTTCTTCGTTCTTGTATAGAAAATGTCATACTTAGGTTATTATTATTGCAATGCTATACGTGGTGTAACCCTTAACAGTAACAATATATTGTGAAGACATGAGTAAATAACCTATATTTTTACTTTAACATTAAGTTCCAAACTGCGACACTGGACCTTAAAAAAGAACTCGTTAACAACCAAGCCATATGCGACGACAATACCGTCGCGCACGCTTACATAATGACGTAAAATGAATGAATGGCTGGTTTTTCTAAATATTCCATTCCATAGGTACCCGCTTAACTCGCTTATGAACACGCATGTCGACTGAGGAATAACAGAGAAACGGTTAAATGATTCACGGATGTTATTATCAAATTATAATTCGGAAGAAACTGGGTTACGGTACTTATTTGGTTCAATTGATTCACCATTCGACCAAACAATGCACATGAATTTTCGTGATGTCCATATACTGTGAAATTCAGTTGATAATTTATATGAACTTTTATTTGTATTTAGGAAGACGCAACTTTACCTTAGTTTGTAAGACAAAACCAGTTTTATAGATCGTTGTTCTGTCACTTGGTTCTAGACGTTGACTGGAAATTAGGATACGAAAAAAGGCTAGTGCCTACGTTTTTTATTAATATATAAGGACACAATAGAATAGTTAACTTAAGCCGCTTAAAAATGCTGATCATGGTGTACATCTTTATTGTAATTTATTGTAAATTATTCCTGTAAAATGTGTTTCTGTTAACATGTATACCCCAAACTCGTTGTCAGTAGTTTAACATGTTCAGAACAATACTATTCTGTCATTAAAATTTTACATACACTACATCATTTTGGTAATACTTTTTATTGCGGTATAATAATACACTAGGAAAAAACATGATATCAATATATCATCAATAGTAGTGTTTGTTCAGTTGCCATAAAATTATCGTGGTTATAATGAAAAAAAGGTAATTTGCAACTGGAGTTAAAAAATATCATCATAGTCTTTATATTATAAATATCATTTTCACCAATACTCAACCAATGAAAAGTAGTGCGAGATGTATTGGAGACAATTAACGCAGAAGATTGGAATTGAGATTACAAAAAACAGCTTTTAGCTATTAAGTTTGTCCTGTCACACATGTTTTCGTCATGGTTATTACTTTGGTATGTTAAGTTGAAATAATAAAGCTAGCAGAGAGTCGTTCAGGAACTACACTTCCAATTAAACTAAACTCATATAATGAACAAAGTAATCTGTAGCTATTAAGTTTCCTGGTCCTCTTCTGTTTTGAGAGAAAGTTTAGCTGAAATTAACTAAATTAAAGTACATTCAATATGGTTATTACGTTTTCACCCACTAGAGACAGAAGAAATTTATGAATAATGAAAAAGACTGAACTAACACTACGAAAATAGAAATAAACGAGTTTCATAGAAACATGTGTATCATCAAATAAGAACCAAAGAATAAGATTAATATAAAGCCCTCACCAATTGCAATACTGTCAATTACCCGATTAAGGAAATCCTGATTTCGACCAGGATTTGAGCTTGTCAACTATAAACGGTCTGCAGACACCTAGAACCAGACGGTATAGCTCTGGTATAAATTAACGGTGACAAAGTTCTCAGGTTTACCGAATACACGAAATTGCTATATGCATATCACAATATTAAAGCACGTTAATGTCGTGCAATATACTTCAGACCCGGGTCTCGGCGGGCGACACTTTACAGATGCGATTAGTTGGCGGTGATCAAGTTAATTGAACAAAATCTGTCCACACAAGTGTATAGATTTCTTTGACAGTGATTTGCGAAATTTGGCTACCATACAAATCAATAACGACAAACCAGGGGCGGACATGTTATGAAATTCAACTTGGGATAACACTCTGCAATACAATCATTTGAATCAATCGATTAATAGCATTCTCTCCAATAAAATTCACTGTCTCAAGCAACCGTTAATTTCAATATGATTGTTTTCTTCTTATAGAAAATTTATGAAAGCAATAACCTTTTACCGCCTTATACTATGGTTATGTTCTTTTCTCAATTGTATATGTAACATAGTAAACATACATTAATCTAATAAATGGCAACTCTATTAGCATTATTTATTCGCTCGTATTATGTCGTAATATCATTTGTATTGTTCGTGCACTCAGTTCACGACATTTATGATAAAATAAAAGGGCACTATTTTATTAATTAAAATTGACTCCATCTCGAAACAAATGAGACATTCCACGACCATAAAGCTCTTTCATTGACATCTGTGTTGACGTCGTGGTATTCTTAAAATTTAAAATAACAATTAAATACAGTGTTGGTATATGACATGTCAATGTCTTTCCTTTCTAGTAATTAAATTGAAAGAAATATTAACAGCTGGAATGTTAATATTGACAATTGAGCAAAATTCATTTACACTACATATTAAATGTAAACATATTATCATAAAAAAGTCTTACCTTTTAGTTATCATTGCTTTTAGGTTTCCTGAGTATTGTTGGGCCAAAGCGACTTCAATGCAATCCTATCTTGGTACAACCATAATTAAAAATCTTCTGAGTTGAGTTTGACCGGTTATCCGATTATGTGCTACGCGTTCAAATGTCATCGAGTTGTAAGGCTACCTTTCTAAATCAATTACGTTGACATTGCGGAAGAAATAGAGAAGACATCAATGTATACATAATAATAATCCTGTCCAGAATACTCTTCCATGTATCTTTTCGACAGTTTTAAATTAATCTAATTGTTCATCATTTATATGAAAACATATCTGCGTTTCTATTTAGTGATTGTGCCCTTTTCTGACAGTTTTTTGTTCTTTTTTACTTTGTAAAAGCCTTACCACATTGTATTTAAGTTAATGTATTCCTTGTTTTTGATGGGGTCAAGACGATTCAAACCTAACCGGCTAGTTATTGGTAGGACCAGTTTAAAAGACAAAACAAATTCATGATTTAATTCACGAAAAAAAGCCATTGAATTTAAATAAATGTTTACGAAGCGCTAGTGAAAATATGCATTGTCCAACTTTACTGATAACATATTGCACAGTATTGCTCGAAACCGAACAAATATATTCTATTTGTTCATATTCCTATTTGTACGAGATCCATAGATAATTAAAGTTATACCAAATATAAATGTTTCGTTAGAAATGCCATCGGGTGTATATTTGTACGGAATCATCTGGTATTTCCAAAGACAAACTTATGCCTTTCAAACAAACTCAATTGTATTTTTACGTAATCGTTATTATTACATAACCTATAACTGACAAGTTCAGTTTCAGATGGCGATATGTATTATATTGATATTGTGTAAATGATAAATATTTGGCTGCTACATCATTGTATGCTGAGCTTTGAATGCAACTGCAACAACATATTATGTACTAATATGCGATTATAAAGATACACTTTACGATACTTTTCCCAAATAATTGTCTCTGTTACATTAAAGTAATATATTTAAAAAATGTATTATACTGATGGGTCTGATATTAAACATCAGTTATGCATAATAAAGAACGTATTTATTAAAAAAAAATATAACATTTACCTACACAACAATAAATCAAATCGATACTTCATTAAATGGCAATACATCATATTCTTTAGAGAAATAAAGGAACAACCATTATCAGCTTGCAATCCATACTGATCGGACAGAGTAATTATAAAGGCGTACTGAGTAACATGGTTAAATTTCAGTTAAAAACAAAGGCTACGATTTTCATAAAAGGCTTGTCGGGCAATATTGAATTAGCAAACAACGAGAATCCTGACTTCAATCAGAATTTGAAGTTTGGCAGAATTTAAAAGGATGGCGCAATTTGTCTGCATACATTTGAATCAGAAGTTCAAGCTCTTCGATAATATAACGTATGATGACTGTTTAATACGGCCATTATATATTAAGAAAGTAAATAACGACCTGAAGTAATCAATAATTATAATACAAACTATATATTTGATCGATTTAAATAATTATATTGCAATATTAAATGAGGACTTATTTATACAATGTATACGCATGGTCACACTTCTGGATAGGTCTGACCTTTGTTTCATTGGTTTGAGTACTTATTTCTACGAGGCGTTAGTAAACACTACATTATTTGTATATTATATATGAACATGTTCCTGTGATATGCATAACCTGTTTGAATATGTGCTTTTTTGTACCTGTTTCATTAGACACGTATAACAGGCACCAAGAATAACTTGCCAAGGGACTTATTCTCATAAGTTTCATGTTATTTATTTGCAGACAATAAAAGCGATTATTGTGTGATTCTTCCTCGTGGAATAAAAGTCCAAGGCAATTGGACTGGAGAAATTATCAACATTGAACAGAAGATTTGCCTAGCAGCCGGGGCAAGTCATTTGTTTAAACAGCTTTGTTGTTTTCCCATAACAAACACTCTGATTACTCAACATATCAGCCTTTCTCGTCATGCCGTGATAGTCATTCTGGTTTGATTTACTTTCATCGTTTCCATTTAAGTCAAAGCTGCTGAAGCCAGTTTGAGTGAAATGCTTCGTCCTAAATGAATTCGTTTACAGAACACAAACATGCATGATGAAATTATATACTAACCAAATCATTGATCATAATAATTGTTCTTGTACTATGAATTGTAGTCATGTCTTTAGATAACATACTGTTAGCTTAACTGGTCGATCTTTTATTGAGAAACTGGGCCCTGAAACATGTATTTACAAAATTCTGAACAAAACGGTTGCCTATGTCTAGCGGTCTCAAATCGTGATGTTCGTCTATGGTGTTCGGTCGCCGGTTATGGTTGTTTAATTATAACCAAGATTATGTGGCGAAAACAAAAAATATTATATGACATAAATATATTCGAATAATATTACACAATTACATATTAATAACATATATTGTGTATAATTAAACAACCACTAAACTTGCTGTTCACCGAAATAATGTCTTTGTGGGAATGGCTTTCTGTATGAATAGTGGTCATTAAAAAGTATTAGCGTTCTGTTACACTATGCTCACAGTTTAAGTTGTTTGTGTTGCATTGTACGGAAATGTGCAGTCAGTAACTTCAATATAAGACCAGCGGATGATGAGAAGTGTTATCGATACAGAGTAAGTATAGATTATAGTTAAATGTGCGATTTGTTTATTCAAAAATAAAGATCTTCTCACAAATAAATAATGTACCCAAATTGACATCATTAGTTCAAAATAGTATCGCTTCTGTTGACTAAATTTCGATATCTTGATAAAAAGACTGAACAATGTTAAAACAATATATTGTCTTTGCGGTTAACTATGTTAATGCATAACAGCAAAAAATCCCAAGCATTCTCTTAAGCAACCATGATTCTATGGTGTATGACCGTGTGTGTGTTCATTAAAAGAGTAACGGTTGTTTAATTTAAACGAGTTGATTGAATCCCCGTTTCATAATATCTAAATTACCAATACAAGGGCACCAAACCAGCCTCCTCTACGCGGTATTTACCCTGTCTGTCTTCAACATACACGCACCGCGCCACACAAACGTCAGGGATGTCAAAGTCAGTATTCACGAACAGTGTTATTCAGAATCGGTATTGGGTCTTTTCGTAATTAAGAAGTTGTCTCCCATTCGGGAAGGTATCACGAGTATCCCGGGTAAAAAGCGGTCCGTCTAAAATGCGTATATGACTCATATCCGCGGATATGACCGAAAAGTGCGGATATGGACGAATATAAGCAATATCGACACTTTTTCTGCAATGTTCATTTCAATNCATCATTTATTTTCAAATGAAAAATGCTACTTGAAACAGTGACATTTCAGACAATATTTACTGCATTCATAACATTCAGTATATTTAAATAAACATTTTGATTTCAAATAAAAATATAACCAGGGAAAAGTAACATCATTAATTACTTGTGGTCTGGCGATAATCGGCCCAAAAATAATTTACTATTTTCTAAAGCATATTGTATATCTAAATACTAAAGTTTTGAGACGACATCAAGAATAATAATACATTCAGTATATTATATAAACATTATGTAAACTTATACAACAAAACATATGTGGTGTCGGCATGGTTATATTGTTTGTGGTGTGTAGCCCTAAAACAATATTCTGGCACTTCGTCATGTTCGCGGATATGAATTTAGAGTTGGAAAAATGATAATGTCTATTAAATTGTTATATTTTGAGACAATACTAACATATTTAACACATATTGTGTATTTTTTTATTAAACATTGCAGAAAAAGTGTCGATATTGCCTGTATTCGTCCATATCCGCACTTTTCGGTTAATCCGCGGATAGGAGTCATATTCGCATTTTAGACGGACCGCTTTTTACCCGGGATACTCGTGATACCTTCCCGAATGGGAGACAACTTCTTAATTACGAAAATCCCGAATTTGTTATGTAAACGTAAATTGATATGTCAATGGCATATTTGTCATGTGTGGGGATTACGTTAATTACAAAATATAAAGAGAGGGAGAGATCATAAAATAGGTAAAACCACTGAAAACAACATGTTCTTTGCTAACTACGTGTATTTGAAAAGTACATCGAGTCGCGCAGTTAGGGCAGTTAATAGTACTTATATTCTAATAAATGACCTCGTTAACATAACATTACATCAATGTTTTTCTTGTAGCAAATCGACAAACACCGTAGTATATTTTAATGATTAAACAAAACATCAGCCAGAATCTAAATATGTGTGTCAGAATTGTCGATGTATTAACCGATACAAGTAATACAAATGGATCATATTTACAGAAAAAAATACATTGGTCAAACATCTCAATACAATAAATGATATCGTGTTTTCTTGGTTTATCATTTTTGTGCCGATTGCCTCCTGCAATTCGCCCCATTGGTAACATAATATAAATAAAAACCGAAGAATAAAAGTCCGTTACTGCAATTAACCTAACTTTGCATCCAGATTCTGCATTCGCAAACAAAAAAGCTCCAATCGCATGGTATTAGTACTAATGCGCCACAAAAACACTGTGACAAAGTACATAGGTATTTTCCGTTGCAAACATTGACCATTCATAAGATGTCAAAGTTATCGGAAATTGTTTGATTTTTTAATAATACATATTGCGGAGACGAGTGTGTTCGCGCGACTAGTGCAGTCGGTAGAGCACGAGACTGTTAAACTCGTAGTCGTGGGTTCGAGTACCACGTTGGGTGATACTTTTGTTCCCTATTATTGAATTGATTTACTTAATTCTTGGACAGAAGACCCCTTTGGACAAGACCTTTCTGTTGATTTTTTTGCCCTGAACTCTGGTTGACATTGACCTTTAGTATCCAATTGCTCAAAAACTAACATTTGCCGTATCTTGATACTGAAAGGATTTACTTTATACTTTGACACACACGGAGGCCCGTGTACTTAGGCAAGAACGATCCAGAAACCTTACTGTACTAATTATAAATTACCTTATTACCTGACACGACGAATACATTATACAATTTTAAAGGCCCTGACACGTAGTCAAAAGTCAAACTTGGTGTTTATCGGTAATTTTTGTTTATCGATAATGTTTCTCAGGCGTGTTGAGTATTGCATTAAAATAAATATTTAAACTATATTTACAATATCAGGAACGAAATTCATGTTAACATTTGCGTTCATATTGTTCTAGCAAATTAGCAATCGCCTAAATACAATATGAAACATAAAATGGTTTAATCTGAGGGTCGCCGCTTTAGAAAGGTTTAAAAGCTCCGACCCTGATACAAAAACATTAAAAGTATTCGATTTACCGCAGAAAGATTGCATTGGACAAACAGTTAGACATACTAAAAGATACGGTTGTGTCTTGTTTTCTGTTGTTTTTTTTTTTTTTTTTTTTTTTTTTTTNTGTCATTATTCCCAGACAAAATAATAAGACCTTATCGCGTGATGTGACTACTTTCATCGTGAACGAACGGTATGATTTGTCTTTCATAGGCCGGACAAAATGGGTCTGACAAGTATAATGAACGTTCTTGATGAAAATTGATGAAAATTTAATGCGTAATTATGCAAATAAAGAAATGTAATTGCATGTAAATAGTCAGTGTTGACTGTGTGGATATCTACCACGTTTGTGCTTCAAATATTAAAGGCATATATATAAAGCATAACATGTTTAGACAAAAATAAATTATGCTCGATAACCGTACTAATTCACGAGATCTTAATAGTGTGTAATACTGAAGTTAACGGTGTTGTTTTTATTGATACTTATTTCCAATGGATTGTCTATTTAATTTTGCAATACATTCTGCCAAAATTACGTATATTTTCTGAATACGTATTGTCAATGTTTCAAACATATAAACACGTAAGAAATATATGCATTTTTTAAGTATTGTATATTTTATATTATGCCATTTGATTAAATTGTAAAGTATTTAGGACATAGTTTGTCAAAAACATGAGCATGGATTTAAACACAAAACGTACTATTAAATGGTTATATAAAACGTGTACAATTATATAAGGCGATTTTGATATGCTGCCTTATTGATTGGCTGGTTTGTAAAGTTTGCTTGATTTTCTTTCCTTCTGATTTCGAACAACAATTCTAAGTCTTGTGAAAATAGATATTCTGAAAAAAAATCAAGTTTTGCCGAACTTGGAACAGGTCATGCTATCCATCAAAACTGACTTGTGTATAACACGTTCATTGCTTTTAGATGGACGATAATGTCCAGTGATATCGATGGTGTCACAAGTCGAAATCTGCGAAAGTGCGAGTAAGATTGTGTCTAAAAATAGAATGATAACTCGTTCTAATATACAGGATTGCAGTGGACTATCATGCTTGTTTTCCTCCAAACCCACACTGTTTTCCATTGAACTTTACGAGAGGGTGATCCAAGATCTTAAAAAATAAATACAATAACTAAAAAAATAGATACACCGCTACAGTTTGCGATGGATTCAATCTAGAAAACCGAAACATTCGCGATAATTTACTTATAAGACTAAGAAATCATTTCGACTACTTGAAATATTGTGCAACAATGTGAAATTAGCACGTGTTCATGACCTGCTATACAATATACAATCAGTATATAATCACTGATTGATGAAATTGGTGTAGGTTTACAATAGTCATTTAAATATTTTAATTAAAAAAACACACATTATTTTTATAATAAATTGAGATTACATTCAATTTGATTCGTGAATACATTAGAGCCTTTATTTTTCATGCCTTTGATTTCTAATATTCTCTTCCAATTAACTTTATTTTAAAACACAATAACGATTTGCCATACTGCCAAATGTGGATAATTCCTTGTCGACTCACGGAAGAGTGTATGCACACTCCGTTATACATATTTGCTGATGAACATTACATTTGCTTTTAGAAAAAATGTTTCAGTGTACAACTTTATGACTGGGTAGGTATCCATTATGAATTATTATAAAGACAAACTAAAGCTAGCTTTATAAATGTGCTGTAACTGTTTATTAATGCAGCACATTATATTTCATTGAGGCATGTACATGTTTTTCTTGGACTATAGTTTATCAGTATTTTATGTTGAAATGAATAACAACATGTTTCTCTGTGTACGCCACGGGCTGAACATGAAATAAACCGTTCCTAAACCAGATACATCAAACCATATGGGGTCATATTTCAAACATATTATATCTAATTATTTATATATAATTTAACTTGAATTTCCCGTGTGTACCGCATTGTGCATATCTTTACGTGAAATAAACTTCATTTGACTACTAAATAAACAGTTACATGTTGTATTGGTTGTTTTATGTCTTTAAACGTACATGAAAAATAATGTGGAAATAAAATAAGTTCATGTACACATTACATTTAATTTATAACAAAACCAATTTACAACTCGATATTCACTTATTTTATAACAGACCACCAACTATAAAACATACCATGATTAAAACTGGGATCGCCGCACTGTCAAGCAAAACCTTGTGGGGTAAAAATCGGTTTAAAGGCAATCCGAAACTCACACTTACCGCCGAATTAATTACAATTCAAACGTGCGTCTCAAACTATTTTAATCCAATGTACCCATGTAGAGAGAAAATGAAGGCGTGACAAATAAAAACCATATCAAATTGAAATTAGTGTTATAACGTTTTTAGCCCAAACGCACGCATTTATTTCATTCGTGCGTTAGAAAAGAGCATCCCGTAAAGTATCCAAAATCGGACATTAATTCAGTAAATAATTAAGCAATTAAAAGACCGAAATGTAATTGTATTAGCGTTTTAACATATTGAGACAATACAAATTCTAAAAACAATTATTTAACAATTTTGTTTCGATGAAACATAATGCATTATTATCGGAAGTGTACAGAAATGCAAAATACCTTGCAACTATCTACAAGATTGAATTACTGTCTGGAAAGCCATTCTAATCACACACGCTTTACATACAATACAAAACTGAAGTTATGCTCAGACCGTATATTGTCACTAGTTAAGGACAGCTTGTTTATTGCAGAGAGACATTTAGTTTTTTTTAACTTTTATATCAGTCGTTACTAGAGATTTGCCAACAAAACACATACAAATCTACCACAGCCACGTGTGTTAGTTAAAAAATTACTATTAAATTGAATATATGAAAAGTGACTTCAGTCGATACATTCATGTAACCATCCACTAGCCTTTAAATTAAGACTAGTCCACATTACCTATAAATAGGCACTTGTTTTGTTATTGTCAATAAAATGTGTTTTGTACACATTTTCAACGCGGTAAACTATGTTCACAAATTGGCATAGATTATAAGATCGTTCGTGATTCAAAAAATAAATGTTATTATTTCATGCGTACGTTCAAATATTACATTAAATATAACAAACTATATACATTTTTGTTGTAAGTAAGCTTTACAACATTTGTTCTTATAACAGATGATATGAACATGTTAGAACTATGCATCGTAAAGCTGTGACACTTTAGTATGTTTCGATCTCTTTGATCAAACATAATTTATTTATGTGTTTATTAGATAAATGCCATTTGCCATTGTTAATTTCCTGTAATATAAATATCAATGTAATTATCTTTTAAGTCAATTGCATTATTATCAAATAAGTCAGCTTTAGGGTTATACATATCGATATAGAGTGTTTAACGTTGAATCTTAAAAGGAGTAGCTCATTGACAAGTGAAAACAAATGGAAATATGTTCACCGAATCGTAACGGCCAATATGCAATAACGTTAACAACATAAACAATTTACCCATTGGACTAGATGAAGTAAACATCGGGAGACGATTTAATGCAGGCAAATAGGAATAGAACATATGCAACTGTAGCTATCTATGATATTTTACAATCGCCAAAATTGAGGTAAACTATAAATAAATAACGACTTATACATTTAGAAAAAGTATTTAAAAACAAAATCGCCAATTGGGTAAGGTCGGGGACATATTATACTAACACGAATCATAATTTGCATTTTTATGTTCTTGTCTGCTCAAAACATTGTAACATTTACAAATATTAAAATCTTATGATAACGTTATATTTTGTCGTCAGAGCTAAAATGGAACACAATCGGTGAACATCTGTCTCGTAATAAATATTGCTTATTTCTCATTCGTGCTGAATTAACATTAATTGTCTGACCGGAATGATGTTTGCAACGCATTACATCTTTAGGGAGAACTTATATTGCAAGCGGTTCGACGCATAATCCCAAGAAACTAGGTTTCTTATGAGAACCTACGTTCTCAGAACCCAAGTTTTCAAATGAGAACCTAGGTTTTCATGAGAACATAGGTTCTCAATTAGAAACCTAGTTTCACATGAGAACCTAGGTTCTCATTTGAAAACCTAGGTTCTCATGAGAACCTAGGTTCTCAGAATGAGAACCTAGGTTCTCATGAAAAACCTAGTTTCTTGGATTATTCGTCGAACTGCTTGCCATATCCGTGGTTTTCATTTGAGAACCATATCTTTTCATGAGAACCTAGGTTTTCAGAATTACGCGTCTTTAATACTAAATCCGTGGTTTTCATTTGGGAACCTAGGTTTTCATGAGAACCTAGGTTCTCATTAGAAACTAGGTTTATGAAATCCCAAGAAACCAGGTTTCTCATGAGAACCTAGGACGCTGTTGTCATATGCAGGTCAAACTGTAAAAAACGTGGCAGATGGAACTGTATAACATTTCACATACGGTATTGAGCCGATTTTGTTTTGCATTCGAATACTTAGATATTAAATAATGCCATAATAACAGACACACTTTTATCAATATGAAGCCGTTCAATGGAAACGTTTGCTTCTTTCTTGTTCTGTTTACAAAATGGTATACAAGTGCAGTCCTTTTTTTTAAAAGATCACGCGTGTTTTGTCTCCTGTACAGATGTGAACGAATTCTTGAATATTAAAAAAACGACTGAAAATTCGAAATTGAAAATCAAAATCGAATATTCGATTTCTTGTATAGAAAATAATTGATATTGTGCATAACATCAGAGGTCGGTACAAATACAAAGTCGCATTTATGTATTTATTCAGATGACTGTCGTTCATTAATTAGTATTGTTATAACAGCTGTCACAAATAATTTTAACGAGATGATCGTTTTGTTAGTTGGCATACATAAGGGTAAAAGCGTCTTCGGTTAGTAGAATGTCAGTTTGCGTCCTTCTGAGATGAAGATTGTCCCAGTCAATTACACCAATCGATGCAAGCACTCGTGATACAACAGCTAAATACACAGTTTTAATCCCTTAGTTGATTGTGTTGACAACACCCACGAAAAACGGTTTATTTGTCAAACTAATCTGCAGTCGCTAATTGATTTCTAAGCATCGACCAGATCGCGCGTTTTATCAACGATAAACTCGTTTCGTATGAGTTTGTGTGATTCAATAATAAAGTCATTCTGCATCTTCAACGCGTCAATATGAGACAACTTTCATCTGCGGCTCATCATATAAATTGGAAAGGAGCCATAAATTGTAAACATATAAAAACGGTATGTTAAATTTTTTAAATTATATGTTTGAGGCCAAAAATATGTATTGTGTAATTTTATTTGAGAGGTTGTGGTGTATAGTACGTGTTTGTTATTGGTGCTTGTATGACTTCATCAAGGGTTGAAACTGTCAAGCGATCGTATTCCTGACGCGACCTTGGTTCTTTTAAGCGCCAGGTGAAAAGAACCGAAACACTGCACCTCGGTTGTTAAGTCTCACGCCAAAGGAGTGTTGGTGAGTATGTGTTAGTATTTATATTAAAACTAGAGACTGCATGCCACGAAAAAGGTTACATAGCAGCACAAGAGCCTATATCTGATGATGTAAGTATGATTATGACAATCTAGCTGCAATCAGCACAGGTATAAATTTGATTATTGCAGCAGTGAAAACGAAACAAAAGCGACGCAAATTACTATATCTAAAAGATGAGATGTTATTTAATAATATATAATATAACCAGTGAGAACTGGGAAAACAAAAGTTAAAAGGAACGTTATTTTTTTATATATGGGAGAAAGAGAAAATAAAAAAAAAAGCTTGGCATGGCTAGGATGGTCATGACACGTGATAGAGATGCTAACCGGAGCTCGTTGTGATTTTATAGGAAGATAGGGAGTATTCAACCGCACGATGTAAGATGCAAATATATTCATGAGATCTTTAAAAAGTATGATTGTTTGGGATATATTTGTTTATTAAAATATATGATTTATATGCATCATACTGATATAATGCAGTATAAGGATAGATGTTAGCAACATATAGTAATGAGTATATATATGCATAAGAGGATGATGCACTCTAAATGGCATTGTGCACCATCTGTTAATAACGGAGTTATGGCCCTTTGTATCTTGAAAAAATGCTTTTTACTATAAGCTTACAGCTGTCCAGAGCCATATCTTGCAAGTGCTTTGGCGGATTTCATTGAAACTTGGTATGAATATACTTGGTGTGAGGGTATATATAGATGCGAAAACCCATCACAGGTACAAATGAGTTAAAAAAAAATTACAAAAGACACAACCCTTCACTTATACCTTTTCTTTTAGTTCTACACCCATCCATTAACAAAATTTATTTGGCTGGGGATATCAATTCAACGAATTTGCTTGTTGACCAATACATGCATACATACATATTATCGTCGTATTGAATTTTTGTATAAACATTAATAGTCAATAAATGTATTTCTTAAATCAGAAGTGTACATTTTTTGATGATTATAATTGTGTTGTTACCAGTATGACAAGCGCCCCTTATTTTTGTCAGCGCTACATTTAGTCGTTAAAACTTTTGAAATGTTTTCCGCGGAGTCATCACTAACAACGTTTTTCCAACGAAAATAAACTTGTATGCTTTAAGTTATCATGAAACCCTGGTTGAGAACAATGTTAGTGTTAATAACTGTAACATTATTGTTGATTTTATCACCGGTACTAAGCTAAATTTTTCTATACATTTTACTTTCTTAATTAAATAAATTTGGGTAAAAATAATTCTAGAACTTAGAAAGCACATGCAGTTGACTTAATCTTTTTATTTTACATTGTAATAATAGTTGGAAACTGTGAAGTGTTATGATTGTCGCAATTTTATAAACAAGCTGATGGAAAATGACAGTTTTTTCTGTCTGTTCATGTCAATCGTGTCAAATAAATGTGTGTGTGTTGTTTTTAAACAACTGGGGATTATACGGATGCATGTTACATTAAATAAAACGTGTTATTTCTTAAGGTCAGGGCTTTTTTCCTTGTTAGAGATTGGCGTTTTTTCACAAATTTGAGAAGTTTGCGTCTACAATTTTTACAATTAAAAGAAGTTCGCGACTCAAATTTTGTCAACTTTTAAATTTGCAACTCAAATTTTCTCAACTTTTAAAAGTTCATGACTCATTGTTTTACAATTTTGAACACTTTGCGATTCATTTTTTCACAATTTTGAAAGGTTCATGGCACATTTGTTTACAATTTTGAACAGTTTATGATTTTTTTTTCACAATATGGGGGGCCAATGCCGCTTCACAAAGAATAGAAAAAAGTCCTGACAGTGCAAGTAATCCAACCATTCATCATAAAATTGTACAACTTTGCTTGTATATGCACATTGAAAAGTCATATAGATCATAATATTTTGTGCTGCACAAATCTAGTGTCATGTTTAGTATTATCATTATTTTGCTACTATAAAACATATACAATTGTAGATCTTGTGAATTGGCAGTTATTTAAATATTTGTTTCGATTTATTTGTTGCAGTTTCTTACCGCCTCACGTACCAGCATATTTAAATAAATACGACATATCTTCAACATTATTTTTGTGGGGTTATCTGTCCAGAATTTCAACCCGGAACAATAATCAATTAACATAAAAAATGTATGTAATTGTTTCTTTAACAAAAATGTGATTTTACTTATGTATCTTTGTCTGATTTCAGGTCTAGTGCTCGTGGAAAGCACAGGAAGAGAAGCTTGCTTGAACAGGGACTTGCCCGTCAGAAGTGCCTTTAAGGGAAGACGGAGAATGGATTGTGTTTAAAGAGCTTCAAAACATGTATTTACACATTTATGTATTAAGACTTAGGGATATAGTGAATATAGTTGACAGAAATAATCTTTACCAATACTGCTGTAAATGGGAACATCCTTATAGTGTAAGCAAACACACCTTTTCACATGGAGAGGAAATCCAGGTTCAAACCCTGGTGGGGATCCTATATAAGCAGCAACTCATCTAATGTACTTTATACATTATAAAGAGAATATAAGTATTCAATATTCATTATAAAATAGATATTAAGTTTTTGATAATTTTCTCCAACACACAGACACAGTAATTGTATGTTGTTTTACTGTATGTGATTTATCATAAGTATGAGGGCACCATCATTAGCTTCACACAATATCAGATGTCACCAACCAAGGCCCATAACTCTGTCCTTGTAATTTATCATAATTATGACTCGTTTTTACTTTTAACAGAAAATGCTTTGTTTGCAACAAATGTGCATCTTTGTTTTTACTACAGAATCCAATATTCATATCGTTAGTGTCATAATATTAGGCAAATACTGAACCAAGTGTGCTTTTCATTAAGTATTGTTGTCAGATTTCAGATGCATTGCTTGTGGAAAGTGCAGGAATGGCCCTTGCTGAAACAGGTGCTCATCCTTTAGTCGGCTATATTGGTATCGCCCAAGTCACTGCCAGAACCCATGAAAAGGCAAGTCGTGGCATACGATCCACCATGGAAAGACAAAGTTATGAGCCAGACACAAAATTAATACCCTATTTTTCACCTTTGAAATACACATGTGACCTTGACCTTGGAGACAGGGACGTGGGACTTGCACATGACACATTGTCTCATGATGTTGAACATTTTGGTCAAATTATTTCAAAATCAACCATTAAATGACAAAGTTATGGGCGACACAAGAAAATAATACCCTATTGATTTTGACCTCAAAGTGTGACCTTGACCGTTGTGAGTGCACAATGTATGAAATGGTCCCCTTAATGAAAAATATACGCAATAGTTCCCTTAATAAACTAGAGATAAAATGGTCCCCTTAATGCACAATATATAAATTGTCCCCTTAATGAACAATATATGAAATGGTCCCCTTAAAGCACAATATATGATATAGTCTCCTTTATGAATATGTTATACTAATAAAATATAAAGGGGACCAATTTTTGTGTATATTTTTTATTTGTTGTTTAATCGCAAAATGCTTCCAATATGATAATAAAGTGCCATTTTTATTGTCAAAACAATATTAAGATGTCATTTAAAGGCAAAAATAAAAAAATATACAAATTGTCCACCCAATGCAGAATATATAGTACGGTCCCCCTCATGCCTAAAGCAGATATTTATATAATATATATAAGAATAACACTAGAATATAATACTAGTCGGACAGTATATTGATGTATAATATAACGCAAATCATGGTTTCCGTCAGGTCCTATATAGTTCGTTTGTCTTCAATTATCAACGCATGCATAATGTTACGGTGGTTCATGCGCTATTTATATCCTCGATAAACTTCAGTGATTTGTTGAAGACGTACTTCGTCGATCAAGTTTATGCGGTAGGGTGTTCAATACACCCGTATTAACTACTGGCACATTATTAGAAGGTGAATAATTGAGTGGCGTATTCGTCACACTTACCTGAATATCACAAGTTCGATTTTCAACATATGATTTTTGTTTAGTTGAGAAATTATATGTTTTTATTTGTAAACATATGGTATGGTTGTTTTTCCTTTCTCTATGAGTACGTTTAACAAATTCACAAAATAGCCCACGCACAATTTATAGCTACATATACCAAAGTTCTGCTTTTTTGCTGTAACGCAACGGTTCAGTAACGTAACTGTTCATACAATGAACACAACGTAAAACAATCATTCGTGCGTATTACCTAATAATTAAAAGTTTTAAAATTAAGATTTAAGAATAAAGTTCTGGTCTATAATGCGAACCAAAACCATTCTTTGCCTCCTGTTTAAACCTCTTAACCACTGCAACGGACGAATCTTGTAACAAGTTATTTACATGTTATAATATGCTTATCAAACGAAGTGACTACTGGAGAATACTTTGATGTGTAACATTCTTTAAAATAAAAAGAAATCAACCACCGTGTTAATTATGCATAGTTTGACAGTTGGAAAAATGACCATATTGAAGTTCCACATCTGATACAAAACGTGTTTGTTATTGTGTCTTTATAACCAACAAATACAAATAAATCAATAATATCCATGATACACACTTTTGAAACAAAAATCCGAAATTAAGATACTTACAACTTTATTTAATACACGCATTTGAAGAAAAAAGACGTAAAATTCGTAAACACGAAAGAAACGCATTAGAGATTATACAGGATTATTCAGTCATTGACTCTTACACGATATTATTAACCGCCACGTATGTGCTTCTATCTCATATAATTCGATCTTTTGTATCACTGAATAGCATTAACACTAAGTCTTTGCATGTCGCTCTCGAATGTCTTTACCACCCTCTGTTATTTGGGAGAAATCTCAGTTCGAAGAGGTCAAACTTAAGTACTAGCTGCTTTTCGTCGTTCATTAACACGAACAAATAGTGTTGTTCTTTAGTAGCATGCTGGTCAAGCACAAGGCATGTATAAGCTAGTAAATACAAACAAGCTTTGTTATACACTGCCCATTAGCACAGTATGATACAGATAAGACGAAGGTGCATACAAAGGGAAAATACGCAAGGGTCGTATACATACTCAGTTAAATCTACAGGTTTTTAATTATTCTTAACTTGGAAATTAAATTTGAAAAAGCACGTAAATAAGCATAGTAACGCTTAACAATAAACGCATTTCTGTTCAGAGATCGCTGTTTATCGTGATCTTCTAAAAACTGAAATATTAGCTTGATCGCGTAGCTACATATGATCCCTTCTTTAAATGGCTATTGTCGTGTATTGATCACATTTACAGTACAGTTAAGCCAACCTTGATTTTAATGTACAATGTAAAGGATGATACACAAGTTTACAATCTTGATTATACAAAAGTGAATAAGTATATCCGATTTCTTTTATGCAAATACAAGCAACAATAAATTATATTTTATATATGATGTCAAGCAGATAAGCATTGTAACAATGATTATTGGCTTGACATTATACAACACATGCCAAATACAACACAATAGATTAGTAATAATTATGTTAGAAAGCAAACAGTTGGCGAGATTATAAACTAGATTGCGATAAATGTATAAAATGCAAACGAATTTGGACATTTTGTTATAAAAGTCATACGACGCCTTCGACTTCAATTGGCTAAAAATCGATTCTGCAATATATGTTTTCCACGGAAGCATGAACTATCTTATGGTCAATCTAGTATTTGGACATTACATGAAAAGGTTAAAGCCTTGTTTATTCAACCACCGCAAACCAATCTCGCGTATTATATTCATGTGTAGTGGCACCCCTCTGTCGTTACAGTTTATTGAACCAATCAGCAGGAAAATGTAATATAATGTCCATTACAAATTTAAAGATAGTTAGGGAGCATTACATTTATAACTAAGCATTAAAACAAAAGGCCTAGTTCTAGAGCACGATATATCATTTCATAATGACTGTCAAGAATGCCTATAATTCTAGTTTCTAGTTCAGAAATCCATTTACTACAGACAGCAGGGAAAAGTAACATACGTTAAGAAATATATTCACTTGTACGCAGAAACAAATGTAGATATTGGAAAATATTATATTGACAATGTCAATATATTATTTAATTGTTGAATATATTATTGACTTGTTTTCAATATAAAGAAGTGAAACTCCAGCTGCTGGAGAAGTATTGAAATCTTATTATAAACAATTAGTTGGTCCTTTATTTATGGCAAGTGACCGATTGCCGAAACAGTACAAAACAGCACAATACAGCACAATACAAAACAACATAAACATACAATGAATGGGTGTGCGCATGTACTGCTTACACATGATACGGCTGGCATATTGCATATAACTATATAATCTATAATAAACTATGTTGTACTCAAAATACCGCATTAAGCAAAGTAAAAAAAAAATGTTATTAGGCGCAAACCGTTGTATTGTGTAGATCTGACAAAGCAACAGGCATTCCGATATCGGACGTGATCGTATTAATGAGTATTTATGCAGGAGTGCGTATGAAAAGTTCAGATAAAATGTCTAGGATTCTACGGCTTTTTACATTAAGTGCAGTATTGATTTTGATAACGATCTTACATTTAATGTAATGTCTGATCAGTCTTCCCTGTAATCAGCAAAGAAACAATGTATTGTTTAAATACTTCTATAAAATCGCATTGTCTGATAAGACGGACATACTCAGCAGAAACATGGCATTTGTCCATTAACTAATAAGACCGGTTACAGTAGAATTAAAGACCGGTTCTGAAGCCGCCATATCACCCAAGACATTATTATGACATTTTGCTTTGATTTTGGTGCAATAATTGAACGTTGCCAGGTTGACTGTAGCAAACCACGGTATTTATTTCGCGTCACTGTTGTCAATGTCTTTTGAATTGTGCATGTAACGGCATTACAAGTAAAGTGAAATGAAAAATTAGACAACAATGCTTCTGTACTAACACATAACGATGTATATGTTTGCATGAGGCATGTTGTTGCTGATGCATGGGGTATTACATTATTCTACTTAGTGTACACTGGAAAAGTGTCGATTTCAGTTTTACTTAATGTATATGTTTTAATTACCAAAACAACGAATTATACAAATATTACGATGGAACAACAATAGCTTACTAATTGTGTTCGGGTAGCACACATATTTATTTATTTTTTTCAAGTGCAAGCTTCTGAATCTTTTTCGATCGTTTGAAATAATTATACACATGTACACAACATTTCAGAGGTGTACATCATATCATTTATTATGATAATTTCATAACAGAGACATTTTTTCATAGTCTCTACATAAATACTTGTACGTATGAGACTGTGTTATTGTTGTCATGATACACGGTTTGCCATGACGTTATGTATTGGTCATTTAAAGGCGGTGGCCCAGTTGTATCCATTTGTGTTTGTGATTGTCATGCGTTTTTGTCCTGTGTCTAATGGTTTAGCAACTGGTCAAAAAGACATTGATAATAAACGTGATTTACTGATGATTCAACTGTAGTTTTGATCTAATGTTGATCGAATGGAGCTAGAGTTTCATTGCGTTGATATTTGGTGCCTTGCATTAGGTAGGTATAAACGACATTTGGCTAAAACATTCACATTAAACAAGCACTGAAAAACCATTTTACTGAATGTAAGCGCGCTTGAATACTTGCCTGTGCACACATAAGTCATGCACGTCGGCAACGTACGGTTAGGTTAAATTGCATCAAGTAAAGTTTCAGCAAACAATTGCAAGGAAACAATAACTGCAGTACGTATGAACAGATGGACATGCGGTGAATGGAACATAGTCTTAAGAAAGAGCGGAAAACAAGACCCCGGACGATTGACAACTTCAGCAAGACCTCCGATAATTGACAACTTTATCTGAGGAAGCAAGACTTACCTTGATTGACAACTTCAGCTGATGAAGCAAGACCCCCGATGATTGACAACTTCAGCTTAGGAAGTAAGACCTCTGATGATTGACAACCTCAGCTGCTGAAGTAAGACCCCCGAAGATTGACAACTTTAGCTGTTAAAGCAAGACTTTCGGTGGTGATTGACAACTTAAGCTTAGGAAGCACGACCTCCAATGACTGACAACCTCAGCTTAGGAAGCAAGACCCTCGATGATTGACCACTTCAGCTGACGATGCACTTTATCAAAAATGGACTCTAAAGGCATAATTGTTGTAAATACAGTATGTGATGATGTAGAATATAAAATTAAACTCGATCGTTTTAATCACTCGACAGCGTGAGTTTTGTACTAACAAACGTTTAACTGTGTTGTTATTAGTGATAAAGCGCAACAAGCCATTACATTACGTGTCAATTTACATACACATGGATTATCCTATAAAACGTTAGTTTACATACCTGAAATTGTAAAACCTTTGTCTTAAACATATGAATATATGAAGCTAATTAAAATACTACATAACATTATATCACCTATTTATCATGTTATAAGTGAGTACTTTTATATAAACCGGTAAACGAACAGAGTTTTACAGAAATGAAGGTACACATATCACCCTGTAATCCATATCGATCTGACGATCTAATTGCAAGACTTACGGAGTAACATGATTAACTTCCAATTAGAAACACGTGATAAGATTTCTACAAAGAGCCTGTTTGGCAATACATTGAAATATCAGACAGATGAAGTTCCTGATTTAACAAGGACTTGCAATGTGTCAGATTTAAATGCGCAATTGGTCTTTCGACATTTAGAATCTGACGGTGAGCATTTGATATGAATTTGATGCGACAGCATGTTCTGTGTTAGAATAGAAAAACGTGATTTACTAAACGAATATATCTTTAACAGACGCATACAACACGTGATTTGGTAGTTGCAATCCTCTTTGACCATCCTTTAGAAATTGTTAGCAGCATTTATATCAGTTAATTGTTTGGATCGCTAGCACTTAACTATATAACATGTTCAATAACTGCGTAGTGTATTATTCTAAACACAGACATTTATATAAGATTTAATACACATGTCTGGGTTATTCATATGTAAACATGTGGTCACATACAACTTAATGAGGATCAGAACCGATTGAAATCAGCCGCCTGGCTTGTTGTTTTTTTGGAGCTAAGGAAGTGCCTTTTTCAATACCGATCATTTTAACGTTAGGCTTGTTTAAACATAAGATTAATTAGCTTGATGTAACGTATTCGTCAATAATTTGAAGACTTATGTTTTCGTTTGTTGAATAAGGTGTTTACGTCTTACTAAATACATGTATTTCAACGGGCGACACGTAGCAGTTCTATGAAGTAAGTAAAGTCCCATTCATTTGCAACGGCGATCGATCTTTCTGTCAATGTTTTGCGTAATTTTCGTAACTCACGAACACAACAACAAACGAACAAACACAAATCAATTATCAGAGAATATGTTTCCCTTACGCGGATATTATACGCAATGAAAAACTTTGTTAAAACAGTCATTTGATTAAATCGATTAAAAAATATTATCATAAATGAAACACTTGCTAGAAAAAGTCGATCACTGATCACTAAAGGACATTTTATAAATTAATTTTGTTATGTGTTCCTATCAATTAAACAAATATACAGAATTACACATGTGAACACATGTATGTGGCATGTGACAAGTGCCGCATCTATGAAGGCAATTCTACATAATCGGCGTAGCAATGTGTGCGTGTCCTATTTTCATGCACACAATTTTAACAGGTTTTTAACTGAATATCAAACCTTTTGCAATGTCGAAAACAAGTCAACACAGTGATCTTGGTAAATAGCTGTAAAAAGCCTGTTTGTCCCCGTACAAGTCAACACACATTCGATGGGATTAATCAATTAAATGCATGTACATATATTTTTTATTTATATTTAAGTGTTTGCTATACAATAACATCGCTTTCTGTTGTAATCACAAATTATTGATTTTAAGTTTGTTTCATCCGAGCTTTCGGTTACTCCTAACGACATGAAAGTTGGCTGTGATCATCCGTTTAACTGGTTTAATTGGAGAGGTTTTATAATTGATACAATGTAACTACTAGATAATGAAACTATTTGGAAAGAGTTGTTTTCTCCGCTTATAATACTTTCTGGCAGGTAAAACTCATGATGCAATATTTTTGTCATCAATTGTCATCAGTCAACAGGAACATCATGATCCTTTTTTATTTTAAATAACTCTTTGACATGTCGTTTCTGTACATAGGCCTAGTAATGAAATTTGATACGAAAATGAAAAATATACAAATTATAGTTTGTACACATGCCATTCACTGTCACAGTGGTAATTTAAAATGCCATAAATTATGGCATTATTTTATTTTCAGTACAATGTGCTGGAATACAAAATACTACAAATCAGTCCTCGTTGGAAAATATACTTGTTACACTTTCTTTACGAAAACGTCTGGTGTTTAATATTTCCAACTAATCCCGCCGATCCAAGTTTTGCTCTTTCTTCATTTGATTAATCCGGTCGCGTGAAGATCATTTGTTTACCATACACAGCAACATTTTATTTTCCAATAATACTTAAAGTTTGTCTTAATGAAACGTTTCTCAACTTTATATCTGTCAATAGTCGGAAATTTGTAGCACTCAAAAAGATAGTTCACACTTGAAAAAAAAAATCCAATTTTGTTTGTCATAACATTCATTGTTAGAGATTTATCAACAAAGATAGTTTGATGCCTTTTTGTAACAAGGATCGGTTACATTTCAACAATATCAGTTTGGCCATAAAATATATAACTAATTCTTGAATGGTATTATGAGAACCTGTATCGATCGAGTTGTGTGTGCAAAGTAATGTTGTTTAATACTTCTCCACACAACCGAGGAGACTAAACGTATTTTGATACAGGTGTAACATTCTACTTATTATAAAACTTTTTCTACAGATTACCTCTAAAGGGTCACCCAACAATGCTATTCAGCTATGCACTAACTTTCAAGACGTAAACACTATTGTCCAAGGAATTAAGATAACTGACGAATTCGACTTAGCACTTATGTTTACGTTACCAGTATTTCGAGGCCTAATATGATACGAAAAACGAAATCGCTAGAAGCGAATACGGTTTCTAGGAATATGAATGATTGATAAAAAAGTGCATATAATAAATATAATTATGAGGTTTTAGTGGTAAGCTGTTAGTTTTAAGACAATGTATTTCCGTGTGTATACATTTGCAGCACAACGAGCATGGGGGCCGCATTTATGATATTCATGGAGCCCAAACAAACATAGTTAAGATATAATTTAATTGTTAAATATGTTGTGAATGCATTGCAGGTTTTGAGAGATAGTTTAATGCTTCGTTTTATAAAATGATTTATTCCAAATATCCCATGTTAAGTTATGTAACGTTTTAAGAATATCATCGTTTAAAAATAACCGTAAATATTCCATAAGGAAGAAACCAAACGTCATGAGATTTTTAATACTCTACGGTTTCTTTTACATGCGAATACTTTGAAGGGTTTTGTGAATAGATATCGTATTATTAAAACATATCATTACATGGATTTGCGAAGAAAGCATTATAATTTGCAAACATCAAACATAATGTTTACTAATTATTTTGTGGTTTTGTCGGAATTTAAACCGTGGTCCTTTTCGAAACAACCGCTCTACCACTTCAGGTATTATTATGTAAATAAACAATTTGATAATGCCCCTTTAATATGTTTGCGCCAAACCCGCCACTTATTGCCAACAAGTAAAAACGATTTTGACAAATTTTCTGAGTATGACTGTGTGGTATTGCACTTTAATAAATTTGTATTTGTGGGTAAACATCACATTTAATACGGAATTGTGTTCATTACCATTGTGATCATATCGCGGACTACGGTGAACTTACAAACAAACGTGTACGTCCCCAATTCGTTCTGTAAATGGTTTATATGTTTCCTCATTATCAGTAAACTTTAAACTGAGTACTTTATATAATGTCCATAAACGAGGATTACCACTTCCTTGTTGCATGATTATGGTGTAGATACGGTTGGGGATCCAACGTTTCCTGTTCGCCATTGATGGGACGGAAAGTGCAACATTAATAAGCAAATCATATCAGCGTGTCTTGCGTTGCTTCAACAGCGTGTTTATAATGATACAATTGTGATTACACTGTTCGCCAATGGAATCTGATATTACCATTAGTCAGTGTCATGCAACTGCAATTTATAGACGTCTTCAACAAATGAAACTAGTATTTGAAGATGTAAAATGCCGGTTATCATCATGCACGTTAATTAAAACTCCTCTTAGGTATTACATTTGACCAGGTAAAAGTGCGTTCGTGTTGGTTGTAAAGTACATCATAAACAAATATAGCGTCGCCTCAAATACAACGACTTACAGAACGTCAATGAGAACTTTTACATAACTTTACTCCAATATTTAACAATTACAGGTATATCGATATCTTTATTTATTAGCACTGGGTGGAACATTGACAACACATGTATTTATGAACCAACTGCGTTAACTTTTTAAGCTGTTATTCTGGCTTGCGCATAGAATTTATAGTTGTATCATCATAATAAATCTACTTGTTATCATACATTGAACCGCTGTGCCCTCTAGCAGATATGAATAAAAATTCGGAGTATCCACTATGATTATTGTTTTACTTTCAAACCTTATGTATGAACAAAACAATCAATCGACATTAGTACGTTTAATAATTTATTCCTGTCTGTTTGACGACAACCTTCCAATTATAGAAAGGCGGCATCGCCAATACACTTTTATACACTCACCATACATCATATTTGTGGAAATCCGAAAAAGTGGGTATATAAAGTTAAAAATGTTAGCTACATAAATTTTGCAGAGCATAATCTGATGATAGCGGTTGCAGTTGCTCGGTGCTCACCTCGGCTGATGAATGATGTGTAAACAGCGCCTGATATATGATGACAGACCGTTTTGGTATTGGAATTGTGTAGACCAGTCAGGCAGTGGCATTGGATTTGCTCCGTCTTAAACTGGAACACAGGGAAAATCATATATCACACTAAATAACAAAATGAAGTTGTGTCAACATGGTACTGACAAGCACAATTAAACAGTTTACGCGTTGTTGTTTGTAAACCGCGTTCACCAAATAGTTTGGTATCAACATGTTACTGAGGTTGATAATTTGCGGACATTCTTAGTTGTTCTCTTATATTATTTCTTAATAGAAAGGTTGTTAAACAATAATTACCTCATATAATATCAGGTATCTCACCTGTGTTTGAATGTATACGCAATACAAAATCAACACTAGATTTGTATGAAACAAACTGTGTGATACAATAAAGTAGTAGCTTACAGGAAACACAAATATTTTATCTACTGAACGCTTGAGTAGTTTATAAAATAGACAGTGCTACTGCAAAAAAAAACAATTATACAAACCTATAACGTACGTCTGTTCTCTAAAACGAGTATTGTATTTAATTGAATGCAGTGGTACCGTTGAAAGTATAAAATACATTGTCTTTATTAATCAATAGTTATACCTTTCGTGAAGCGTTTGTCTACGCCCTTTGGAAGAACACTCGTCACGCTGAACCTGCAGAAATAATTCCGTACGTTGACGATTCTTTCCAGAACATTTTAATGAATTTATTCTCTGGGGCATTAAGCAAGACGCCGTTTTAGCTACTTTCATGATTGCGGATATGTTAATTGGCGTGCAATTGAGACAGTCTGATGAATGCGAGGTGTCCCTTACACAGCTACAAGGTTGCTGCTTATCCCCTTCGTTATTGCATTGATTTCCATGGAGATAACGCACTTTTACGTACACACCATTTTTTATAGAGACGAACTCGTTTGTGTTTAAGTGAACTTGACCTACACAGCCTAAGTCACGCAGTTTCACGATAGGCAACACATCCGGCATTGTGGAATGAGCAAAACTCTTATCTGAGAGCATAACATCCGATTGGCATTTATTTAGCTTGTTCTTCTTTTGTGTAAAATCCGAGGGGAGACGATGACCATTTTCCAAAATTAATGGTATGTCAGGCTCGTTTACGTCTCTTGGTTTGGAATCGCGAGCATGTGTATTTTTGGGGTTGTATAAACACCGAAGGATACTGGAAACTGCAATAACCTTCTTCTTTAGAGCGACAAACAAAGAACGTCTTAGCAATATATACAGCCAAGGATCGAGGGTTTGGTTCAAACTGGCAAGTCGTACTGCCGCAAGGTCGAGAAGAAGGTGCTGTTTTCCAGTAATAAGTGTAGACATGATGTGCACCTAAAATCAAAGACACTTTAATAAGTTAGGAAAAATGATAATATATAATCTATCAATAAGTGTCTGAAAATGAGAAGAGACAACATAAAGTGAACATTACTTATTACATTCTTACAATATATTGTGTTTGTCTTATGGTGGCTGTTTTTAATATGTTTGCTTAAAACGAGGGGACGTTAAGTGTACATAGCAAATCACATTCTCACAATATTGTGTTTGTCATATGGCGGCTGTTTTAAACATGGTTACATTAACGAAGTGTAGACAATGTAAAAATCTCAGGACTTTAGGTTTAATATGATAAGGTTCTATGCAGAGAGTTGAAGCCATGTTAGATTCTATATACTTTTTGTTGGTGAGTAAATGTGACTTACGGCAACTGACGTTGAAAATTATACATGAGGGATTAAGATTCATTATTTATTGGTGTACACCGAATGAACAATCCAGGATTGAACGGAGCTCATGGTGAGCTTTCGTACTAAAAATACTTTATCTTCTAAACATTTTGCAAAGTGGTATTGCATTCCTTAACCCACATCTCTAAAGGGTATTGCAGATTTGTAAAGGGTATTTTATGAGCTTCAGATATAAGTAGGCTTTAACATGTTGTTTCGTCGACTGATATAAAATGGGAAGTATATACTTGGGAATGTAATTAATATGAAAAATAATTGTATTGTAAAATTTAAAACATTAAGAACATTCTTAATTCCTCCAAATAGAAGGGATTAAGCATAATTGTTGAGCTGTACCCCGTATACAATTTGCTTAAGACACAATAACTTCATGTGCTCAACTGTTAGATGATGTTCGCACAAGTTAAATAGATATTTACTAAAACACCTCTCTTATCTAGAAGTCTAATTGAAAATGAAAATATGAACAAACTCAACAATGTGAACAAGCTGAATAGTATAATGTAGTGATATTCTTGTTACACGATCAACATATCCTTTCCTATGTACGATTATTGCATACAAATTAATAAATGTCATTGATGCTTTTGTATTTTACTGTTCACACTGTTCCTCTACTTTTAAAACATACAATAATTACCAGCCCTTTCTTAATAAAAGTATAATATGTACACAGCAATGGGCGAACGACGCTGTATTTAATCCGTTTAACCAAAGTATTGTTAACAGCGTTTTCTATCATAAAACAATTCGCACACACTAAACAGAGAAAACATGGTTTTGTGCACTGCCAACGTAAAATCAATGTACAGAATACACACCTGTGGTGTGAAATACATTGTAATCTATATAACAAATTTAACAGTGCGATCGCTTTTATACCTCTGATAAAATAAGACTTCCGTTTAAACAGAACTCGTATTCGGCAGTGCAAATTAATGTATGAGAAACACTATTTAGCTAAACTCGATACATTTGCAATTACATATACATATATATATATAATTAAACGAATTATGCTGTTTATTGAATGGTTAAACTCACTGACATGAAATGTATAACGCGATTAATATGGAAAATACTCGAGAAGGGTAGTAAAGAATTACTATTGAACTTAGCCGTAACTAGTATTGAACATTAATCAAAACTAGTGATTCATTTGCTCTGGATAGAAAAAAAACGTACCATGAAGGGTGCCCCCTTATGTACATTATTCTTTTGTTTATTGAAACTATGACAACAAGATGGAAAATTTTCATTTCAACAATCTTTGAACGAGTCCCTTCAAATTAAACTCTTTATTGCCCATTAAAGTGACATATTTGTATGCTATTCTCTTTATGTGGTGATTTCTTCAAAGTTATGAAAATACGAATTTCTCGACCGAAACGAAAAAACAAACAAACGTGTTTTTCTTCTTCATTTCCGATGTCATGATTTGTGGTTGCTTTATGTTTGTTGTTTCCTAGAATATCACTTTTCATCCCGTCGATTGTGAGCATTTACAAAACATATAACGCACTGTGCACTTTAAATAAAACCAAATAATCATTCTATAACATAATCTACTTAAATAAAGAGTTGTGTTATACATTTCCAAATCGTCTGAATACACGGAATATCTGTATTTTATTTTATTTGGTTATGAAAAAGCACATGATAGCAGGGGAAATTCATATTTATGGCTTAAAGCAATCTTTAAATTTCATAAAGTGTGTGAGTTGTGTCCCTATTCACCATTTAGCATTAAATATATACTGATATTTGAATTAAATCAATAATATATACGCAAAAAGTAGCCACATAACTAATGATGCACGACATGATTGTTCATTAAACAAAAAACTGAGTGAAATCAGAACATACACGTTCGATATTGCTAGTATTACATTGCATAGGGGTATCGTAAGAACCTTATTAAATTAATTTGTCGAATTATCACATGACTGGCTGTAAGGACGAAATGCAAAGCCCAACACATCAACAGTAGAGTTGAAAATAGTTAACAAATCTCGTCTTCAGATGATGTTTCATCGAACGTGACCTAAACCAATTTTCCCTAGATTGTATGCAATAAAATATTCACCGAAGATACTGACTTTTATAGAAAATATTGTTTACGTTTAGAGAATGAAAACTTAAAACAAAAGTTTAGTTTACATAATTGGGGATTTCAATTGTTTTATATTACACCATTGTGTGCCATCATCTGTTTGTTTAAAACATCTTAAAAAGGCACCCGTGGTAAACAAATAATATTATTATAATGCATATCCGCAATCTTTTTAACGATGTTAAAAAAATGGGAAATTTCCTTGCATATACCGAAAACTCAAAAGAACGATATTTAGAGAACGCTTAGACAGAAGATTATCGAAATGTGTTTGCTGTTAAGCTGGAATCCATTATGGAAGCCTGTTGACGTTTAGATCAACGAGAAAAATGTCAAAGTAACACGAAACTTGTTCGCCTGATATGCAAACATATGCAAATGTGTTGATCTCAAACCGAAAGCATGCGTAGTTTTAACGCCAGAAGAACGCTTGGCGAATACGGTCTGATCGTTAACATATAGATACTATCTTATTGGATCGACGGTTGTCCCAATTATGGTTTCCTTAATAATTCAATCTTATGAGTATCATGATAAATATATAGTTCCCGGTAATGTATGGTTACATTACCCTTTATGAATTTAAGTAATATCAATGATAAGGCTTATAATGATGTTACGTTCAAAGATATGATCAGATCTTTGTCAAACTTGATGTACTTGAATTTTCGCCGTGGTAAAAGTATTAAACTGTATTGACTGCAAGCATTAAGTATATTCATATGTGTTAACAATCTCCACGCAGAGTTGTCGTTCCATGCTCTCACATACAACCTCTGCCATCACAAGAAAATTCTAACAGATTCGGTAGGATGTTATTTTGTATTAAGTATTATATCATGAAAAGGAGTATCATTTTCTTTTATATTTTGAAAATAGTGTATAAGTTTAGGTTCATTATAAAAAAAAATACTTAATTAAAAAAAAAGGTCAAATTACTGTTTACAAATTTAAAAATAACCGTTGATGCTGTAAGACGCCCTTATTGTACTATTGTGCTGGCCATTATGACGTAGTTGGTTATAACAGCAGGGATTTTGGATCATTATATATATATATATAATTTTTTGTTCGGTTAAACTTAAAACTCTTTTGTTTCCACAAAGGAAACAATTCTCCGGCACATTCTGTTTCGGTGTATATGCATTGTTATCTACGCCGTTGATACTGTAAGACGCCATTATTGTATCACATAGCTCGGCAATCACCACGTGGTTGAGTATGATGGCAGGGATTTGATCCAGCTATGCTGGTTCCAGTCAAATCTTTGCGCAGAGGTTGATGTGTTTACTGAGCCTGCTATTACTTGGTATTTCTGCACACAATTATAGCTCAAAGGGACTGTAAACCACGAAAGACGAAAAAATAAAAGTTCTAAAATATTTTATTTTTTTGCAATTATTAGTTTATATTGATTAAAATATCACGAAAGGTATATAACATTACTTGAAAAAAGTTTTATTTTTTATTTTTACTTTATATATTTTTTTCCTGGGTATGTCTACCAGGTAACTACCAGTTAACTATAAATAACGCAAGTAGATTGATCATCATCGTCACGTGGTAAACCCAGGAATGCAAATTATGCATGCGTAGTGAATTGTTTATATTTACATATAAAATGATCAATCTACTTGCGTTATTTATAGTGTGTATATCGTTATGTCACCTATTTTTGCAGTGTACTTTCGATTTCACATCGCGAAATTTTATTGCCGAATTTACTGAAAATATGAACTTTTTTCAAGTAATGTAATACACAAGTCGTGATATTTTAATCAATATAAACTAATAATTGTAAAAAAATACGGTATTTTAGAACTTTTCTTATTTCGTGATTCGTGGTTTACAATCCCTTTAATGTGACCGTGGTAAACATTGCGTGTTCGTCTCTTAAAGGCTCATAAAAGGTGACTATCCGTAATTATAACCGATTTTTAAATATGTGTGCATATTTTATTTGTAAAGGTTATTAAAAAACA
>VMBQ01000515.1:43387-154650 GCA_007657795.1 Dreissena rostriformis | reverse complement strand
TTGTGACATTTCAAAATACTGATATGATTTAAAAAAAAAAAAAAAAAAAAAACGTATTTGTAATTTTAACGATGCTGTTTTTTTTTGTTTTTTTTTGCACTAGTGTTCACCCGAGTCTGGATTACCGGTGACCACGCATATGTCCTGTGTGTGCTTAGCTAAAATATTAACTATGAGCTGTACCTCTTCCGTGACGGCCCATGGTCGGGCTATTTCAACGAGCTTAATCGGTAGTAGGTCCGTTGCAAGCCTCCCTCACTGCGTTTGAAAGACGTGGATTGTTTATCGAAATATCTGCTGTGCGTTATCGGTGGCTGTATTGCAACCATCACCGCATCCATCGTGTTTAGTTTCAAAACAAGTTCTTTACCATTTGGTGGGTAAACATTCAGTTAACGATGTTTGTTGCTCATTTCTTCCAGTCTTTATTTATAGTAAAATATCCTAATCAATCAACTACATTTTGTAAATATACGAGCCCACAAATCTTAAATGAAAAAAAAATGTATTTAAGTTAACATAACACATAACATATTTATCTTGCTAGGGAAACCACTTTAAACTCTTTTCTATTGGCCATGAACATACGGTACAGGCACTCCTTGTATTTCTGGATCATTCCTCGTTTAAGCAAACGTATATGAAGCCGTGTAAACTGTTGTATTGTAGTATGTTGTATTGCTATTGATTTGGATGTTTGTCTAAAAAAATCATTTAAATATTTTATAAAGTTCGGAATCAAACTTTTAAGACATATTGTAGGTTATGATATACACTTTTGGACCTTGCCCAATACTCGGTGTATTGGGACGACCCATTACTTGATTTAAGGAACTACTTGTGTTCCAGTATTTTGAGAGTTCATATTTGAAGTCTGGATGAATGACTAGAGCATAAGAGCAAAATTTCAGCGGCGTTGTAGTATATATTTTGTCGATGAAATACCGATATATGGGAGCGTTCTCAGAATGTTAACCCAGGAGCAAGATTAGGGGAGTGCCGAAATGAAAATTAAACCTTGGATGCAACTTAGGTATTATAAGAAATAATAAAAAATGCGTTGATGTTGTTAATTAAACACATACTTATACATTGCTGTCATGTAATCTAATTTAAAAAACAACATTACCAGGATGGCATTAACCGGAGCTGAGATCAACACACTTAGAATTAATGATGTTGCTTAGGTTCTAGCTTTCCCAAACAGTAAGCAAGCAATCATAATATGATCTTTTTTGACAATATTGCACTGACTTGTATCTTCATATACTAAAAAAAGATAACAGCAAAGATAATAAAACATTATACAGTTAAAGGCCAATATATCTGTCACTGAAAAAGGTTTCCGCTCAATAACGCATGTTTTTGGTGGAGGTTATGTGCTGAATTGTAAGCAGCTTTCATGCAGATATAGCAGGGGGTTGCATTTTGGGTAATGCTTTCACTCAATAACTTAAGTTGAGAAAGGGTTATGTGCAGCAAGCATTGCATTTTGGGTGAGTCTCATCAAGACCAATGTCATTGATGCTAAAACAGAAGCACTGTTCATGCTCAATAACTTGAGTTGTGATACAAGTAATTTGCTTTATTTTTATGATGGTTACTTCCCTGTGGTCTTAGTTTGGTATTTTCCATGTGATTTGAATTTAAGTAAAATCAAACGTTAAAACACCGGTTTCCTGTCACCACAACGTCTTTTGTGAGTGATTTATAATGTGTTGTTGATATAATACGTATATTGTCAAGCTGATTATCAGCAGAATAAAACAGTGTAAGTCAATGTGTCCTGCTTTATATTGTTTTGAAAACAACCATTTTTATGACAATCTATTGGCATATATGTATATAAATTATTAAATTAAGCATCATGTTCCAAATTACAGATTTAATTCCGATGCGTATTCTTTAACATCATGATATAACAGGCATGTTTTTAAATTAGGTTTCTGTTTATTAACGGTAATGTCAAGAGAACTTACTTGATTGTGTTATGTGGGTGTTGTAAATTTCTAATGCTATCTTATGTTTGTAAATGCATAATCTTAGTAACAATATCTCTATGTCAGTAATCAGTAGCGAGCAATGATTATGTCCACCCTTCCCATATTTCTTAGATCATACAATTTATTTTGTTTTGTTTCTACGGGTCGGTCGTGAAAAAAAAATGAAAGACACGTTTGCAATATTGCTTGCATTTTATATGACTGTCATGCGCAATAGTCTATACGAAGGTGATGCTCTTGCGTACCATTAATCATGTACGTGTTGATATAACTTTACAGTTAAACACGATCGTGATTTACGGCCGTCATGACTTAATCAATTGTATTACATGCCAAACGATAATCTTAGCGAAATAATGCAGTATTTTCTCTATCAAATACAAGCCTCAGGATAGGAAATCCGTATTTCACAGTGAGATTTCCGTTTCAGTATTCAACCGCTAGAATAACCAGACTTTTGACGACGAACATATAATAATGACATCATGGTGACCTTTAAATATTCGCGTAGTTTAATATAATGATATTTTAATGTTTTTTTGTTCCATCGTTAAAAGGTATATGATAAAGGGAATCATGGTGTTTGGTGTTTTGATTGGTTGCATAGCACTCACTTGCGGGTTCGTGAAATACAACGCCACAAACAAACAACTCAACCAGCATAACAGAAAACCAATTGTGATACTGTTTATCCTCAAACTTCTTAGCACATATTACATATCATGTTACAACAAGTGCTTTTCTAATAAGACCATTTAATTTGATGCAAGAGCTTGTGTAACTGACTTGTTATTAACGGGGTTTTCGATTTAGATATTATTTGCAGAAATAATTATTTATTTTGGTCATTATGTATGTGGGAAATGTAACAACTATTCACAGTCGATTTGCTACATACATAATAAGATAACCATAGCAAACGTAAGTATGCACTAGGTTCCATGTACATAGTTGCAACTACTAAATCGTTGCACTCTTCACATCTGTTAAACTATGCTTCATGCTAGGCTTGATGCACAAAGTTGAAGTTGGTTAAAAAGGACAAATCTCTTCTGAAGCATGTTGTTTTAGTTAGCATTTGAAAACGTGCGGAAGTCATTACCATCAAATTTTTATCAGTCTACGTATAACAGCTTCGACATTCGAAGGGTCAACGAAATTAATAACGCGACTTTCTGGTATAAACTCTAAAGGCTACACATTCCATTGGTACAGGGCACTTGCAAATAATGTTTACAAAGACGCCGTATTCCATATTCCTTATTTAATGGATTATATCAATTTTAAAACGTTTATATTGTACAACCACTCGTACAGACATAATCTTGTCCATTGGTCTGTATGTACACATATCTGACCACAGGCCATTTTATCGTGTCTGCTCTTTGATGTAAAGTTCCTTAACGTTTTGTTTAGTATCATTATCAAATTGTTTTCCTCCCTTTCGACAATATACATTGTCGCTTGGGTGACTTGTATTTGTGCTGCAAAGGCAATATGTAGTGTACAGTTCAACGTACGTCAACACGTTTATTATGGCCAGAATCCATCTCAATTGGTTGCTAATAATGAAAGCTCAAACGGTATTGTTGCTGAAACTACACATATATAACGATTTCCCATGCTGGCGGAAATACAAGAATCAAATAGATAATGAAATCAAAGTTTGTTTGGAAATGCGAATATTAAACATAATATTAGGTTCTATTGTATGGTTTACTAACATGGTCGACTAAGATGGCTTTGCTGAAATATAGAGAATACATGGTTGGTGCCGAGATGGAGAAAGTTATCCGGAGAGGCTTAGAAAAAGAAAATAGGGCGAGCTTTAGCGAGCCCTATTTTTCTTTTTCGGGCCGAAGCGGATAAAATTTTCCCATCTCGGCAATAATCATGTATTCAATTTATCCTGCTTCATTTTGAATGATGCCTTGAACACATTTTATCAAAAACAAATGATTAATTCACATTAAAAACTAATCATTCCCGTAGGGACCCTACATGGACACAACATTCCTAACGACCAAATAACTACCGATTGTGTCACGTAAAAAAATAGTTCCACATTAAACTGTTCATTTTAATACTTTCCTATTGAACATATGAGAAGAAATCAAAAACGAATCAAGAATGTGATATTTTTATTTTTAGAAATTGAAATAAATCTGCAACAGCAAAGCAAAAACTGATTTTTATTTTTTATTGTAAGAAATTTGAAAACTTGAAAACTCAATTTTATTTACCTCAATGACAGCCCACAAAGGTGTGTATGATATAATTGCAATACTGCTGCAGTTTCTGGATTTTCACTTCTTTATATTTAATCCAATGCTGATAACAATAAAGTTACAACGATGTGCATTTTCATGTCCATCCCTTTATTGAAATGAATTTTAAACCACACTTTTTTTCATAGCGTTTGTATCGAATGCTAACTATTGTGACCCAAAACACGATTTACGAAATCGTTATCCTGTCGGAGCGAATAATGTTATTCCTATCGAAGTAAACAATTATGCATGACAAACACACACTCCGAAATACGTTTTGGATTCGTTCGATGCTTTAAACATATAAAATAGTAAGCTGTTTAAACACCATCACGTCCAAATTGTTGTCTCTAAAATCCAGAGAGTCTTGCTTAAACTGGTATGTTTCGTCAAAAAATGACGTCACACGAGCTACGTCATAAATTGCGTAATCGATTGAATGAAAATAAAAATACGGAAAGCTGGTTCTGTAATATATTTTAAATAATAAACGAAATAGGATGATATGTAATATAAACGATAACATTAATGAAGCGTCTCGATAGTGTAGTGTAAAGGTTACACTCAACTATGTGTCACAGCGTGCGTAGGAATACACTACTTCCTGTTGACCGGATATAGGACAATTTATTTGCCACCCCTTTATTAGGTCAATGTTTGCAACAGATGCAGGATAAATGCAAATAGTATTATCCAATCGTAAATAATCGACGTAAGCTGTTAATCTGTCATTGTCAATCATAGTTTTTTTACAAGCGCGCACGTTAGTTATTTGTTTCAATACTAAACTTATGACTCTTAAAAGCTTTTTATCAAATAAAACGAATTATATCTGCAACAGTTTTGAAATGATGTGAAGAGTTTCTGTCATTAATGACTTTTGGAGAAGGAAGTGTTAACTTTATTATGACATTCATGTCTTTGAGGAGTAATCCAATGGTGTGGAATTTGAATACGTATTTTGCCCTGTGTTCAACACATCTTTCTAATAACCAAACATAATTACAATCGACTTTCATTGTCTTTTAACTCGTCTTTATTAATAATCCATGTGTTATTTAAACAATTAGAATAAGTTTCATTCATATAAATACATTTCGAATATTCTTCATGTCACGAGCAATTAACTTGCTAATAAAGAGTCAATAGTTATAAGAATGCAATTAGTTATAATCTTTGAAATATATGTAATATTGTTGAAAATTATAGACGATTGTACAGTGTGTGTTGTTATGTAAAAACACATTATATAAATATATTTAAAAAAAAAACTAACGCCAAGTTGTAAATCTTAATGTGCGACTAAAATGATCCACGTAACAGTGATACAGAACACAGCGCTATAGGCGTTATCTGTTGCAAACAGACGCCACACGTATATACTATTTCAAAAACATTCTCCTTTCCAATAATAATGAGACAACCGTTTTAATATATATTGGTAGGTTAAATAAACGGACATACTACTGATTTGGTAACGTATCATTTCATGATTTTTACATGTCTGAACAACAAAATATGTCTAACATGCATATGTCTTTGTGTTAAAGCATAACGTCGCTGCAGTTATCGACGTTTGTAACTGGTTTACCTAGTAAATGGCTCATAAATTTATAAAATATTTAAATTTATACAGACGCGTTATGCTTGATATGATTGTTATGTCAAATCTGTCTCCATATGATGTTGGTTTTAATCACGAAGTCATTAATTAAGTATATCATAACGCTAGTGAAACTGATATGCATTTGTTATTGTCAGTGTGTGTCATTTCCGTACAAGATTATAATTGTGCTTTTCCAACGTTGAATGTTTTCCTAAACTTACTTTGATATGTAATGCCAATATAAACACGGAGTAATGTCATCATTTGGCAATTTAACAAATATCAGAAACAATATATGATATTGAGACAAAGGCGATCATTGTTTAAGACATGAACAAGTATCTATTAATGAAATACGGTATCATGACACGGTCTAAAGCGGTTCAGTTCCCTCTACGTGATATATATAACCCAAAATGCACCCTCTCCGTTACCGTATCTGTAACTATCCGTTATAAATAAACATCGATTACTAACGGTATATCAAATCTACGAAATACTTCAATTTAAATAAGTAATATAGCCTATATACGTGTTGACATTTATCAGATAAGGATAAGTTTGATTAGAAAAGCATTATGTTTAGTACACGTTTTTCTTAAATATACTTCTATAACATGAGTCTTTAACTCTATTTATGGACTCGGTAATAACGTTAAAGGGACTGTAAACCACGAATGACGAAATAAGAAAAGTTCTAAAATACCGTATTTTTTACAATTATTAGTTTATATTGATTAAAATATCACGACTGGTGTATCACATTTCGTGAAAAAAAGTTCATATTTTCAGTATGTTCGGTAATAAAATTTCGCGATGTGAAATCGAAAGTACATCGCGAAAATATGTGACATAACGATATACACACTATAAATAACACAAGTTGTTTAAATATTTTATATATAAAATATATACAATTCACTACGCATGCACAATTTGCATTCCTGGGTTTACCACGTGACGTTGATGATCAATCTACTTGCGTTATTTATAGTTAACTGGTAGTTACCTGGTATGCATACCCAGTAAAAATAAATAAATACAAAAATAAAGTAAACATAAAAAAATAACTTTTTTCAAGTAATGTTATATACCAGTCGTGATATGTAAATCAATATAAACTAATAATTGTAAAACAATACGGTATTTTATAACTTTTCTTTTTTCGTCATTCGTGATTTACAGTCTCTTTAATGTTTTAATTATGCAATGCCTGTATCTAAAAATGGCATCTCAATAATACTGCCTCGATGTTAAACTTAACTTACTGGAAACTGTTTAACTTTTACACCTAAAGTATTGCTCCTTTTTCATGGTTTATTTCGTGAGAGCGGTGGATTGAAACTGTGTTGAAGAAGGTTTTCATTTTATGATCAATTAGCATAGGAAACACTCATGAACATAAAAAGTTGCAATAAAACATGTTTATAAAGAAAAAAATGCCAGGTTGTGAATGTATATGGTTTGCATCTATTTTTAACAAACTTACTTCTCGTATTGCGTAAGAAGTACTTGCATGTAACTTTCAATAAATAAACCATCGAAATTAACCTTGAACACGCTTTCAAATTGCTAATCGAGTCACACAATAGCAAACGAGTATCTTGTAGCGTAAATATAATAATTGTGCACATCCCCTTTATATTGTTTGATATGCATCAACCATTTTATTTGAAAGCTACAATTGCTGCAGTTTTTACTTTATTAAAACGCATGCATCCGTGTATTGTATAACAATGAGAGTATATGTATAACAGGGAAGAAGAGACAGCTACCACCACAATTGAAATAACGGATAGGATACGGGTACTGGCATTATTGTCAGTTTAGTAATAGTGTACAATTTATCAAAGCATTTAAATCATATTTGTGTTTTTCTTTAAAAGGATCAACGGTGGAATAAATTGAACATAAATTTACAGAAACTATTACGCATATAGACACAACTTTTAAATGTAAAAAAAAATTGATCGAATATTCCTTGCGTGGTACATTTCGAAACAACTAACATAACTATTATTTTTCTTTCTTGTTTTGTGGCGCCGTTTATGAAATCATCCTGATATAATTGCGAATGCCACATGAATGGTGCATGTTTGGGTTATAAACCAGCGGAGATGATACCGTATTGCCTGAAAACCGAGAATACTTCATAAACATGTTATAAATAAACGTGGACTATGTTTATATGCTTCTGGTTTATAGGACAACAGGTCGTTGATGGTGGAATGTGAATCCGTTGTTATAAAGAATGTAATGTTTTACCAAGGTGTAAGCCTGTAAACTACATCGCTAGATACAATGCAATACATTTTGAAACCGATGTCTACCTTTTATAACACTGTAAAACCTCCTAGAAGATTACCATAGCCACGAATTGTCAGTTCATCCGCGTCTGGTTTTAATACACGACATGAGTGCTGGGAGATTATATATTAATTGTCCGAAATTATATAACGTGTATCAGCAATTAAGAAAATTAAAAAATTGAGAACATTCTATAAAACCTTCGCCATCTAATCACATCCGTACGACATACTCACAAGGCCGCGTCCGACTGCGTCATTGCGTAGTATTTCAGACAGAACGCATTAAATAAGGCTCCTTTAATAAATATGATTTTTTATTACATATGTAGTTAACGAAACTGGCGATAATTATCCCAAATCATCAAAACAAAGATTCTTTTTATTTCTTCCTGTTTGAAATAATGATGTTTAAAATGAGTTTTGACGTCATGTCCACATAATATTATCAAGCTAACAACCAGTCGTGTATACGATTAATAAAATCGTACAGTATATGGGGTATTGAAAAAGCTGGGAGTTATGGGACAAATATTGAGCTGCAAATTAAGTTGAAATCGGATAAGTTTTTATAATCTTTTTCGTTTTAGTATATAAAGATGCAAGTCAGTGGAATATTGTCAAAATTATTCATACTATGATTGATTAATTACTGCCTGGGTAATGTTTTCTGTTTTAAATACAATTACTTAACATAAATGTTTTATTATGTGTGTTTAATTACCAATATCGACCCATTTTATTACGTATTTCTTATAATACCTTAGTTGTATCTAAGGTTTACCATTAATATCGGCTATCCCCGAATCTTGCTCCTGGATTGAAATTCTTAGAACGCTCCCATAGTATATATCGGGATTTCCTGATCGCTTCATTGACGCAATATATTCAACAACACCGCGGCAAGTTTGCCCTAATTATTAATTTGTTCATTCCAGACTTCAAATATAAACACTCGAAATATGATTATACTGATAAACAAGTAGTTCCTTAAATCAAGAGATGAGTCGTCTCAATACACCAATTATTGGGCCAACTCCAAAAGTGTGTATCATAACCTAACATAATTATGTTTTAACACGTTCAATTTCAGTACTTCATAAAATATTGAGCATTTTCTACGGGTAATTGTATAACCAAATGGCAGGTGTCCCTCTAACTGCTATATGCAAGAGATGTAAATTGCATTCTGTTATGTAATAAATCTGTAAAATCGTTTTCTAGACAAGGCGTAAATACAGTTTTTTTTATGTATCTCTTGTTGAAGGCTGTTTTAAGTTCTCACATGACACGTTTTGGCATGTAGAGTGACACAATTGGGCAATAATAACTATTTTAATGACACATGTTGTCACTACTAAAATGTCAAACCTTAAATGATACATTAAGAGACGAAGCTACAATTTGTACCGCGGTCACATTAAATTACAATTGAGTTAAGAAAAACCACTTAGCAGAAAGCACATATTAATAACCTTTATGCTTGCAGTAATTACAGTTTGGTACTTTTATCGCGACGAAGATTCAAATACATCAAGTTGGACAAAGCTGTGATTATATCGTTGAACGTAGTATCATTATACGCCTTTTCGTTGATATTACATAAAGTCATATAGGTTAATGTAACCAAACATTACCGAGAATTATATATTGAGCATAATAATCATAAGATTGAATTATTAATGAAACCATAATTTTGTAAGCAGGCGATCTAATTAGTTAGTATTTAAATGTTAACGATTCGAACCGTATTCGCGAAGCGTTCTTCAACTTGCATTTAGATTACGCATGATATCGGTATGAGATCAGCTAATTTGCATATGTTTGTATCTGGCTTAAGTACAATATGTAACATAATGATTATTTTGGTTTTATGTAAAGTGCATATTACGTTATAAGTTGTGTAAATGCTCACAATGGACGGAGTGATATTTTAGGAAACAACACGCACGCTACCACAAATTACGACATTGGAAATGAAGAAGAAAAACATGTTTGTTTTTCGTTTCGGTCGAGTAATGTGTATTTCCATTACTTTAAAAAAATCACCATATCGAGAGGGAAACATTCAAAGTTGTCACTTAAATGGGCAATAAAGAGTTGATTTAAATGGACTCGCTCACAGATTGTCGAAATTAAAAGTTTCCAACTTGTTGTCATTGTTTCAATAAACAAAAGAACAATGAACATTCGGGGCGAAATAACACTTTTGACGTAAATTCATACTGCAAGCACATTTCTGTAAATGATTAATGGAAAAAACAATTGAATCTAAACGACAATACTGACTGGAGAATAATATATATAATTCCTTTTAAGTCAACAATGGATACATATTTGCGTAATTTCCAATATAAATTCTTATCTCGAATAATACCAACAAATACATTTTTAACAAAATGCGGACTGAAAGAGTGTAGTATGTGCGAGTTTTGCCAATCAGATATTGAAACAATTGACCACTTATTTTGGGAATGCGCTCACATTTAAGAATTATGGACAAAACTGCAGTACTTTCTAAAACAAGTGAATATTGAATTAAAATTAAACAAAGAAATGGCCTTTTTTGGCATTATCAACAAAAAAGTTTACAGCGATATTTTGAATTTTATATTAATTTTAATAAAAACATTCATATTTAACATGACAATTAAAAAATGCATCCCAAACCTTTTTTTTTTATTAATAACCTCAAGCTAAAAATGCAGACAGAAGCAGAAATTGCCCTCATTAAAAACAAACATGAAAAACATAATCAAAAATTGATCCACTTTATTAGATATTTTTCAACCAATTCTACTTAGATAACCTCTTTGAATACATATGTGCCCATACTCTTAACACAAGTATGTTTTTTGTTTTGTTTTATTAAACGTCAACCAAACGTAGAACTTTAACCCAATAAAGAATTAAGAGCTTTTTTATTATGATTTGAACATGTTTGAAAATGTTATGTTTATATCTTCATGAACCGTATTAACACATTGTGTGTTGTGTGTGAATGAGTGTGTGTGCTTGCGTGTGTGTGTGAGTCTGTGTGTGTGTATATGTATGTGTGTCTGTGTGCGTGTTTTGTGTAACAATATATGTTGTATGTTTACCAACTTTTATGAATGTTTATACTGTAGCATATATTTTATATACTTATGTACTCAAACTACTTTGAATGAATGTGTCTTTTATGTTATATTACCCATGTTTTTGTATTTGCAAACGTTACTGATGTCGATGTAAATATCAAACATGGCAAATACATGAGCAAAACAAAACAAATATACATTTTACGTATGTTTGAGTAGATAATGCTGAGAGCATGTTACCACGCCTTCTTGATCGTAACGCCAGGATACTACAAGATACAACATGGTAACTAAATGCTCATATCAAGGATGGGAATTGGGGCTCAAGAACTAAACAAAAGTGTATAGTAAGAATACATAACATGTTTATAATTCATTGTATACCTGTTACCCGTGTTATTGTCATGAAATGTATGACACTATTTAATGTATGTGTAATGTTTTGCGTGAATGAGATCGCAAGTCCATGAATGCAATTAAAAACCGATGTATTTTTTTAATTAAATACGAGGTACAATCACGAAGCTAATCATTCTTACATCGCAATGATGTCAAACGTACAAGAACCATCCTGCACTAAACCATATTCTGACATACGAACCCGAATTATTTCTCTGTTTGGCAGTTTAGTATGGGACAACTCAACCAAATATGGCTGTTACCTGGTATTAGTAATCTAGATTCATACGTTTTTAATGCACTTGACGGACTACATTTAAACGTTATGGTTTGCGTGTAACGTTCTATATTCTAAATGGTTCCCGTACACATTTCAACTAGATATATGGCAGAAAAGTAACAGTTTGTCGCGAAGCAAACAACCATAGCTATACAATATCCGGTTTACATAAAGCACGTCCAACACAATTATTGTCTTCTCCCACATGTCGACACGTTAACATGACTGTCATTAACTTGAGGAAAAACCAGGCGCATCAATCGCTTTCCGCAAATAATGATGAAACGTGTCTTATCTTGTATTGTTCGTTACAGATATCTTGCAATCATCAATGTGGTGGAAGGATATCAGAACTATTTCAGCCTTTAAAGGTGTCATTTGTTGAAAGTGTCGAATATGCTGAACATGTTGGTAGTGCTGTTGTAGGTTACTCAACTGATACATGTCTAATTCATCTTTCTTATTTTATTAGATTCCAAATGACTCAAGGCAATCTTGTTGGTATGATTCTTTTGGATCTTCAAAAGGCCGTTGATTCTGTAGACCACGGTATACTTTTAATGAAGATGGAAGCTTTAGGTCTCGGTAAAGATATATTACCGAGACAGTATATGTCATGAACATAATTCAGTGTGTCAATATTCATTAATTTAGTCATGTTTTCCAGGCATTGAGCATACTCAAATGATGATTGAAGTTATTCATCAATTACTGTATTGGTACATTTTAGAAAGAGTGCAAGAAAATAAAGAACAGATGACGCACGTCATCGTTTCAATGACCAGAAAGTAAAACATCTTAATCAATTTTCTTATATTGTTTGCGCACAGCGCGAAGTCAGTAATCTTACCTAATGTTCCTGTAATATTCCGCCAAAACAACAACTTAAATAACGTGCTTTCGGGTCAATAGTTTAGTCCGACAATTCTACATTTTCTTGTATGCATTTCGTTTAACACAAAACACAACAATTTAGTGAGATTCGTCGTCGAATACATCATACAAACAAATTGAATCTTACATAAAGACTTAAGTGATATATATTATTGATTATTCATCGATAATACAAACCGTCTGGTTGATCTCTATGACCGCCATCATCATAATACACATCACAATAGCCATCATGATACATGAGTACACTTATAAGTTGTTAGGACAAAAACAAGCAAGACATCTAGCATGTGTATACATCAATGCATTAGAGTAACTCATACGGGCAGTATTATTGATTGTATATGCTCTTGGCGAAGAAAGTCAAAACAAAACAACCAAATACACGTGTGTGAAATGCATTAGCAAGAAGGTCATGCTGAAAACATTGTTTAATGTCTTGTTGATACTGTTAATTACAAACCTGTGGACACCTGGTATGCCAATTATCTTCTAAATTTCTTACAGTCGTGATACTTGGTAAATATACTGCCAACTGGTTATAATCCATATCAATTACGACATTCGAGTGTTCGGAGATAAACAATAATTTACAATATAATTAAATGATTTTCCTAAAAACATATTTGGTTTTGAATTGGTTTTTGATGCAGAATAATGAGACTATGTGAGCAGTAATTATGATCACTTACTAAAGAAACTTGTAAAGACCCTTATCCTGATTTCAAGAATTATCTTCTTCTGGGGCAAGTGAATGTTCTCTAATTTACATATAAATTAGCTTTATAAATACACACACAATTAACTATTGGTCAGCTGACCCCCAACATAATAAGTATGTCTTCATTGAAAGAGCATATGAGTGTTATTTTGTTAGCGCCATCTAAACTTGTTTTGATGTTAGATGATTGTTGACTTTGGGATATTTCATCGTTAAAGACTATACATAATATATACAAAAGGCTGAGATAAAGATTTGTTTAAATGAATATTCCATAAATAGATGAAGTAAGGAGTTTTGATTCATGCATACATCGGATAGTATACCATACATTTTATACAAAACAGTTCAATTAAAACTGTGTTATCTTCTTTCATATACAAATGAGTATGTTATTTTACTCCGTACTAGCAATAGACATGTCCAATATATATTGCTTGTATCGCCTTTACCATTATTGAATTATAAATCTTATGATGGTCGCTTTTTTGTCATATGCATTACAGCAAACATTTGCTATATATTTCTGCAGATATGTGAAGGATGAAATAATAAGTGTGTGTTGCTAACAATGAGACTAGTCATGTCTGTTTCAGAAAAGTACGGTTTCGATGCAGAATTGTTCGTCTCCTATACATTCCATAAATTATACCTAAACGGCTTAAAATAAAACTGCGTGATGTTTGTCCGCTGCATACATCAACTTTAAATTTACATAACTCCGATATACTTTTTACGACTTTTCAGTATCATGACTTTGTAGGGGCTTTTTCGTATAGTTCAAGCGTACGTAAGTTATTTTTAAACATAGCGACCGATGAATATATTTTCAGACTTTAAATTAAATTATAAGTTTTTGTTGAGCAATTCTTGAGAGCAATGTAATGTCAATTATTTATAACAACAATGTTGTGAACGAAATCACGGTTTTTATTAAAGAACTACTTGCCCTTGAACGACTTTTGTTGAGTGATGCACTCCATAGCCAAAGAGTTAAATATTCCGTTGGGTGCAGCGGCCCTTGGTATTACATTTTTTGAAGTGGAATCAAAAATGGTGTTTTGTGAATAGTAATTTAAATCCATGTAAACTATAGGTAATGATCTGTTTCAACAATCATATATAATGTTTGTTTATGACGTGATTGTTTCAGTCAGAACTGTTGATTTGTATTAAATGATCCTGCATACAAACTGCGCTTGGAATTAAGGCTAGTCATATCAATATCTTTACAGGTTTAGATACTTCAATATTTTTTAAGGATAAGCTACCAACATGCTTATACTGATGTTAATACTGCAGGAATTCAACATAAAACATTGTCGCTTCGTGTTTTACCTCTTTTGTGAACATGTTCTCACCACGGTCTGAGTATCAACGAATACAAAACTAAACCTCGCCTTGTAGACAAATTTGGGCAAAAAAATAAAGGATTAAGTGCAGAATACCTTAAACCTGTACGTTTCCTTCTTAATTTACCATGCATATATCATTAATATATATCTATTTACGCCAGACAAAATGCGTACGTGCACATAAGTGAAGATACTCTTACCTAATTGCACCGGTTATAGAACGGTAAATCTATATCAATAGTGTCGCTTAATTCAGGAAGCAGAGTCTGTTTCTTTAAACTGGGCAATAAACGTGTTTGTAGCCAGACACCTAACACTAATCAAGAGAGATTTGCGTAATTTGTTGCAGTTTAATATGGGGAAAGACTCGTAAAAGGGGTGGATGTGTAGGTAGGGATCGACCCAATCAACTGAAGCTCGTGTCCCGGTGTGCCGTAATTGTTTTGTGGTTTTGTGCGAAATCAAAAGAACGTGTATCATAAGCTGTTATTTATTCACAAAAAAGTTCAGTCCGCATACGATTTATTATTATTGAACTCTTGTTTTGTTCTTATAAATATATTATATAGAATATGATAACGTATTCATTGAACTCAGTATGTTGCTCAAATATTGTATTGTCCATTTGTATAATAATGATCACGCTATATTTTACACTGTTGTTGAGGTGACTCATAGGCCTATTAGGCCGGGTGTTCTTTTATGCATTGTATATATGTCTGTAAATACCCTGTACGTAAACACATGTCACTATAATAAAAGATTATCTATCTTATCTATATAACAGTATATATCTATATATTTTAAGCTTCAGTTTCCTAAATAGTCAGTAACAACATTCATGACAAATGGTGATCAAAATATATATATTATCTTCTTATCTCTATTTCGTACATATTCCAACAATGTTGCATGATTAACATAGTATGTAAAATTCTCTGTCTTTCACATGATGAATACAAGTATTTGAATATTCAAATCAATATTGTACATCTCAAGAATATATTTCCCCTGAGATAACATGCAATTAGAATCATACGGACTCCCTGATCTTATCTTGATTGCTTAATTCTATGCACGTTAAAATAGTCTTCCAAATCACACAATACTATAGAATTGTTATTAATAAATCAATCTAAGTTGTGACTCCATTTACATAAAAAAACATAATTGTTTATAATCATCAGTATCGGAACCACCAACATAACCATCAATCCCTACGATGGTGTCCTGATAGAAAATAACACATAACGCATATGAATGTTTCACTTTATTGTTAAATATAAATTCGTTTTCTAAGTAGGAACAATACGCCGAGTAATACAATGTATGCTGGGGTTATATTTATTTTAATGCACCAGTTGGTAGTATGTTATGTATGTCCGAGTAGGTCATGGTGACAGCTGTTGTCACGCCTTCATGTCGTAACGTCAGGATGCGCTGCAGTTATTGCAAAATGCAACGTGGTAATTAAATGTTCATATCAATGATGGAAATGGAGGCTTCAGAACTAAACAATAGTATCTAGTAAGAATACATAAATATGTATCTTATTGATNATAATAATAATAATAATAATAATAATAATAATAATAATAATAATAATAATAATAATAATAATAATAATAATAATAATAATAATAATAATAATAATAATAATAATAATAATAATAATAATAATAATAATAATAATAATAATAATAATAATAATAATAATAATAATAATAATAATAATAATAATAATAATAATAATAATAATAATAATAATAATAATAATAATAATAATAATAATAATAATAATAATAATAATAATAATAATAATAATAATAATAATAATAATAATAATAATAATAATAATAATAATAATAATAATAATAATAATAATAATAATAATAATAATAATAATAATAATAATAATAATAATAATAATAATAATAATAATAATAATAATAATAATAATAATAATAATAATAATAATAATAATAATAATAATAATAATAATAATAATAATAATAATAATAATAATAATAATAATAATAATAATAATAATAATAATAATAATAATAATAATAATAATAATAATAATAATAATAATAATAATAATAATAATAATAATAATAATAATAATAATAATAATAATAATAATAATAATAATAATAATAATAATAATAATAATAATAATAATAATAATAATAATAATAATAATAATAATAATAATAATAATAATAATAATAATAATAATAATAATAATAATAATAATAATAATAATAATAATAATAATAATAATAATAATAATAATAATAATAATAATAATAATAATAATAATAATAATAATAATAATAATAATAATAATAATAATAATAATAATAATAATAATAATAATAATAATAATAATAATAATAATAATAATAATAATAATAATAATAATAATAATAATAATAATAATAATAATAATAATAATAATAATAATAATAATAATAATAATAATAATAATAATAATAATAATAATAATAATAATAATAATAATAATAATAATAATAATAATAATAATAATAATAATAATAATAATAATAATAATAATAATAATAATAATAATAATAATAATAATAATAATAATAATAATAATAATAATAATAATAATAATAATAATAATAATAATAATAATAATAATAATAATAATAATAATAATAATAATAATAATAATAATAATAATAATAATAATAATAATAATAATAATAATAATAATAATAATAATAATAATAATAATAATAATAATAATAATAATAATAATAATAATAATAATAATAATAATAATAATAATAATAATAATAATAATAATAATAATAATAATAATAATAATAATAATAATAATAATAATAATAATAATAATAATAATAATAATAATAATAATAATAATAATAATAATAATAATAATAATAATAATAATAATAATAATAATAATAATAATAATAATAATAATAATAATAATAATAATAATAATAATAATAATAATAATAATAATAATAATAATAATAATAATAATAATAATAATAATAATAATAATAATAATAATAATAATAATAATAATAATAATAATAATAATAATAATAATAATAATAATAATAATAATAATAATAATAATAATAATAATAATAATAATAATAATAATAATAATAATAATAATAATAATAATAATAATAATAATAATAATAATAATAATAATAATAATAATAATAATAATAATAATAATAATAATAATAATAATAATAATAATAATAATAATAATAATAATAATAATAATAATAATAATAATAATAATAATAATAATAATAATAATAATAATAATAATAATAATAATAATAATAATAATAATAATAATAATAATAATAATAATAATAATAATAATAATAATAATAATAATAATAATAATAATAATAATAATAAAAATAATAATAATAATAATAATAATAATAATTATAAAAAAAATATATATATATAATAATAATAATAATCATAATAATCATAATAATAATAATCATAATAATAATAATATTATTTTTATTATTATTATTATTATTATAATGAATTATTTTGTATTTTGTCATAACTCATACGTTGTAATATATGGACAAGTGAAAATATTTTGTATTAAATTTTGTGTATTTCGACGATGTACATTTGTATAAGTCTTAATTAACTGTATGTTCTGTTCTGTTCTGTTCATCAAATATCCACTTGCATTGTGTCGTTATACTATTGTGTATTGTTCGTTCACTCAGTTCACGACATTTTTGATACAATAACAGTTAAATATTGTATTATCAATTTAAATCGCCTCCAGTGCGAAAACAAATGAGACGTTCCACGACCATAAAGCTCTATTATTGACATCTGTGTTGACGTCGTGGTATTCTTTGAATTAAAAATTAATATGAAATAAAATATTGATGCATGTCATGCCACTGTTCATCCTAGTTAATAATTTAAATGAAAGAAAGATTAACATCTGGAAAGTTAATATTGACAATTCAGCAATACTCATTTACAATCAATATTGATTGTGAACATATTATTATTTTAAAAAGCCTTACCTGTTTATTTTAATTTTCTTTGAGGTTTCCTTAGTATTGTTGGGTCAAGGCGACTAAAAGGCATTGGTATATTGGTACATACGAAATTAAAAACCTCCAAAGTTTAGTTTTACCAGTTATCCCATTATGTGCTCCGCATTCAATTGGCAACGTGTTTATGCTACCTTTTTAAATCAATTACGTTGTCATTTCGGAATAAAAAGAGAAGACAATAATTTATATATATTAATAGTCCTTTACAGAACACTATTCCGCAGTATCTAATCCACAGTTTTACATTAATCTAATTGTTCATAACTTTTACGAAAACATATCTGCGTTTCAATTAAATGATCACGACCTTTTTATACAGTTGTTTTGTGTTTACTTAGTAGAAGCCTAACCGCATTGTATTTAAGTTAATGTATTCATTGTTTCTGATGAGGTCCAGACGATTCCAACCAAACCGGTTCGTTATTGGTAGGGCAAGTTTACACAAAACTGATTAAATCCAGTGAAAATATAAAACACAAATTCGTTTTCGCCGTGCCAGTGAAAATATTCATGTTGTAACTTTACCGAGAAAATATTTCACGGTATTTCCAGAAAGCAAAACAATATTCTCTATTTGTTCTTATTCCAGTTTTGACGAAATCCATAGGTAATTAATCGAGAAATCATACCAAATGTAACTGTTGCGTTTTAAATCCCATCGAGTGACTATATACTTCTACGAAATCACCTCTTATCCCAAAGACATAATTATGCCTTTCAAACACCCAATTGCATTATTACGTAATAGTAATTATTGATGCTATACCTGGCAGGTTCAGTTTCCGATGATGATATGTACTATATTGAGATTGTGTTAATGAGAAAGATTTGGGCTGCTTCATCATGATCTGTTTAGCTTTAAATTATTTTGTAACAATATAGTATGTACTTACATGCGATTATAAAGCAACACTTTACGATACTTTTCCCTATCGTTTTCTCTCTTAAATTGAACTAATTTATTTAAAAAATATATTTTACTTATGGGTCTGATATTAAAGGTCATTTATGGATACTAAAGTACGTATTTATTAGACATAAATATATTATTTACTTTCACAACAATAAAACAATTCGGTCCAAACTGATCTTACAGAGTAATTTTAAAGGCGTACTGAGAAACATGATTGAAGTATAGTTAAAAACTTTAGTAAATGGCTTGTCGGGCACTATTGAATTAGCAGACAACGAGAATCATGACTTCAATCAGAATTTGAAGTTTGTTAGAATGTAAAAGGATGGCGCAATTTGTATGCAAACATTTCGAATCAGAAGATCTAGTTCTTAGATAATATCACGAATGATGGCTGTTAAATACGGTTATAACATATTAAGAAAGAACATACCGACCTGATTTAATCAATAATGATAATACAAAATATATTTGATTTATTTCAATAATTCTATTGCCACATTAAATGAGGACTTATTTATACAATGTATACGCAAGGTCACACTTCTGGATAGGTCTGACCTTTGTTTCATTGGTTTGAGTCCTGATTTCTACGAGGCGTTAGTAAACACTACATTATTTGTATATTATATATGTTCATGTTCTTTTGATATGCATGACCTGTTTGCATGTGTGCTATTTTGTGTACCTGTTTCATTAGCCACGTAAAGAAGGCAACACGAATAACTTGGCAAAGGACTTATTCTCGTTAGTTTATCATGAAATTTATTTGCAGAGAATTAAAGCGATTATCGTGTGATTCTTCCCCGAGGAATAAAAGTGCAATGCAATTGGACTGGAAAGAAATTCAACATTCAATAGAAGATTTGCCTAGCAGCCGGGGCAAGTCATTTGTTAAAACAGCTTTGTTGTTTTCCCAAGAGTATCACAACAACCACTCTGATTACTCAACAGATTACCCTTTCTCGTTATGCCGTGATAATCATTCTGGTTTGATTATAACAACAACATATGTGTATCTGGTGTATGTCCCAGATTTCACGGGACCTGTAGATTGCAGTCAGAACTTCTACAACCTAATGGTGACAGCAACGTACAGCATCTTCGTGTGTAGTTATAGACTCAGAAGTGCAAGTTTTTCATTCATTTTGTTTTCTAAAATCATATAAGGTATATATGGAGTGTGATATATTATAACCCACTTTACCGCCAAAAGTTATGCGAGATGATTTATTCACTNAGAATAACACTAGAATATAATACTAGTCGGACAGTTTATTGATGTATAATTCAACGCAAATCATCGTTTCCGTCAGGTTCTGAATATCTCGTTGTCTTCAATTATCAACGCATGCATAATGGTTCGGTGGTTCAATGCGTTATTATTTATATCCTCGATAAACTTCTGTGATTTCTTGATGACGAACTTCGTCGATCGAATTCAAGCAGAAGGGTTTTCAATACACCATTATTAACTACTGGCACAGTATAAGAAGGTGAACAATTAAGTGATGTTATATTCGTCATACGTACCTGAATATCGCAAGTTCGATTTATAACATTTTAACTTTGTTAAATTGAAAAATTATATTATTTTATTTTCTTATTTGTAAACATATGGTATGGTTGTTGTTTTTTTCCTTTTTTTTACGTGTATGTTTTTAACAAATTTACAAAAAAGGCATTACACAATTTATCGCTACATATACCAAAGTTCTGCTTATTTGCTGTTACGCAACTGTTCATACAATGAACACAATGAAGCATTATCATTCGTGTGTATTACTTAATAAATTAAAATATTTTAAAATTAAACATTAAGACTATACTTCTGGTATATAATGCGAACCAAAACCATTCGTTTGCCTCCTGTTTAAACCCCTCGATCACTGCAACGGACGAATCTTGTAACAAGAAATGTACATGTTATAATTTGCTTATCAAACGAAGTGACTACTGGATAATACTTTGACGTGTAACATTCTAAAAATAAACGAATCAACCACCACAAAAATCTTCAGTTTCTAGGATTGGAATGTTTGCTTAGCTAATACGGTTCCTTTCCACAAGCATCAATCATTCCAATATCGGACGTGTTGTATTAATGGGTCCTCATGCAGGAGTCCGTATGAAAATTTCAGAAAAAATGGCTAGGATTTCACGGCTTTATACAATAAGTGCCGGATTGATTTTGATAACGATCTTACATTTCGTGTGATGTCTGATTAGCCTTCCATGAAACTGCAATCAGCAACGAAGAGTTAATTGTTAAAATTCGTCTATTCAATCGTATTGTCTAATAAAACGTACATACACAGGAGAAATATTGGAGCATAAACTAATACAACTAATTGCAGTGAATGAAATAAAAAAAAACTTGTTCTGAAGCCATCATATCAACAAGACATGTGTATGATATGTTGCGTTGATTTCGACACAATAATTGAACGTTGCCCGGTGGACTGTTTTACAAAACACGGTATTTATTTCAGGTCACGTTTATCAATGTGTCTTGAATTGTGCATGTTATTGTTAATAAAAGTAAATTTGAAACGAAACATTACGCAACAATGCTTCTGGAATAACTAATAACGATGTATATGTATGCATAAGGCCTGTTGTTGCGGGTGTATGGGCCACTATATAATTCTACCTTATTGTACACTGGACAAGTGTCGATTACAGATAATGCACTTAATGCATATGGTTTAATCACCAAAAAACGAATTATACAATATTACGATAGCAAAACATAATCTTGCAACTTGTGTTTGGGTAGCATACATGTTCATTTCATTTCAAGGGCAAGCTTCTGAATCTCTAAAAATCATTTGAAACAAATGCATACAAACAACATTTCTATTGTGTAAATCAGATCATTGATAAGAATAATTCCATAATACAGACATGTTTTTTTACAATCTCTACATAAGTACATGTACGTGTGAGACTGTGTTATTGTAGTTATGATACAATGGTATATTTGTATGATGATTCGTATTCGTCATTTCAGGGCGGTGGCCAAGTTTTATACATGTGTGGGTATGTTTTTCCTATGTCTTATTGTAAGGCAATTGGTCACTTGCCTAAATAAACGGAAATCGCGGTGATAATTAATGTGATTTACTGCTGATGCAACTGGAATTCTGATCTACTATTGATCGACTGCAACTGGAGTTTCATTTCGTTTATATTCGGTGTCTTGCATTAAGTAAGTATAAACGACATTTGACTAAAACAATTACACTAAATAAATCTGTTAAAATCCACTTAACTGAATCTACGAGCGCTACAAGAATTGTCTATGCACAAATAAGTCTTGCACGTCGGCGCGTTAAAAGCCAAAAAAGTGCGCACGTCACCGTACGTGTAGTTAAAATTGCATCAGGTAACTTTTCAGCAAATAATTGCAAGGACACAATAACTGCAGTTAGCACAGGAAAGAGCGAAAAGCAACACCTGTGATGATTGACAACTTCAGCTGAGGAAGCAAGACCTCCGATGATTGACCACTTCAGCTGTGGAAGCAATCCCCTCGAATATTGACAACTTTAGCTAAGAAAGCAAGACTTACGATTATTGACAACTTTAGCTGAGGAAGCAAGACCTGCGATGTTTGAAAACTTAGGCTGAGGAAGCAAGACCCCCGATGACTAACAACTTTAGCTGAGGAAGCAAGATCTCCGATGATTGATCACTTCAACTGAAGATGCACCTTATCAAAAATATACGCTTAAGACACAATTATTGTAAATTACAGTATTTGATGATGTATATTATAAAAGGAAACTTATTCGTGTTAATCAGTGTTGGTTTTGTACAAAGAAACGTATTACTAGGTTGTTGTTAGTATTGATAAAACGCAACAAGCCATTACATAACGTATCAATTAACATACACATGGGTTATCCTATAAAACGTTAGTTTACATACCTTAATTATTAAAAGTTTGTCTGAACGTATCAATATCTGAAGCTATTTTACATATTACATAACATGTTTTCAAATATTTGCAAATATATCATGTGTTTTACAGAAAAAAAGATACAAACAATATCGGCCTGTAATCCATATCGATCTGACAGACTAATTGCAAGACTAACGGAGTAACATGATTATCTTCCTATAAGAAACAAATTATAATTTTTTTACAAAGAGCCTGCTTAGCAATACATTGAATTATCAGACTGCGGAAGTTCCTGATTTAACAAGGACTCGAAATTTATCAGATTAAAATACGAAATTAGTATTTCGATATTTAGAATCATACTGTGAGAATCTGATATGCATTTGATGCGACAGCATGTTAAGTGTTCCGAACACAAACAAGGGATTTATTACAGTAATATATATTTAAACAACAAATACAACACAATGGCGTAAATTTATAGTCACAATCCTCTTCGACCATCCTTAAGAAATTGTTAGCAGCATTTATATCAGTCAATAGTTTAGATCGCTATAAATTAACTATATAACTTTTCCAATAACTGCGTAGTGTTTTATACCAAACACAAACAATTAGATAAGATTGGTTACACATGACGGTGTCATTTATAGGTAAACAGATGGTTATATACAACTTAATGAGTAGCAGAACAGATTGACATCAGTCCCCTAGGCTGTTGTTTATTTAGCTTGTTCATTGCCTTTTCAATACCGATCATTTGAACGTTAGGCCATTTAAAACACATAAGGTAATGCTGCTTTATTGGAAGTATTTGTCAATATTTTGCTGATATGGTTTGTTAAATACGGTTTTTACGTCGTACTTAATACATGGAAGTTCAACGGGAGACACGTAACAGTTCTATGTAGTTAGTAATGGCCCAGTACTTTGCAACGGTAATCGATCAGTGTGTCATATTGTGCTTTATTGTGTTAATTAATTGCAAAAAATTAATTGTGGGGACAGTGGTCTAGTGGTGGGATGCTGGTCTAGGGATCGAGAGGTCCCTGGTTCGAATCCCTCTCGGGGCATTGGATTTTTTTTAGCAAAACAATAATCCCACGCTTGCTCCTCTCCACCCAGGTGTATAAATGGGTACCTGTGAGGGAAATAAGTCAATGTGCCGTGGCTGCCTGGTGCGCCATATGTAAACGGACGACTTAAATCCAGTGATAGGGGGGTAAATGTCGAAGTCGGCTGAAGATGTATATCGAAGCAGACTATAAACCGCAACTTTCAACTTTAGCTTTAATTAACGAACAAATCTACACACGAACAAACACACATCAATTACCTTAGAATATGTTTCCCTTAGGCGGATATAATACGCAATAAAACTTGATGGAAAACTTTGTCAAGACACTCATTGGATTATATCGATTAATATTATTCTCATAAATAAAACTCTTGCAAGATAAAAAATCGGTACCTGTCTCAAGCACATATTTTTCGTCTTAACGTGTGTTAATATCACAAAGAACAATATGCAGAATCAAACATATATATACATGCGTGTTGCATGCGACAAGTGCCGTATCTATGAAGGCAATTATACATTATATTATTACCTCGTTATCAGTAAATTTTGTTCTTTATATAATGACCATAAAGGTTGGAAACAACTTCCTTTTTGCATAAGCGGTGTAAACATAAGGCAGGGAATCAAACATTTACTGATCTCCATTGATTTAACGGAAAGTGCAACATTAATAAGCACATCTTATCAGCGTTTCTTTTGTTGCTTCAGCAGCGTGATTATAATGATACAATTGTGATTGCATTGTTTGCCAATGGAATTGGATTATACCATTGGTCAATGTCATGCAACTGTCATTTATGACGTCTTCAACAAATGAAGCTAGTATTTGATGATGTATAGATGCCCGTTATCAAATGTCATCATGCACGTTGAATTTCAGTGCAACATTATAAATCCTATTAGGTATTACATTCGTCCTGGTAAAAGTGCGTTCGCGTTGGTTTTAAAGTACATGATAAGCAGGTATAACGGTGCCTCAAATACAAATACTTAAATAACTCCAATAAGAACTTTTACAGAGCTTTAATCCAAAACTTTAACAATTAAAGGTATATCTATATCTTTATTTATTAGCACTGGATGGGATATTGTATGTTTATGTATTTATGAACGTGCTGCGTTAGCTTTTGACTCTTTTATCATTATAATACGTCAACTTAGAAAATAACAAACACCAAACAACTCTGTCTGATTGAAGATATAAATAAAGATAAGGAACATTCACTATTATTATGTTTTTACTTACATACCTTATATTTTATATATATTATCCAAAGAAGCATAACAAACAACCCCCTGTTTGTATTGTCAAATGCGTTGCCGTTCAAGTACTATCTACGGAATCCGGAGAGTGCCATCTATAATCTCACCATTCTTTCATCAAGGGCGACACACCACACACGAAGCAATACACACTATTTTGCGCGACACACGAAGCGACACACGATAGTTTGCGCGATACACAAAGCGACGCGCGAGAATGTACCCCGAAATATTGCCCTGAAGAGAGAACCGAGATTAGTTTGTAATTTCTCTTTATAAGAATTTCTATAACATCAGCTTTAATATATCAATAAAATAATGCTATATATATAAACAAACACATTACTCGGCATTAGTACATGTACGTTTAAACATGTAATTCATGTCTCTGTGATAAAAGCTTCAAGTTTATAATGCGGCATTACCAATACACTTTTATAAAGGCTGCTTAGCTAAGACTCCGTTTTAGCCACTTTAATGAGTGCGGATATGTTAATTGGTGTTAAATTGCGACAGACTGTCGAATGCGAGTTGTCCTTTACACAGTCACACGGTTGCCCTGTATCCACATCGTTTTTGCCTTGATTTCCATGGAGATAACGTACCTTTACGTACACACAATTGTTCATAGAGACGAACTCATTTGTCTTTAAATAGACTTGACACACACAACCTAAGTCACACAGTTTCCCGATAGGCAACACATCCGGTATTGCGGACTGAGTAAGAGTCTTATCTGCAAGCTTTACATCCGGTTGGCTTTTTTTTAGCTTGTTCTTCTTCTGTGTACAATCCGAGGGGAGACGATGACCATTTTCAAAAAATAATGGTATGTCAGGCTTGTTGACGTCTCTTGGTTTGGAATTGCGAGCATGTGTATTGTTTGGATTGTTAACACAACGGAGGATACTGGAAAATGCAATAACCTTCTTCTTTAGAGCGACAATCAAAGAACGTCTGAGCAATATATAGAGCCAAGGATCGAGGGTTTGGTTCAAACTGGCGAGTCGTACTGTAGCAAGGTCTAGAATAAGGTGCTGTTTTTCAGTCATAAGTGTAGACATGATGTGCACCTAAAATCAAACACACTTAAATAAGTTCGTTAAAATGCTAATGTATAATCTATCAAAAAGTGTGTGAAAATTAGGATATATGACATTAAGTGTACATTACAAATCACATTCTCACAATACTGTGTTTGTCTTAAGGTCGCTCTTTTTAATATGTTTGCCTAATAACAATATGTTTCTGAAAATGAAAAGAGGGGACGTTAATTGTACATAGCAAAGCACATTCTAACAATATTGTGTTTGTCCTAATGTGGCTGTTTTGAAAATAGTTACTTTAACGAAGTTTAGCCAATGGAAACTTCTCAGGACATTACGTTTAATATAATAATTTTCTGTGCAGAGAGTTGAAGCCATCTTAAATGCTATATACTTATTGTTGGGGAGTAAATGTGACTTACGACAACTGACGTTGAAAATTATCCTTAAGAGGATTTAGATTCATTAATTATTGGTGTACAACGAATGAACAATCCAGGATTGAACAAAGCTCATGGTGAGCTTTCGTACTATAAAATACTTTATCTTCTGAACATTTTGCCAAGTGGTATTATACTCCTTAATCCACATCTCTAAAGGGTATTGAAGATTTGTAAATGGTATTTTATGAGCTTCATATATACGTAGGCTTTACAATTTTGTTTTATCGACTGATATAAAGAGGGAAGTATATACTTGGGAATATAACTAATATAAAAAATACTTGTATTGTTAAAATTAAAAATATTAAGAAAATTGTTTTCATATTGTGTTTTGATTCAAATAGTAGGGATTAATCATGATCAATGGTTGAGCTGTTCCCCGTATTAAATTTGCTTAAGACACAATTTCTACCTGCGCTAAATTGTTAAATGATGTTTACCAAAGTTTAATAGGTATTTACTCAAAAACCTCTCTTACCTGAAGCTCTAATTGAAAATGAAAATATGAACAAGCTTGACAATTTGAACAAGCTGAATAGTATAATATAGTGATATTGTTGTTTCACGATCAACTCATCCTTTTCTATGTACGAGTATTGCATACAAATTAATAAATGATATTGATGCTTTTGTATTTTACTGTTTAGAATGTTCCTCTACTTTTAAAACATACAATAGCCACCAGCCCTTTCTTAATAAGTGTATAATATGTACACAGCAATAGGCGAACGAAGCTATATTAAATCTGTTTGACCAAAGTATTGTTGACAACGTTTTCTATCATGAAAACATTCGCATACACTTAACAAAAAAAACATGTTTTTGTGCATTGCCAACATAAAATCAATGTACAAAATACACATCTGTGGCGTGAAATACATTGTAATCTAGATAAAACAATTAACTGTGCGACCGCTGTAATACATCAGATAAAATAAGACTTCCGTTTAAACAGAATTCGTCTTCAGCAGTGAAAAAAATGTATGAGAAACACTATTTAGCTAGACTCGATACATTTGCTTTTCACTCTTCAAACGATTTAATATTTAGGTAGATTTTTTTTTGTTACAAGAGCCAAGTCATGTTACGATCTTAAAACAAGTGTTCGATGCTCCATGCGCTTATAGTTCAAACCATAGTCTATATATATCTCTAGTGTGTCGTTCAATGTATATAATGAAATGAATTATGCTGTTTATTGAATGGAAATTCTCACTGACATGAAATGTATTACACAATTATTATGAATACTATTCGGGAAGGGTAGTAAAGAATTGCTTTGGAACTTAGCCGTAGCTAATATTGAACATTTATTTAAACTAGTGATTCAGTTTTGCTCTGGATGAAAAAAACGTACCATGAATGGTGCCCAGAATATGGTGAATACAATAGTTAGTGCACACAGAAACGCTATCATGTGGATTTCCTGGTCTCGTGATCGCTTCCTCATATGTCGCGAGACTGATACCAGAATCTCCTGTTCTATTAAGGTCATTTAGGACGTCACAGCACTTTCCCTTCTGTTCGGCGTATATCGTCGTTTAAATCGCGTTCTTGCTAGGGTATAGACCACGTGGGCATTGCACGTTATCATGGCGAGTATAAGAAGCAAGTTGATACTTGAGTAGATGTAACCATACGTCTTTTCAGCGATAGTTGAGGAATGAAAATAAAAAAGCACCAGGTACCTGGATATTGTTTTTCAAATTTCCCGAAACCTATAAAGGGTAAAATACCGTATGCGAAGACGAAGACCCACAATGCTAAAATGCATCCCTTCGCGATTCCCGGTGTACAGCGACTTGAATAAAAGAACACGCATCGTACAATGTACAATGATATTCCGATAACACCACGATTGTTATTTGACCGGGTTATTAACAATTCATTACGGCTAAGAGTACCCATGTGTTTCTGTAGTAATTATCACCTTTGACATATTTCTTATGACACCAATTTGTTTACTAATCGAAAAAAAGTCAATTGAGGTAGTAAAGCTATCTGGCAATAAGGCCTACCGAAATGCAAACTCTGGTGCCGACTTCTGTCTTTGACATCACGAAAATGTTGTCCGGTGCAAATGGTTGCTACATGTACTTGTCAATTGCTGTATATGTTGTCTGTATCGCCGCTCTCGTGACATATTGGTTATTATATAAGCAAATGAGCATGGGTTTGGGAAGTTCAAGTCTAACTCCAGTCGAACTCGGAACCCGTTTTTGTATTGCTCATTCCTTTTAAAAATTCATATCAAAGGTTATCGTTTGCTGTGTTTTAATTCCAACGTCCCCGGCATTACGAAATACTTAGTTAAAATGTGTCTCAATTGACTATTGGCGGGTTCTCGCGAGGTTTGAACCTACAATAAATAAACTTTTTACTTCCACTTTCGTTAAAAAGAGTGATTGTTTTCAGTCTATCCAAGTTTATAAGTGTACTTACTTAATTATGGGTGTTTTCTGTATCAACAGGCTTCTTATACATGTCAGTCCATACATATATGAATTCTTTATAATAACATAATTAACACTGCTGGTGACAGCAGGAGTAAGATGTGTTCGATTTTAATGTGTAAGGAATTTAATTGTTTTAAATGAACATTACATGTTTTACATTTGTTATTTATACATAATAGTACTGCATTAAGATATGTATTGTTTCTTATTCGGTATCATTAGTTTACAAACGAAACTTGTAGACACATAAACTATTCCCTTTCCTTTCCATCCTTGAAAGATGTTAGTAAATTCTTCTTCTTAAACATAAACATGTTATTAGATTAAGCCCGGCATCGAACACACACGTTCGAGCTCGTCAATTATGAATATACCTTATCATGTTGTAAATGCTTTTACAGTAAAATGAGACACAACATCGGTTGGATATCCACTCTAAATGTTATACAACAATATCCAAACTTACATTTGCATTCTAAGCGATGTCGTATGGTAAAAGGTAAAGGTTAATCAATTCACTTGAACAATATTCCTTTTAATGAATTTCCATAGCATACGGTGTTAAGTGATAATGTTCGTAAGCAAGAGAAATTGTGTAAACATTGCTATCTGACAAGCACAAGATGTTTTAATTGCTTTTGAATACCAAATCTAGTTTTCATTGTAAATTAGATGAAATGGCGTACGTTTTCCAAATAAAGAAACAACATCCGGTCAAAACGCGTATTTGATTATCCTAGTTATCTCAACGGAATTTGTTTCGATGCCGTACATGTCATCAAGAAGTAATGGGTTGTCTACGGCAATTTATAATTGTCACCGATACCGCTGTTAGGTGAATACATGCACGTGGCTAGACTAGACACACTTGTAGGAAAACGCAATGCTTTTAACAACCAAATGAATGAGAGTGTTAGTTGACTTGAGCTTAAATAAAGCATTTTAATGTATTTATTTCTGTGTTATTATACGTGAAGACTATTTTTATTGAGTTCACTCAGTGATCATTGAGCAGTTTTAGAACAATTGGTGTTTGTTGATTAGATTTGGGAACGGCAGGCGGGCATAAGGGAAGGCGGAGGCGTCAACAATAGATAACTTGATACAACTGTAACCATATAATCTTACTGTGTGGGATTCCATCTAGGAACAATTAAATGCCAATATCTCTGATACTGCAAAAACGTTTCCGCTCAATAACGCGTGTTTTGGTGGAAATAATGTGCTGAAATTGTAGGCTACTTTCATGCAGACCTAGCACGGGAATGCCTTTCGGGCCACATATATTTTCGCTCATTAACTTGAGTGAAGATTGTTATCTGTACACCAAGCATTACATTTGGAGTGTGTCGCATCAAGGCAACAATCACTGATGATAAAAAGAAGCACGGTTAATGTTCAATAACCAGAGTTGTGATACAGATAATTCGCTTTATTGTTATGATGGTTGCTTCAAGAAATCGTAGCTTGTGATAGTGTATGCATTAAAACACTATGGCGTTTCTTGTGATTGATTTATTATGAGATGTTGATAGAATACGTTTATTGTTAATCGGATTTTGGCATAATAGAATAATATAAGTCAATGGGACCTGCTTTATGTTTTCAGACAGGAACGGGGGAAACAACAACCATTTTCATGAAAACCTTATGGTATACAAGTCTATAAATTATTCATCGGGTTCCAAATTACTGATTTAATTCCAATGATTATTCTTCAATGTCATGATGGTACAGGAATGTTTTGAAATTAGGTTTTTTGTTTCGTCTCTGAAGGGTTATGTCCAGATAAATTACTTGATTGCGTGTTATATGGTTTAAATTGTTTATGCTATCTTTTGTTTGTGAATGCATACTCTCAATAACAATATCGCTTTGTCAGTCATCAGTAACGGGCAATGGTTATTTCAACCCTACCGATAGTACTTTCATAACACGGTTGTTCATGTCTTTTTTTCTGGGAAATCGCGGCGTCACTGCTAAGCGTCGGTCGTGAAAATACAAATTGGGAAAGAGCATTTGCAAAATTGCTTGTATTTTATATACCTGTCTTTCACAAATGTCTATATGAAGTTGATGCTCTGGCGCACCATTATTCAGTTATGTATTGATATAGCTTTACAGTAAGACCCGGTATAAATAACTTATTTACATACCAAAATATAATCTGACCCAAATGATAAGGAAGAAGCTGCATGTTATAAAACAGCGTGAACTCCGTTTCACTATTCAACCGCATCTGCTCTTTGATGTAAAGTTCCTTAAAGCCCCTATCACGCTTAATATAAATTTTAGTACACTGTTTCATAAAATAAAATTACCACATAGATAATCAGTATTCATTATAGCAATAGCCAACATTTCAACGCTAGATGTTGTCTGGTAACAAAGATTTAACACTATACAAAATGCTATTTTTAATTTGTTTGTGTCACAATATATTCCAGTTTAATTTCCCGCAACGATATCTTTTTATACGACACATGAACACTATATTATATACCACAAACAAATAAAACAGAGCATTTAGTATATTGTAGAATCTATGTTACCAGACGACATCTAGACTTGAAATTTTGGATATGCTATAAGAAACACTGATTATTTTGCACGCAAGTTATTTGTTCAACACTAAACTTATGATTCTTTACAGCTGTTTTCAAATAAAACGAATTTTATCTCCAGCAGTTGTGAAATGATGTGGAGAAATTCTCTCATTAATGACATTTGGAGAAGAATGTGGTAACTTCATTATGACATTCATGTCTTAAGGAGTATCCCAATGGTGTGGAATTAGAATACGTATTTCGCCTGTGTTTAACACATCTTTCTAATTACCAAACAAAATTACGACCCACCTTTATTGTCTGTTAACTCGTATTTATTACTTATCCATGGTGTTTTTGACACCATTAGAGAAAATTGCATGTATTTAAAATAGTTCACATAATATGTATTCTTCATGTCAATAAGTAGTAAGCTTTGAAATGCATGTGATATGGTTGAAAAGTATACACAATTATTAATTGTGTGTTGTTATATATTAACACATTGTATAAATAAAAAAACTCCAATTCGTAAATCTTAATGTGCGACTAAAATGATCCCATTAACAGTGCTAGTGAACCCAGCGATATACGCATTATCTGCCGAAAAACATTCTCCTTTCGAAAAATAATGAGAAACAAATATCAATACATATTGGTAGGTTGAATAAACAGACATACTACTCATTAAGTAACGTATCATTTGATGATGTTAACATGTCTTAACAACATAATATGTCTAACCTGCATATGTCTTCGTGTTTAAGCATAACGTCGCTGCAGTTATCAGTAATTTAACTGGTTGCCTAGTATATGGCTCATACATTTGTATTAATATTTAAATTAATACTGACGCGGTATGCTTGATATGTTGGTTATGCCAAATCTGTCTCCAGTTGATGTTGTTTTGAATCAAGAAGACATTAATTAAAATATATCATTACGCTTTTGAAACTGATATGCATTCGTTATTGTCATTGTGTGTCACTTCCCTAGATGATGAATGTGCTTTCCCGACGTGGAATGTTTCCAAAAACTTACTTTGATATGTTATTCCAATATAAACACGGCGTAATGTCATCATTTGGCAATTTTATAAATATCAGAAACAATATATGATATTGAGACATGAGCGTTCATTGGTTAAGACATAAAAAATTATCCATTTATGAAATACGGTATCATGACACGGTCTTAAGCGGTTCAGTACCCTTTACGTGATATATATAACCCAAAACGCACCCTCTCCGTTACGTTATCTGTAAAATATCCGTTAATAAACATGGATTACTGACGGTATGTCAAATCTACGAAATACTTCAATTTATATAAGTAATATAGCCTATATACGTGTTGACATTTATCAGATAAGGATAAGTTTGATTAGAAAAGCATAATGTTTCGTACAAGTTTTTCTTAAATATACTATAACATGAGTTTTTAACACTATTCATGGACTCGGTAATAACGTTGATGTTTTAATTATGCAATGCCTGTATCTTAATATGGCACCTCAATAAAACTGCCTCGATAAAACTTAACTTATATGAAACTGTTTAACATTTACACTTAATGTATTGCTCCTTTTTCATGTTTTTTTTTCGTGAGAGCGGTGGATTGAAACTGTGTTGAAGAGGGTTTTTTATTTTATGATCAATAAGCATAGGAAACTCTCATGAACATAAAAAGTTGCAATAAAACATGTTTATAAAGAAAAAATGCCAGGTTGCGAATGTGTATAGTTTACATATATATTTAACAAACTTACTTCTCTTGCGTCATATAGTCGCCGTATTGCGTAAGAAGTACTTGCATGTAACTTTCAATAAATAAACCATCGAAATAAACCTTGAACACGCTTTTAAATTGCTATTCGAGTCACACAATAGCAAACTAGTATCTTGTAGCGTAAATATAATAATTGTGCACATGCCCTTTATATTGTTTGATATTCATCAAAAACATTATTTGAAAGCTACAATTGCTGCAGTTTTTACTTTATTAAAACGCATTAAACCCGTGCATTGTATAACAATGAGAGTATATGTACAACAGGGAAGAAGAGACAGGTACCACCACAATTGACGTAACGGATAGGATACGGGTACTGGCATTATTGTCAGTTTGGTAATATTGTACAATTTATCAAAGCATTTAAATCATATGTGTGTTTTTCTTGAAAGAGGATCAACGGTGGAATAAATTGAACTTAAATTTACAGAAACTAATACGCATATAGACACAACTTTTAATTGTAAACAAAATCGATCGAATATTCCGTGCGTGGAATATTTCGAAACAACTAACATAACTATTATTTTTCTTTCTTGTTTTGTGGCGCCGTTTATGAAATCATCCTGATATAATTGCGAATGTAACAGGAATGGTGCATGTTTGGGGTATAAATCAGCGGAGATGATACCGTACTGCCTGAAAACCGAGAATACTTCATAAACATGTTATAAATAAACATGGACTATGTTTAAATGCTTCTGGTTTATAGGACAACAGGTCGTTGATGGTGGAATGTGGATCCGTTGTTATAAAGAATGTAATGTTTTACCAGAATAGTGTAAGCCTGTAAACTACATCGTTAGATACAATGCAATACATTTTGAAACCGATGTCTACCTTTAATAACACTGTAAAACCTCCTAGAAGATAACCATAGACACGAATTGTCAGTTCATCCGCGTCTGGTTTTAATACACGACATCAGTGCTGTGAGATTATATATTAATTGTCCGAAATTATATAACGTATATCAGCAATTAAGAAAATTTAAAAATTGAGAAAATTCTATAAAACCTTCGCCATCTAATCACATCCGTACGACATACCCTAAAGGCCGCGTCCTACTGCGTCATTGCGTAGTATTTCCGGCAGAACGCATTGAATAAAGCTCCTTTAAAAAATATGAATTGTTATTACATATAAAACTTTCATTTATTTACGTCGACAGAATGGCGTTTTTTTATATATCACAGTTAACGATACTGGCGATAATCATTCCACCTCATTAAAACAAAGGTTATTCTCATTTCTTTCTGTTTGAATAAATGATGTTTAAAATTAGTTTTGGCGTAATGTCCACATAAAATTATCCAGCTAACAACCAGTCGTGTATACGATTAATAAAATCGTACAGTATATGGGGTATTGAAAAATACAGGGAGTTATGGGACAAATATTGAGCTGCAAATTAAATTGAAATCGGATAAGTTTTATAATGTTTTTTTTTTTGTTTTAGTTTATAAAGATACAAGTCAGTGAAATATTATCAACATTAATAATACTATGATTGATTAATTACTGCCTGGGTATTGTTTTCTGTTTTAAATACAATTACTTAACATAAATGTATTATTATGTGTGTATAATTACCAACATCCACGCATTTTATTACGTATTTCTTATAATACCTTAGTTGCATCTAAGGTTTACCATTAATATCGGCTATCCCCGAATCTTGCTCCTGGGTTGAAATTCTTAGAACGCTCCTATAGTATATATATCGCTTCATTGACACAATATATACAACAACACCGCGGCAAGTTTGCCCAAATTATTAATTTGTTCATTCCAGACAAATATAAACACTCGAAATATGATTATACTGATACACAAGTAGTTCCTTAAATCAAGAGATGAGTCGTCTCAATACACCGAGTATTGGACCAACTCCAAAAGTGTGTATCATAACCTAACATAATTATGTTTTAACACGTGTTATTTCAGTACTTCATAAAATATTGAGCATTTTCTACTGGTAATTGTATAACCAAATGACAGGTGTCCCTCTAACTGCTATATGCAAGAGATGTAAATTGCATTCTGTTATGTTATAAATCTGTAAAATCGTTTTCTAGACAAGGCGTAAATACAGTGTCAATTATGGTGCTGATTCTAATGTGACATTTTAAACCAAACATTATACAAAGTAAATTGTTTTTTATGTATCTCTTGTTGAAGCCTGTTTTAAGTTCTCACATGACACGTTTTGGCATGTAGAGTGACACAATTGGGCAATAAAAACTATTTAAATGACACATGTTGTCACTACTAAAATGTCAAACCTTAAATGATACATTAAGAGACGAAGCTACAATTTGTACCGCGGTCACATTAAATTACAATTGAGTTAAGAAAAACCACTTAGCAGAAAGCACATATTAATAACCTTTATGCTTGCAGTAATTACAGTTTGGTACTTTTATCGCGACGAAGATTCAAATACATCAAGTTGGACAAAGCTGTGATTATATCGTTGAACGTAGTATCATTATACGCCTTTTCGTTGATATTACATAAAGTCATATAGGTTAATGTAACCAAACATTACCGAGAATTATATATTGAGCATAATAATCATAAGATTGAATTATTAATGAAACCATAATTTTGTAAGCAGTCGATCTAATTAGTTAGTATTTAAATGTTAACGATTCGAACCGTATTCGCGAAGCGTTCTTCAACTTGCATTTAGATTACGCATGATATCGGTATGAGATCAGCTAATTTGCATATGTTTGTATCTGGCTTAAGTACAATATGTAACATAATGATTATTTTGGTTTTATGTAAAGTGCATATTACGTTATAAGTTGTGTAAATGCTCACAATGGACGGAGTGATATTTTAGGAAACAACACGCACGCTACCACAAATTACGACATTGGAAATGAAGAAGAAAAACATGTTTGTTTTTCGTTTCGGTCGAGTAATGTGTATTTCCATTACTTTAAAAAAATCACCATATCGAGAGGGAAACATTCAAAGTTGTCACTTAAATGGGCAATAAAGAGTTGATTTAAATGGACTCGCTCACAGATTGTCGAAATTAAAAGTTTCCAACTTGTTGTCATTGTTTCAATAAACAAAAGAACAATGAACATTCGGGGCGAAATAACACTTTTGACGTAAATTCATACTGCAAGCACATTTCTGTAAATGATTAATGGAAAAAACAATTGAATCTAAACGACAATACTGACTGGAGAATAATATATATAATTCCTTTTAAGTCAACAATGGATACATATTTGCGTAATTTCCAATATAAATTCTTATCTCGAATAATACCAACAAATACATTTTTAACAAAATGCGGACTGAAAGAGTGTAGTATGTGCGAGTTTTGCCAATCAGATATTGAAACAATTGACCACTTATTTTGGGAATGCGCTCACATTTAAGAATTATGGACAAAACTGCAGTACTTTCTAAAACAAGTGAATATTGAATTAAAATTAAACAAAGAAATGGCCTTTTTTGGCATTATCAACAAAAAAGTTTACAGCGATATTTTGAATTTTATATTAATTTTAATAAAAACATTCATATTTAACATGACAATTAAAAAATGCATCCCAAACCTTTTTTTTTTATTAATAACCTCAAGCTAAAAATGCAGACAGAAGCAGAAATTGCCCTCATTAAAAACAAACATGAAAAACATAATCAAAAATTGATCCACTTTATTAGATATTTTTCAACCAATTCTACTTAGATAACCTCTTTGAATACATATGTGCCCATACTCTTAACACAAGTATGTTTTTTGTTTTGTTTTATTAAACGTCAACCAAACGTAGAACTTTAACCCAATAAAGAATTAAGAGCTTTTTTATTATGATTTGAACATGTTTGAAAATGTTATGTTTATATCTTCATGAACCGTATTAACACATTGTGTGTTGTGTGTGAATGAGTGTGTGTGCTTGCGTGTGTGCGTGAGTCTGTGTGTGTGTATATGTATGTGTGTCTGTGTGCGTGTTTTGTGTAACAATATATGTTGTATGTTTACCAACTTTTATGAATGTTTATACTGTAGCATATATTTTATATACTTATGTACTCAAACTACTTTGAATGAATGTGTCTTTTATGTTATATTACCCATGTTTTTGTATTTGCAAACGTTACTGATGTCGATGTAAATATCAAACATGGCAAATACATGAGCAAAACAAAACAAATATACATTTTACGTATGTTTGAGTAGATAATGCTGAGAGCATGTTACCACGCCTTCTTGATCGTAACGCCAGGATACTACAAGATACAACATGGTAACTAAATGCTCATATCAAGGATGGGAATTGGGGCTCAAGAACTAAACAAAAGTGTATAGTAAGAATACATAACATGTTTATAATTCATTGTATACCTGTTACCCGTGTTATTGTCATGAAATGTATGACACTATTTAATGTATGTGTAATGTTTTGCGTGAATGAGATCGCAAGTCCATGAATACAATTAAAAACCGATGTATTTTTTAAATTAAATACGAGGTACAATCACGAAGCTAATCATTCTTACATCGCAATGATGTCAAACGTACAAGAACCATCCTGCACTAAACCATTTTCTGACATACGAACCCGAATTATTTCTCTGTTACCTGGTATAAGTAATCTAGATTCATACGTTTTTAATGCACTTGACGGACAACATTTAGACGTTATGGTTTGCGTGTAACATTTTATATTCTAAATGGTTCCTGTACACATTTCAACTAGATATATGGCAGAAAAGTAACAGTTTGTCGCGAAGCAAACAACCATAGCTATACAATATCCGGTTTACATAAAGCACGTCCAATACAATTATTGTCTTCTCCCACATGTCGACACGTTAACATGACTGTCATTAACTTGATGACAACCAGGCGCATCAATCGCTTTCCGTAAATAATGATGAAACGTGTCTTTACTTGTATTGTCCGTTACAGATATCTTGCAATCATCAATGTGGTGGAAGGATATCAGAACTATTTCAGCCTTTGAAAGGTGTCATTTGTTAAAAGTGTCGAATATGCTGAACATGTTGGTAGTGCTGTTGTAGGTTACTCAACTGATACATGTCGAATTCATCTTTCTTATTTTATTAGATTCCAAATGGATCAAGGCAATCTTGTTGGTATGATTCTTTTGGATCTTCAAAAGGCCTTTGATACTGTACACCACGGTATACTTTTAATGAAGATGGAAGCTTTAGGTCTCGGTAAAGATATTTTACCGAGACAGTATATGTCATGAACATAATTCAGTTGTCAATATTCATTAATTTAGTCATGTTTTCCAGGCATTGAGCATACTTAAAATGATGATTGAAGTTATTCATCAATTACTGTATTGGTACTTTTTAGAAAGAGTGCAAGAAAATAAAGAACAGATGACGCACGTCTTCGTTTCAATGACCAGAAAGTAAAACATCTTAATCAATTTTCTTATATTGTTTGCGCACAGCGCGAAGTCAGTAAACTTACCTAATGTTCCGGTAATATTTCCGCCAAAACAACAACTTAAATAACGTGCTTTCGGGTCAATAGTTTAGTCCGGCAATTCTACATTTTCTTGTATGCATTTCGTTTAACACAAAACACAACAATTTAAGTGAGATTCGTCGTCGAATACATCATACAAACAAATTGAATCTCACATAAAGACTTTAGTGATATATATTATTGATTATTAATCGATAATACAAACGGTCTGGTTGATCTCTATGACCGCCATCATCATAATACACATCACAATAGCCATTATCATACATGAGTACACTAATAAGTTGTTATGACACAAATAAGCAAGACATCTAGCATGTGTATACATCAATGCATTAGAGTAACTCATACGGGCAGTATTATTGATTATATATACTCTTGGCGAAGAAAGTCAAAACAAAACAACCAAATACACGTGTGTGAAATGCATTAGCAAGAAGGTCATGCTGAAAACATTGTTTCATGTCTTGTTGATACTGTTAATTACAAACCTGTGGAAACCTGGTATGCCAATTATCTTCTAAATTTCTTACAGTCGTGATACTTGGTAAATATACTGCCAACTGGTTATAATCCATATCAATTACGATATTCGAGTGTTCGGAGATAGACAATAATTTACAATATAATTAAATGATTTTCCTAAAAACATATTTGGTTTTGAATTGGTTTTTGATGCAGAATAATGAGACTATGTGAGCAGTAATTATGATCACTTACTAAAGAAACTTGTAAAGACCCTTATCCTGATTACAATAATTATCTTCTTCTGGGGCAAGTAAATGTTCTCTAATTTACATATAAATTAGCTTTATAAATACACACACAATTAACTATTGGTCAGCTGACCCCCAACATAATAAGTATGTCTTCATTGAAAGAGCATATGAGTGTTATTTTGTTAGCGCCATCTAAACTTGTTTTGATGTTAGATGATTGTTGACTTTGGGATATTTCATCGTTAAAGACTGAACATAATATATACAAAAGACTGAGATAAAGATTTGTTTAAATAAATATTCCGTGACTAGATTAAGTAAGGAGTTTTGATTCATGCATACATCGGATAGTATACCATACATTTGATACAAAACAGTTCAATTAAAACTGTGTTATCTTCTTTCATATACAAATGAGTATGTTATTTTACTCCGTACTAGCAATAGACATGTCCAATATATATTGCTGGTATCGCCTTTACCATTATTTAATTATAAATCTTATGATGGTCGATTTTTTGTCATATGCATTACAGCAAACATTTGCTATATATTTCTGCAGATATGTGAAGGATGAAATAATAAGTGTGTGTTGCTAACAATGAGACTAGTCATGTCTGTTTCAGAAAAGTACGGTTTCGATGCAGAATTGTTCGTCTCCTATACATTCGTTTTCAGTAAATTATACCTAAACGGCTTAAAATAAAACTGCGTGATGTTTGTCCGCTGCATACATCAACTTTACATTTACATAACTCCGATATACTTTTTTACGACATTTCAGTATCATGACTTTGTAGGGGCTTTTTCGTATAGTTCAAGCGTACGTAAGTTATTTTTAAACATAGCGACCGATGGATATATTTTCAGACTTTAAATTAAATTATAAGTTTTTGTTGAGCAATTCTTGAGAGCAATGTAATATCAATTATTTATAACAACAATGTTGTGAACGAAATCACGGTTTTTATTAAAGAACTACTTGCCATTAAACGACTTGTGTCGAGTGATGCAATCCATAGCAAAAGAGTTGAATATTCCGTTGGGTGCAGCGGCCCTTGGTATTACATTTTTTGAAGTGGAATCAAAAATGGTGTTTTGTAAATAGTAATTTAAACTCCATTTAAACTATAGGTAATGATCTGTTTCAACAATCATATATACTGTTTGTTTATGACGTGATTGGTTCAGTCAGAACTGTTGATTTGTATTTAATGATCCTGCATACAAACTGCGCTTGGAATTAAGGCTTGTCATATCAATATCTTAACAGGTTTAGATACTTCAATATTTTTTAAGGATAAGCTACCAACAGGCTTATACTGATGTTAATACTGTAGGAATTCAACATAAAACTTCGTCGCTTCGTTTTTTATCCCTTTTGTGAACATGTTCTCACCACAGTCTGAGTATCAATACAAAACTAATCCTCGCCTTGTACATAAATTTGGGCAAAAAATAAAGGATTAAGTACAGAATACCTTAAATCTGTACGTTTCCTTCTTAATTTACCATGCATATGTAATTAATATATATATTTACGCCAGACAAAATGCGTACGTGCACATAAGTGAAGATACTCTTACCTTATTGCACCGGTTATAGAACGGTAAATCAATATCAATAGTGTCGCTTAATTCAGGAAGCAGCTGACAAAGAGTCTGTTTCTTTAAACTGGGCAATACACGTGTTTGTAGCCAGACACCTACCACTAATCAAGAAAGATTTGCGAAATGTGTTGCAGCTTAATATGGGGAAAGACTCGTAAAAGGGGTGGATGTGTAGGTAGGGATCGACCCAATCAACTGAAGCTCGTGTCCCGGTGTGCCGTAATTGTTTTGTGGTTTTGTGCGAAATCAAAAGAACGTGTATCATGCTGTTATTTATTCACACAAAAGTTCGGTCCGCATACGATTTATTATTATTGAACTCCTGTTTTGTTCTTATAAATATATAATATAGAAGATGTTAACTTATTCATTGAACTCAGTATGTTGCTCAAATATTGAATTGTCCATTTGTATAATAATGATCACGTTATATTTTACACTGTTGTTAATGTCACTCATAGGCCTATTAGGCCGGGTGTTCTTTTATGCATTGTATATATGTCTGTTAATACCCTGTACGTAAACACATGTTACTAAAATAAAGGATTATCTATCTTATCTATATAACAGTATCTATCTATATATTTTAAGCTTCAGTTTCCTAAATAGTCAGTAACAATATTCATGACATATGGTGATCAAAATATATACATTATCTTCTTATCTCTATTTCGTACATATTCCAACAATTTTGCATGATTAACATAGTATGTAAAATTCTCTGTCTTTCACATGATGAATACTAGTATTTGAATATTCAAATCAATATTGTACATCTCAAGAATATATTTTCCCTGAGAGAACATGCAATAAGAATCATACGGACTCCCTGCTCTTATCTTGATTGCTTTATTCTATGCACGTTAAAATAGTCTTCCAAATCACACAATATTATAGAATTGTTATTAATAAATCAATCTAAGTTGTGACTCCATTTACATAAAAAAATATAATTATGTATTATCATCAGTATCGGAACCATCAACATAACCATCAATCCCTACGATGGTGTCCTGATAGAAAATAACACATAACGCATATGAATGTTTCACTTTATTGTTAAATAGAAATTCGTTTTCTAAGTAGGAACAATACGCCGAGTAATATGCTGGGGTTATATTTATTTTAATGCACCAGTTGGTAGTATGTTATGTATGTCCGAGTAGGTCATGGTGACAGCTGTTGTCACGCCTTCATGTCGTAACGTCAGGATGCAATGCAGTTATTGCAAAATGCAACGTCGTAATTAAATGTTCATATCAATGATGAAAATGGAGGCTTCAGAACTAAACAATAGTATCTAGTAAGAATACATAAATATGTATCTAATTGATTGAATACCTGTTACCCGTGTTCTTGTCATATAAATGATGACAATATTTAATTTATGTATAATTTATTGCGTGTATGAGATCGCAAGTCTATGAATGCAACATACATACATATGTATTTTGTAATGAGATGCTGGTTCATTAACTATGAGGTAACATCACGAAGCTAATCCTTCTTGCATCGCAATGATGCCAAATGTACATGAACTATCTTGCAAAAAAACATACGAACCCGAATTGTTTCTCTCTATGGCAGTATAGTATGGTATAACTCACTTGAACAAATATGCCTGTTAACTGGTATTAGTAATCTGGATTCAGACGTTCTTTTTATGCACTTGGCGGATTACTTTTAAACGTACTTGTTTGCGTGTCGCGTTTTGTATTCGGAATAGTTATCGTATATACTTTTCAAATGGAGTTATCGCAGAATAATTACTGTTTGTATCGAAACAAACTACCATAGCTATACACAATCCGGTTCATATAAGCACGTTCAACAGAATTATTTTCTTCTCCCACATGTCGACAAGTTTAACATTACTTCCATTAATTTGATGACAACCAGGTGCACCAATCGATTTTCGTAAATAATGATGAAACGTGCCTATACTTGTATTGTCCTTTACATATATCTTACAATCATCAATCATTGTGAAAGGATTTCGGAAATATGCCCCGGTTTTGAGTAATGTTATTTGTTGAAAGTGTCGCGAATATTCTAAACAGTTTTGTTTTGTATTTTCTTAAACTGACATTATATTATATTGTCAGATGTTTACAGAAGTAACATGTCAAGTACGAGAAACACGTTTATTTATTAATATATATGTTATCAAAATCCATTATTATTATTATGAGATACAATTATTTTATTCAGTATAGGCAAGAAACCAATCGCCTATAGACAATTGGACAATTCATTAAAGACATGTAAACATAAAATGATTAAGCTGAGGTCACACCCTTGGAACAGTCTCCTTAGTGGATAATTCAAGATTAAATGCTCTTACTAACAGCTCCATTCTACAACACAACACACAACTTGATGGGGAACGTTGTTCTATTCGTGAGCACGGGTAGTTACATCCGTGTTCAATGAATAATTGTATACGGTTTTATTTTCCCGGACCTTAACTACCAATTAAGTTTCCCCTAGTAAGAAACTGCATGTTTTTTTTTTCGATCATCCAAACAAATATATTCATACTTTCCATACAACCTTCATATCTCTGCATCAATACTGCAGAATATTGAATGAATTGCCATTTTCGATACCTATAAGCATAGTTGCACGATTTTCATGTCATGTATGTACTTAAAAAATATCAAGTGACTAATGGCGACATTGCAAATCATTCAAAATTGTTTGACCATGTACAAAACGCAAAAGATTATAATTTGTATAATAATCAAGAAACAAGTAACGCAAGTCGTTCAAATCTATTTTCAGAATGGCTCACATCTCTCACTCCGGTAAACGTCTTCTTTTGTTAATGAGCCGAATAGCATCATTCTCCTTCAAAAATATAACTACACGAATATATGAATAATATGATGAAAGTTTATATTATTCTTTTTTTTTTCATTTTACGCCAACCTTCGTATTTTAATAATGCAAGACACTTTCACGTCATGTATCCTACATTGTTTTTGCATTAAACAGGACTTTATATGGAATGGTTTAGTAATGCCACACTAAGGATCTTAATTAGCGCGGAATTTATCTAGTTGAGTCTAGATATATACAACAGTTGATTATATATCTATAAAACGTGGAACTTTAAGACATGTTTTGAATTAATTACAATTAAAAAAGACGAGTTAGGTGATTTTGACATAATATGTACTCTTTTTGTTTAAAATAAATGTAAGAAAATAATTCACACTTGATCACGTTATTTTGTAAAATTACAAAGCACTCGTTAAAAAATATGTGCATTGTTGAGAACATGTAAAAATTACGCTCGTATTATTGCGCTTTTTATCATCGTAGCCTTCTTGATGCCGTAGTATCTTCTGTTTAGTGACGTTGATGACTGAACATTTTCACTTTTGGAGAATACAGCATCGTGTAAAGAGCTATTTCGCACACTTTTTAAAACAAGTGAAAGTGCATTCTTCTTTCTTGACAAAATCGTATCAACAACATATTGATTTAAAACTGATCCTTCTAACCATTGCAACTTCAAATTCTGAAAACATAAACGATCCTCAATAGGAAAGTACACACAAAAGATTTGTGTGATTTTCGTGACTAAATAGTCGTATTCTGCATTTTTTCGTACACTTCTCCCATCCACAACCCTTCAATTACAATCGATTTCTGTAGTCTACAAATTCAACATTTCCATTTTGTTAGTGTTGTAACGGAACAAATTACACATACATAAAAGTAATATATATGCATTTTTATCCGAAACTAATACTGCAACGTTTGAATTATATCTTTACATGGATTTGATCTCCATTTAAACATATCTGCATATGCAAATGTGAACAACAAACAAACTAGCGCATACAAGGTGAGTTAGACATGGGTATCTTGCTAATCATCCCATAACTTAGCCGTTTCCTCCGGTAGCCTATGCAATAGTTATTAACTATATTGACTTTTTTTCCGAAATTACCACAACTTCAACTACATTCAATTGAAACATAAACACTTTTACAATTATACAAATATAAATTAAAAAATTTCTCTGATGAGAAGTCCGTAAGATTTTATATGAAATGTTTATTAATAAGTCCGTTATAAGTTTGTGGAGTTTATTGATCATTGTGAGTAAAGAGCATTACCTTACACGTATTTCATTGATGCTCATTCTTATTGCCCTCTTTATTAATTTGGTCGGTAAAGCAATTTTCATTTTCACACAATATTGACACAAGCTCATTAGTCAGAGGTACGCACTTGAAGCGATTGTATCCATCTGAAGTATTTCAGAAAAGCCGGTCGTTTAATGACTGGGTTAATAAGAATCTAATTGCACGTGAGTCTATAAATGTGAACATAGCCATTGATGTGTTTGTGGTATAAGTGCTTGCCTGTTCGTCTTAATGATTCGAGAGATGCGTTCAATGAAAATGTAAAAAGGTTATGGAGGACGCGAGCTTTTTCTTACAAACTCTGACTTGTGTTATTAATTAATAAAATGCTGTAAGGTTTTTATTGTTATCGTATTATCAATTACAAGTCAGTCTCACAAACTGTCATTTGTAACAAGTTAAACTATTTGTGATTAATCACTACTCAAACGTCACGTTGTATGAGTTGTTTCTGCGTTAATTTATTATTGAACAAAAAACAAAAATACATTCGGAAATACTCTTTCGCGCTTTTGAGTATCCCCATGTAGATATAGTATTGTGCTAGTATTTTGATTGAGAACTGTGCTCAGAATATAATCAACGTTGAAGTTTTTGCAAAATATTTTTAGGAAACTAAATTGCGCAAAGTTGCACTTACGATCGGTACTAAATTTATACTATCGTTTATGTCAAGCGCAGCTAGAATATATATACTAATCATGTCTAGTTTTCCACTTTATGTTAATTCGAATTTACATCTCACATAAAACAAGACGATTATTTGCACATATGTCATACCATTTTCACCAATCCTGCAATCCATGTCGATAGTTGCGGGACAAATGTAGAATTTATTTGAGAAATAGTGCCTGTTTGCCTATGTAAATGAACTTTAATTTTGAAGTGAATAGCACTATGAAAGTTCGATTCGGCATTAAATTGTATTCTTGTCGGTTTCTTAGCTGTGTAACAAAATCTTCCATTATTCATTGTGCATCCTTTTACTCGGAATTTCTTTATTTTTGATAAGAATTCAACAGTATATATGGTTTTTAAGTACGTCGCACATTAGTGTTTATTTTTGTTTTCCAAAAACTAATAGGCAACCAACGAAAGTTCTCGATTTCAAAACACCGGCCTTAATGTGTTTTATAGGCGTGACTCATCAAGTAATTAAACAGAAAATATTCTATTTTTCTGATTCTGATTAAATTGCACGCGGATTCATCGAAGTGACCGAGCTTATACTACAATGAGAGCATTACGTTAAAAAAAAAAGGCTTTGATTTAGAACAGTGCCATGTGTTATTAATATAGCACGATTTGTGTCATGCGAATTGATGCCTTTATTTTATGTTTTTGATTACTCCATTAATGATAATGATTCGTTTGCCACTTTTAAAAAGCATTTATTATTTCCCAAATGTCCATAATAATACCATGTTTGTTGCTGTGTCAGTCTGTTTTAAAACAACTACATAATTATATTGGCGCTTGACGGCCTTACATTATTATTATGTAAACNAACCTTTGTTATTCATTTTCATAAGAATATGTAAGCAAACCGTTTTTTTAACATTGTTAGTATTAAAGCAACAAAATTGTATTCTCTGAAAGTTTTTTTTTATGAAACTGTATTCGTTTATTGTTTGTGTGTGTGTGTGCTAATTATGTGGAATTAATAGGGATAACACACAACTTTGTTGATGAACTCTGTTAGTATATTTGAGTACACTCAATTTTTGTGAGCAATGTTATCATGAGTGTGTTGAACCACGTAGTTTTTAGATTGACATTTTAAGTGCGTAGGCTACACCAATCATTACAAAAATGCTTGAAATACATGTGTGTAGACATGTACCGGTACTTTTAATTTAAAATAATTAACAATGCCATGTTATTGCTGCATAAAGTTTGGTATAGATGACTGTTGATAATACTGCACTATTCGCCGTGCATAGCCTCTCTAAAACGATCGTCTAACAGTTATGTGATGCTTCCATCGCTTGTTTCCCTGCCTTTCAGCCTATGCGCTCATGGGGTCCCTGATATTAGATCATATACCATCTAAAACGATCGTCTTATTGTGTTTTGCCTGCCTTTCAGCCTACGCGTTCATGGGGTCCCTGATATTAGAGCAGGTGATATTATTGTGTTTCCCTGCCTTTCAGCCTACGCGTTCATGGGGTCCCTGATATTAGAGCAGGTGATATTATTGTGTTTTGCCTGCCTTTCAGCCTACGCGTTCATGGGGTCCCTGATATTAGAGCAGGTGATTCGAGACCTGATACCTCGAGGCCTGAAGAAGGCCACCAAGTTAATACTCGCAGGCAGCAGGTCAGTCTCGCTCGTGCTCTCTTGTTAACCCATTAATGCCTAGTGGACTCTCCCATCCTTCTAAATTGGATCAATTTATTTCCAAAACTAGGGATGTCTAGTATATTTATTTCTATATTTAGAATATTTCTTACATAAATTCCTTTAAGCAAACAGCGCAGACCCTGATGAGACGCCGCATCATGCGGCGTCTCATCTGGATCTACGCTGTTTGACAAGGCCTTTTTTTCTAGACGCTAGGCATAAATGGGTTAAGATTGTTGGTCAATATTTTTTTATTATTATTATTTTATTTAACAATTGCGCACAGATATGACGGTGGTCAGTTAGCCTACTCACACTTCCCCGTGCAACATTTAACGATCCAAACACTGTTGAACACGAAAAAAGCGCAAAAACAGCAACCAAATAGTTTTGCATGCGATACTTTGTGTCGTTACTTATCATTAACAAACATTTTAAATTGCTCTTTCATGTATGTTTTCATCATGATTTTCCATAGCTTTTTTCCGAAACATATGTGAACAAAAGTTAAAATAATAAGAAAGAAATTCCAAGTAAATTAAGTTATGATTTTCTTAAAATACATATAATCTTCCATATCCGAAGATATAAAACACACATTTGAGTGATATTTACACTGAAACATGATAAGATTAATTACTTTGGAAGAAAGAAAGCAGTGAATTTTACACATACATTGAACATGTAATTTGTCCGTTTTTTGCCATAAAACATTTGCAAACCCGTCGAGAAATGTTCTCATCTCTTCTTTTACAATCTGCACGTGTACATATTTCCTTTAGCGCGGGAGGCACGGGCGTTTTAGTCAACCTAGACCGCGTAGCGGACCAAATGGCGGAGATAGCACCGGGCGTAGAAGTCCGAGGAATTGCCGATTCGGGCTGGTTCCTGGATTATCCGCAATACCGCTATAAGGACTGCGTCGAAGCGCTCACGTGCGCACCGGTGGACGGAACCAAACGGGGCATCAAGCAAGTATATAGGGACACCATCATATTTTAACACAAAGAGTTTAGAATTTTAAAACATAACTGATAAGAGCATGATATTGGCATATTAAATTATTTATATTGCATTTTTACTTTTAGGTTATTTAATCATAGTTTTTAATGGTGGCTAAGTTTCGAAGAAGCTTCTGTAATTTTCTTTTTCCCATTAATTGCCGTGCTCCTCTGGAGCATCGGCGCAATTCGACTATTCAATGAGTCTTGGGTCTGGGTAGAACCAGTACTTGGTGTCTTTGGGGGAGATTTCAAGAACGGTCCCACAGCGGGGATCGAACCCGTGACACCTCCCCCGATCGCAAGGCGGACACCATATCCACTACAATCAAAACATTTTACAAAAAAATAGGACTTCTCAGATTTTCCAACTTTTTTTTGTCACAGATTCAAAACAAAAAAACTAAAGTTACATTAAACATCATAGAGAGAAATAACATTAATGACGTAGACACATATTGAAAAAATAGTTATAGAAGCAGATAAGTAATTATTATTAATCGAAATTTTGTTAGAGCGTTACAAACGCGAAACGACTGAATAATTTGCCGTGTTTATGTTGTTTTCCTAATAGTATGTGACGATGAGTGGATTGCTTATATAAAATATATAATACATGCCATGCCCTGATGGCCGAGTGGTTAAGGCTAAAGCCTGTTAATCCAAAAGTCAATACCACTTCGAGTCCAGGTGGTTAACAGGTTGTTTTTTGTTCTTTCTTAAATTTTGTTCTTGGTTTATACTGGAGCTTGCTAGTGCCGATGTTTACAATTATAAATTTAAAGCATTTTATGTGGAACTCCAAAAAATACCAAAATCTGTGATCAAGTCCCTGTAGAACACGCTATTTAATTTACAAAATATTGTCCATTTCCTGCATCGTTGCGTACTTTATGAGACTGCGTTCTTATAACTTATAATGGATAGAGTTCAATAATCACACTGTATATTAAATAATGTATGCTTACCTATATGAATTAAATTGCTTAACAGTAACGCTCTGTGACCTACGGTATTAATAGTTCTCTCGGCACAGTAAGTTTATCTTTAGCTGAGAAAACAATAAACTGGCTTTAAGATTCTTATATAACGGCTGTCGATAATTTCGAACACAACCGACTTAAACTTTGGATATTTATAAATGTCGAGGTCTATAAAGGTGGACATCACACACACAATCCCTTTGATCTATAGCCGACTTTGATTATTGTAAATATAAAAATTGAGCGATTGCGTATGTATATACATCAGTGAACGGGCAAACAAATTTGGCGATTCATTCTGACGATGAATTTTTTCCAAACGTTAAACATTTACTTTGTAATTACATTAAGATTAATCGGACTTAGTGGCCTTAATTTCGTCCTTTGATTATTTTGGAGTTTTCCTTTGATCTTCCGATAATGAATGTGCGATTGCCGTGTTTATAACGAACCCCAGTCATAACGTCGAAAAAAGTTGGAAAAGTCTGATAAAGGCTAAACACGCATGCTATGTATAAATTAGCGAACGTTTGAAATAATAGAACTGATATGGGCTTAAACTTACAATGAAGAATTGTTCAACTTTTCGACCACCTGCCCGCTGTGGATTTACTGAAAATATTTGCTACTTTGATCACTTTGTTGGGCCTGATTGCCCGACTAAAATTGGGTTAATAAAGGCAAAAGCCACGCACCTGTTTACTGGTCCGTTTGATCAAAACCAGGTTCCATTTTTGAACCGATTATAGGATACACATCACTAATCAATCTTGTTAAATAGTGTCCCCCTTTTATCGCAGCTCAAAGTGGAAAAAGTTAATTTGCCACGCTTCATTCCGTTAGTCCATTAGAGACCGCTCGAAATGCGATTTGAAATAAACAATGATTTTCGAACTAACGTAGCAAGTAATTGCATCGTTGGTTTGAGGAAAAACACGTAATTTAAATAATGTCTGTATTATTTTTGTAGTGATATTTATTAACTCCCATTCGGTACTGATGAACGTGAAAATCTTACAATATGCGTAGAAGAAACTTTTATTATCTAAGTCAAACTAGTGTAGGGCCTAACTCAAAATTACTGAACACGACAGATGAAAACAACCGTACAATATAAAACTGTATCAAACTGACAATGTACTTATTGTACAACTAGTGTTAATTTTATGAGATGAATAGACGTTAATTATATGAGATGAATATACGTTAATTATATGAGATAAATAGACGTTTTACCTACTTTGCTCCATATCATTTAACCTTGACCTTATTTCCAGGATGTGGCAAGGGCGTGTCCCGGAGGCGTGCATGGCGGAATACCCCGAGTCCGAACACTGGAGGTGCTATTTCGGCTACAGAATGTACAAATCCTTGAAAAGTTAGTTAAATATTAAACATTCCTTCGTGTGTAACAATATGAGGTTCGTTCTGGGAAAACTGGGCTTAATGCAGTCCGCACATGCTTATCAGAGACGACACGTTCCGATTTTATTGTATTTTTCGTTAAAAGGAAGACTCTTCTTGACGAAAATCCAGTGAAGATGGAAAGAGTTCTCCCTAATTAGCCTATGCGGACTGCACAGTCTAAACGGGATTGACACGTTACGCATATGCATTAAACGCCCTTTTCATTGAGCGAGGTAAATTTATATACAAAATAGCATTAAGTGTTTGGAAAGGTTAAATTTAAACTAGCTAGAATTTGGCAATAATTGTGGCGTGTTCTGAGAAAACTGGGCAAAATGCTTGTGCGTAAAGTGTCATCCCAGATTAGCCTGTGCACAGGCTAATCCGGGACGACACTTTCCGCCTAAACTGGATTTTCGCTAAGAAGAGTCATCATTTAAACGAAAAATTCCATAAGAGCGGAAATTGTCGTCCCTGATAAGCCTGTGCGGACTGCACAGGCTAATCTGGGATGACAATTTACGCACAAGCATTTTGCCCAGTTTTCTCAGAACACGCCACAATTATTGCCAAATTCTAGCTAGTTTAAATTTAACCTTTCCAAACACTTAATGCTATTTTGTATATAAATTTACCTCGCTCAATGAAAAGGGCGTTTAATGCATATGCGTAACGTGTCAATCCCGTTTAGACTGTGCAGTCCGCATAGGCTAATTAGGGAGAACTCTTTCCATCTTCACTGGATTTTCGTCAAGAAGAGTCTTCCTTTTAACGAAAAATACAATAAAATCGGAACGTGTCGTCTCTGATAAGCATGTGCGGACTGCATTAAGCCCAGTTTTCCCAGAACGAACCTCATATTGTTACACACGAAGGAATGTTTAATATTTAACTAACTTTTCAAGGATTTGTACATTCTGTAGCCGAAATAGCACCTCCAGTGTTCGGACTCGGGGTATTCCGCCATGCACGCCTCCGGGACACGCCCTTGCCACATCCTGGAAATAAGGTCAAGGTTAAATGATATGGAGCAAAGTAGGTAAAACGTCTATTTATCTCATATAATTAACGTATATTCATCTCATATAATTAACGTCTATTCATCTCATAAAATTAACACTAGTTGTACAATAAGTACATTGTCAGTTTGATACAGTTTTATATTGTACGGTTGTTTTCATCTGTCGTGTTCAGTAATTTTGAGTTAGGCCCTACACTAGTTTGACTTAGATAATAAAAGTTTCTTCTACGCATATTGTAAGATTTTCACGTTCATCAGTACCGAATGGGAGTTAATAAATATCACTACAAAAATAATACAGACATTATTTAAATTACGTGTTTTTCCTCAAACCAACGATGCAATTACTTGCTACGTTAGTTCGAAAATCATTGTTTATTTCAAATCGCATTTCGAGCGGTCTCTAATGGACTAACGGAATGAAGCGTGGCAAATTAACTTTTTCCACTTTGAGCTGCGATAAAAGGGGGACACTATTTAACAAGATTGATTAGTGATGTGTATCCTATAATCGGTTCAAAAATGGAACCTGGTTTTGATCAAACGGACCAGTAAACAGGTGCGTGGCTTTTGCCTTTATTAACCCAATTTTAGTCGGGCAATCAGGCCCAACAAAGTGATCAAAGTAGCAAATATTTTCAGTAAATCCACAGCGGGCAGGTGGTCGAAAAGTTGAACAATTCTTCATTGTAAGTTTAAGCCCATATCAGTTCTATTATTTCAAACGTTCGCTAATTTATACATAGCATGCGTGTTTAGCCTTTATCAGACTTTTCCAACTTTTTTCGACGTTATGACTGGGGTTCGTTATAAACACGGCAATCGCACATTCATTATCGGAAGATCAAAGGAAAACTACAAAATAATCAAAGGACGAAATTAAGGCCACTAAGTCCGATTAATCTTAATGTAATTACAAAGTAAATGTTTAACGTTTGGAAAAAATTCATCGTCAGAATGAATCGCCAAATTTGTTTGCCCGTTCACTGATGTATATACATACGCAATCGCTCAATTTTTATATTTACAATAATCAAAGTCGGCTATAGATCAAAGGGATTGTGTGTGTGATGTCCACCTTTATAGACCTCGACATTTATAAATATCCAAAGTTCAAGTCGGTTGTGTTCGAAATTATCGACAGCCGTTATATAAGAATCTTAAAGCCAGTTTATTGTTTTCTCAGCTAAAGATAAACTTACTGTGCCGAGAGAACTATTAATACCGTAGGTCACAGAGCGTTACTGTTAAGCAATTTAATTCATATAGGTAAGCATACATTATTTAATATACAGTGTGATTATTGAACTCTATCCATTATAAGTTATAAGAACGCAGTCTCATAAAGTACGCAACGATGCAGGAAATGGACAATATTTTGTAAATTAAATAGCGTGTTCTACAGGGACTTGATCACAGATTTTGGTATTTTTTGGAGTTCCACATAAAATGCTTTAAATTTATAATTGTAAACATCGGCACTAGCAAGCTCCAGTATAAACCAAGAACAAAATTTAAGAAAGAACAAAAAACAACCTGTTAACCACCTGGACTCGAAGTGGTATTGACTTTTGGATTAACAGGCTTTAGCCTTAACCACTCGGCCATCAGGGCATGGCATGTATTATATATTTTATATAAGCAATCCACTCATCGTCACATACTATTAGGAAAACAACATAAACACGGCAAATTATTCAGTCGTTTCGCGTTTGTAACGCTCTAACAAAATTTCGATTAATAATAATTACTTATCTGCTTCTATAACTATTTTTTCAATATGTGTCTACGTCATTAATGTTATTTCTCTCTATGATGTTTAATGTAACTTTAGTTTTTTTGTTTTGAATCTGTGACAAAAAAAAAGTTGGAAAATCTGAGAAGTCCTATTTTTTGTAAAAGTTTTTGATTGTAGTGGATATGGTGTCCGCCTTGCGATCGGGGAAGGTGTCACGGGTTCGATCCCCGCTGTGGGACCGTTATTTAAATCTCCCCCAAAGACACCAAGTACTGGTTCTACCCAGACCCAAGACTCATTGAATAGTCGAATTGCGCCGATGCTCCAGAGGAGCACGGCAATTAATGGGAAAAAGAAAATTACAGAAGCTTCTTCGAAACTTAGCCACCATTAAAAACTATGATTAAATAACCTAAAAGTAAAAATGCAATATAAATAATTTAATATGCCAATATCATGCTCTTATCAGTTATGTTTTAAAATTCTAAACTCTTTGTGTTAAAATATGATGGTGTCCCTATATACTTGCTTGATGCCCCGTTTGGTTCCGTCCACCGGTGCGCACGTGAGCGCTTCGACGCAGTCCTTATAGCGGTATTGCGGATAATCCAGGAACCAGCCCGAATCGGCAATTCCTCGGACTTCTACGCCCGGTGCTATCTCCGCCATTTGGTCCGCTACGCGGTCTAGGTTGACTAAAACGCCCGTGCCTCCCGCGCTAAAGGAAATATGTACACGTGCAGATTGTAAAAGAAGAGATGAGAACATTTCTCGACGGGTTTGCAAATGTTTTATGGCAAAAAAACGGACAAATTACATGTTCAATGTATGTATGTCAAATTCACTGCTTTCTTTCTTCCAAAGTAATTAATCTTATCATGTTTCAGAGTAAATATCACTCAAATGTGTGTTTTGTATCTTCGGATATGGAAGATTATATGTATTTTAAGAAAATCATAACTTAATTTACTTGGAATTTCTTTCTTATTATTTTAACTTTTGTTCACATATGTTTCGGAAAAAAGCTATGGAAAATCATGATGAAAACATACATGAAAGAGCAATTTAAAATGTTTGTTAATGATAAGTAACGACACAAAGTATCGCATGCAAAACTATTTGGTTGCTGTTTTTGCGCTTTTTTCGTGTTCAACAGTGTTTGGATCGTTAAATGTTGCACGGGGAAGTGTGAGTAGGCTAACTGACCACCGTCATATCTGTGCGCAATTGTTAAATAAAATAATAATAATAAAAAAATATTGACCAACAATCTTAACCCATTTATGCCTAGCGTCTAGAAAAAAAGGCCTTGTCAAACAGCGTAGATCCAGATGAGACGCCGCATGATGCGGCGTCTCATCAGGGTCTGCGCTGTTTGCTTAAAGGAATTTATGTAAGAAATATTCTAAATATAGAAATAAATATACTAGACATCCCTAGTTTTGGAAATAAATTGATCCAATTTAGAAGGATGGGAGAGTCCACTAGGCATTAATGGGTTAACAAGAGAGCACGAGCGAGACTGACCTGCTGCCTGCGAGTATTAACTTGGTGGCCTTCTTCAGGCCTCGAGGTATCAGGTCTCGAATCACCTGCTCTAATATCAGGGACCCCATGAACGCGTAGGCTGAAAGGCAGGCAAAACACAATAATATCACCTGCTCTAATATCAGGGACCCCATGAACGCGTAGGCTGAAAGGCAGGGAAACACAATAATATCACCTGCTCTAATATCAGGGACCCCATGAACGCGTAGGCTGAAAGGCAGGCAAAACACAATAAGACGATCGTTTTAGATGGTATATGATCTAATATCAGGGACCCCATGAGCGCATAGGCTGAAAGGCAGGGAAACAAGCGATGGAAGCATCACATAACTGTTAGACGATCGTTTTAGAGAGGCTATGCACGGCGAATAGTGCAGTATTATCAACAGTCATCTATACCAAACTTTATGCAGCAATAACATGGCATTGTTAATTATTTTAAATTAAAAGTACCGGTACATGTCTACACACATGTATTTCAAGCATTTTTGTAATGATTGGTGTAGCCTACGCACTTAAAATGTCAATCTAAAAACTACGTGGTTCAACACACTCATGATAACATTGCTCACAAAAATTGAGTGTACTCAAATATACTAACAGAGTTCATCAACAAAGTTGTGTGTTATCCCTATTAATTCCACATAATTAGCACACACACACACAAACAATAAACGAATACAGTTTCATAAAAAAAAACTTTCAGAGAATACAATTTTGTTGCTTTAATACTAACAATGTTAAAAAAACGGTTTGCTTACATATTCTTATGAAAATGAATAACAAAGGTTTTCGTTTGTACTTTACTAGTATAGTTTCCTTACATTGTTTACTGAACTATCCCAACCGAATTTACAATCATATTTGACATTCTTCGTTTATTAAATTATTATAGTTTTTAAATTAAGTTGTTTTACTACCAACTCAGTTAATTTACAATAACATAGGTAGACTACTATATACATTTTACTAACAATAATAGAAACTTACGGTTGCCATTGGCTCCCATAGGAGCTGTACCGCTCCACGTATCACTGGAGCAATATGGAATATATCTGTAACAATATGGAATATATCTGTAACAATATGGGATATATCTGTAACAATATGGAATATATCTGTAACAATACGGAATATATCTGTAACAATATGGAATATATATGTAACAGTATGGAATATATATGAAACAATATGGTCTATATTTGTAACAATATGGAATATATATGTGACAATATTGACTATATCTGTAACAATATGGAATATTTATGTAACAATATGGAATATATATGTAACAATAACCGTGTGAATTACTAGTATCTGTAACAATAATTATTTGGAATGCATGTTTAACAATAACAATATCCATATTGATTTTCTGTAATAATAATTAATATGGAATATTTATGAAATATTTTTGCAAATAATTTAAAAGGTTCGTCAACAAGATACACTTTTTGTAGAATAAAATACGATAACAAAGGATTAACTGTCTGTACATGCGATGTGATTTTCAAAATTTGAAATATAACCAATTTATTTATCATTGATCATTTAGTTTTAGAAAGTTCATATTCATCGTTCATTAGTTCAAATATGTATTACACTTAGAAAAGTGACTATGGTGTACATAGTGTAAGATACGTGTTTAAGACATAAGTATTTCTTTGACTTCTAGTAGTTTGGAATTGATAAAATACCATTACTTACACAATATTGGAATGAAAATAATATGGATTTTCTTCTGGATTCCAGGATAATATGCCAGTGGCTGAAAAACAAGAACTCCATTAACAGATAATGAAAACGGATCTGAAATGACACAATTTCAGAACGTTTGATTAAACAGATTCAAAACTTTTAAGTGTCTTATAATTAATGACGGTTCGAAAACATGAGAACACCCTGGATACTGGTTATATATGTATGTCAGATAAGCTACTTAAACCTTCTTTACATAAAATTGCCCATTTATTATTTTTGTTTATATTGTTGAAGTGTTTGATAACGCGATTTCTCTCCCCTATACTGAATATGCACAAGATAATGGTATTTCGTATCGCCAGACTCTCTATGAACATCATGTACTTGATGCTGATTGCATTATTTCTGGTACACACTTATACAAACTAACATTAAGTCCAGTGTGCCATGATTATGCAGGTTTATGCAGTGAAGTTATCAACATTGCATCACCGTTCAGCCTACAATTATTATTCGGGTTAAACAGAAGTGTATTTCGTGAGTTGAGCCATCACTGTATCTGATAGGGCCATGTTCAGAAGATAGTTACTGTCCCAACCGTTGGTTTTTGTGTTGAAGTGGCGTTTGTATCATTGAATATCGGAATGTACAATCTCGATCGAATGATAAACTACCGCATAGTTCGCCTTCAAGTTAATCGTAAGGTGTTCACATAGTATTGCATCATACTCTGGTTCAATTCGTTGTTTTGTTCATTAAATTTCCATTTGCATATGTCAAACAACTAACAAGTGCTTCTAATTTCATAACCTTACTTACTTATTTAAAAAAAAAAAAATATCTGAATGCTATACTTTGCTATTTGCATGTTCGAGTGTTTGTGTCAAACAATTTATCATTGAGAGGTTATTGTGGCACGCATACAAACGGTTGCATAACGGTTGCATAACGTTCCGTTTTATTGTTCACACTTATTTTACTGGTTTAACTGCATTAAACCCCTTCAAAAGAAACTGGTCCCAGTTGAATACCGGCAATATCAAAACATACATATCGTTAACTTCATGTTTATTTAAAAAAGATCTCTAAATATTTCTTGTTTTTTTCTGTTCTGTAGTGGTATCTTCTCGTTACTCAATCAACCCATTTATGCCTAGCGTCTAGAAAAAAGGCCTTGGCAAACAGCGCTGTTTGCTTAAAGGAATTTCTGTAAGAAATATTCTAAATATAGAAATAAATATACTAGACATCCCTTATTTTGGAAATAAATTGATCTCATTTAGAAGGATGGGAGAGTCCACCAGGCATAAATGGGTTAATACCCATGTATTATCTTTGTTTCCATAGACAAGCAATCATGACACTTTATAAATGGCAAAAATAATACGAGAATACACTTGTATGTTCTTGTAATTGTTCCGCACGGATTGCAAACTTAATTTATTCACGCTTTGAACTATAAATAATCTAATGCAAAGTTGACTGACTTATCAACGCAGGAAGGTACTTGAAAATACTTTGTTCCTGAACGAACTACTGAGATATTCCAAGTGATTTCTTTGACTTCTTCATCGCTAACTGTCTACTCCGATATCACCTGTTGATGTTGAACTTGAATTCATAATTGCTAGCCGGCTTTGAAGTCTTACACTTGATAATAAATGTTCACTCACGGAAGCATTTAGGTGTCAAGTTTTAATCTGCATCGTGTCAAAAAGCTATTTCCATTGTATGATAATGCGTTTGTGTTGCTATGTCACTAATTAGCCGCTTCCTTTGATCTCACCTATTGTTAAACAGACAACTCACAGTTACGGAAAAAGTACGAAAAGAAGATTTTTTTTTTAGAAGAAAAAATAGATATCACAGAAGTTATGATATAAATATAAAGCTGGTATTTACTTGTACATACAAAAGTACTGACTCGATACTATGCCTTTGTAAAAACAAAAAAAAAAACTATTGTGTTTTGTAATCAAACATATTTTTGTTTTCGTTGCAATTGCATTTATATTCCCTTTTGACGTAACCCAGTCAAGATTTATCGCAGAACAGACACGATGCGCATGTACGGAATAGACCATTTTACAGGGAGATGGGAGATATTCGTGGAAACAAGTCACGTGGAGATTAACCATGTGACGTTTCAGCCATTCAAAACTTGAAATCAATATTCCAACACGGAATGCGTCCGATTCAAATGAGTGTGCACTAATGAGCCACTTGTACCCCTGTTGACAATGTTCTTGTATTCTATATTCACGTTCGTATTCGAGCGGGAATGTATCGTCATTGTAAAAAAAGCTTTTTATTTCGTCCTCATACAATATTTCTGTGACACCAGATTGCAGAGATTCGAAGCTACTCGGCGAAATTCGGTATGAAATGTGAAATGGCCAATGCGTTTATGAGCTCATAATCGAAATTTAAAAAAAAAAAAGTTAAAAATAAAAGTTGGTCGTACCAATCCCGGTTTAATATCTGTTTAAAAAATGGCCACTTCTGTAAATTCCTACCAATAATTTGACCTTTGCTTTTATTGCAGTACGTTCAACGTTACCGTTTTATATTAAATAAGATTAGTGGCGTTTTCTTCGGGGGTTTTCTTCTGAAATATGAGAAAAGTTCAATGGTCACCTATACAAGGTAAATGACCACATAAAAATCGGTTAAGTAGTGTTAAATGGGCAACGAAAAAAATAACAACATAATACGACATATTCCCTAGGTATGTCACTTATTAGTACACATGTAACGCAATCATGAATGTCAAATAAAACAGTGTACGAACGACAATTGCTAGAAAATAATTAGGTGTATCAAAGGCAAACTCAATATTTCCCCGGTGCACAGATGTCACGCCGATAAGCAATAATATACGTTTGTGGATGACGTTATGCGTAAGCAAGCGCGGAACGCCGTAAAACAAGTTTAATGGCGATGTTCGCGGACTTCAACGCGTTAAATTCCGTTATGCTAGTCTTCTGCATATTCTCCATCAATAGCATATACTCCGATAACACCTGTTAGAAACCTTAAATTGAAGCAATAATTGATTTCCACCTTTGAAGTTTTCCCTAGATAATAAATGTTCGCTGTCGGAAGCATTTGAGTGTCAGCCTTTAATCTACATCTTGTCAAAAAGCTATTTTCATTATATGATAGGTGTTTATGTTGCTATGTCACTAATTAGGCGGCGTCTTTGATCTCTAGAAATGTCGGACATTTTCCCCGGTGTTACAGAAAAGATAAGACGAGCCGAAGCCGATGAAAGTAACGAATTAGAGGGCAAGGGATGAGAGGCGACACGACACTCTGTAATCAACTGCGATGTTTATGATGTTGCAATGTTGTCGCAATGTGCGATGTGGCAAATACAGTCAAGTGTTGACACGGTTTTTATTCCAGCGCGGTAGTCCAGCAGATGGCTGAATTCACCGAGTATTTTTGCGACGGTATTTAAATGGACTTGTTAACGGACTTTCGTATTTTTGAAAAATGTCATAAATACTATCTCGTTTTACACGTTTTGCTAAAATATCGATGAAAAGCGTTACAGACGCTATATATTTTTTTATTGCGATTGATGATTTCAATTAACAGACATATATATTATATACACGTATTTAACATTTTTCTTAGACCTGTGTGTTATTTTGCTTGTTTGAATATGATGAATTCATTCTAATAAAATCTTTGACGTTGTTTTGAAAGTTTTCATTTTGCCAAACTTTGTACAAGTCTCTTTAAGAAATATGACAGGCACGTGTATAGGCTTTGATACTCTTGGTTTCTAGCGTAAACACAAAATAAGATAATTATGTGCATTGTAATGAAAATATCCACGTTCAAGCATACTTGTAAATATAGAACAAGTTTTCGAAAAATGCTACTGGTACTTCTCCGAATATAAAGACGTAAACCAAATTACTTAATAAACATATATTGCAATAAATTGCAATTTCTATCATGTTCATGTAAATACTGTTTATTTTAGCATATGAAAAAATATTGATAAGGAACCAATTAAATTTATTTTAAGTGTTTACTGTGCTGCGTTAAAATATGATACGATTCGTTATTATATATAGCGGTACTTAGACATACAAGTGATGTATTTATACATAATAATTTAATTTCACAGACGACAATTACTTTGCGTTCAATTTGTCACTTGATAATTGAAAGCTAATTGATTTGATTTTTTTACCGATGTCTTCATAAACGAAAACCGCAAAACCTAAACTTTCATTCATGATGAAAATGCCTTTTTGGTGATTGAAGGTAAATCCGATGTAATACGACACATAATCCCAGCTTGTCTCATGTAGCACAGCAAATTATCACATCAATGAAAAAAGAAATCAATTTGTACTACAAGTTTAAATCCCTAATGAAATAAATCTGAACTGTAATTGAAAACATTCCATTTCGCGGCGCGGTAGTACGTTAACAATAACAAGGCGGAGAAGCTATCAAAAGCTCTCGTTATATCATTTTGTACGGAAAATGATGTTACAAGTGTGAAATAAGTCTTGTAGCTTTTGTCGCTAAAAAAAAATCTATTGATTACAGAACTCATGCTGTTTTGTGAACCTATGTTTATCAATTTCTCAAGCTTTGACGTTGTGAAGTGATGATTCAGTAAATGGATTTTGGTAGTATTGCCTTTTTTCCGTGAAAGAAATATTCGGCAAGTTTAATTCCAGCTGGGAGGCGCTTTTGTCGTTATCATATTTTCCGTTTTCAATGTTTTTGATCAAAGTGGAGAGAACAGCATGCAACTATGTACTTGCTTACATTCACTACAATCTCGGTCATGCTGCGTATTTCACCAGTTTAGGGCATGCCAATTAACGACCCAGGAAGGTCTCCAAAGTTCAAAGCAACGAATTACTCATACCAGTTCATAGTGTCAAAAAGCTGCAGCGTGCCAATTAAATTTGGTTTTAACGTATGATCCCCGTTCCATTTCGCAACGCCTTATACTTAGTACATAAGTCTTTCAATGGCACATCACGTACAAATTGCCCACTAATATACACGATGCTCTATTTATTAATGACGATTCTGAAACGACCAAAACGATTTTATATGTGCAAAGAGCGATAAATAGTGTCCAGTAATGAGTATTTCAAAACTTCTATGCCGTAGAACTGTAAATTACAACATCAAGTTTCATTATATTTTCTTTCTTGTTGTCAAATATTGATGATTGCTTTCAAATTTATTACACAATTATGAACGGAAAACAATTTAATTATTCACGAACAAGTTTATGGTATTGCATAGATGTATATAAAGTAAAAGAACTAATTCATCCATGTTTTATATGTATAGTCAAACTTACCGACATTCAATGAGTACGCAATAGAAAACAAATGTTGGGAGTTTTACATTAATTACTGAAAAGGTTGCAAAAATAAATAATGCTATATAATTGTATACTGTGGACACCGTGTACTAAATCTGCACATATTATAGTATCAATTGATCATTTTTAATGTGTGTGTGTGTGTGTGTGTTTTTTTGTTACGATTTTGAAGGAAAATATGTTTCTAGATATCCTCAATATTTTGACATTTATGGAATAAACATACCGCCTCTTTGATGGAAGCCGCTCTCAGAATAGCGGTTTTCCTACGCACTGTCTCATGCCAAAGAGTTCTGGCAAATACCTGGCATTCCCACTTCTAACAGGTAGTTATAATTACAAAAATCAAAGACTTGCATTATTTACAACAACTATTTTTGCATGATAACGATTACGGTTAATGCGTATGATCACACGATTTTCTTTGTTGGTCCTGACGAAACTACTGTGTTTTTGTTTGTAATGTTTAGATTGGTTAGGCATCATCCAAACAGATTTACGATTATCAGGATCAAAGTGGTCTTCAAAAATGTTCCCACCTTACAACAAGTGTTGTTGCTTAAGCGTGCCATGTCTGTACCCTTTGATATTCTCTTTGAAGTTCAGCCGACATCAATTATCTACTATAACCAATCTCTCGCCTTCACTATCCGCTTTATAATTTAGTGTCTTACGTTTATGGCGTTAATTAATAAATATTATAAATTAAACGTACAGCTTAGATTATTCTTTATATACATTTTATTACTGAATAATCTATCTGAATTGCACTTTCGCACCTTTTGACAACTCAGGTACCACCCAGTTCACATGTTCGAATAAATAATTTATTGTACACAAGAAACACACATGTGGTATTTATTCATACATGTATTTGCGATTGGAATTTTATTTTTCAAAACACAACTTTGTAAAGAAAAATTGTTTAACCAATCAAGTACAAAGAACTTGCAACTGACAATTTGCATCACAATTTGATACTTCATAAGAATGTATGTTCATCAAAACAGCACCTTTTAGAAAATGTCTCATCATTTACATTCAAGCAAATGTATATTGAATTATATTGAAATCAGCAGCACACTCCTACACGTTTTGCGTTTATCTGAAAGCTCACTATAAAATGTTATCCTCAATGATTAGAAAATTCAAACAATACATAAATATAAGAAATGAACGCCAGATACATCAACAAGTGAGGAGTCCTTAACCAATTTATGCCTAGCGTCTAGAAAAAAAGGCATTGGCAAACAGCATGATGCGGCGTCTCATCAGGGTCTGCGCTGTTTGCTTTAAAGGAATTTCTGTAAGAAATATTCTAAATATAGAAATAAATTCACTAGACATCCCTAATTTTGGAAATAAGTTTATCCTATTTAGAAGGATGGGAGAGTCCACTAGGAATAAATGGGTTAATAAAATCATCTGGTTCTTCAATATCGGTCACATGATTCTGAACACCTACCTGATTTTCTCTTTGGCCAACCTTTGGAGGTCATGAAACGACGCATTCCGTCCGTGTTTGCTCTCATCTGACAGCTGACGTTGTCGAAGCAGTACCAACCACCTGTCAACAAGTAGGAACGGTCAGTTTAGCCCTTTACAACTCAGATACGCGTTTTGACCCATATGTAGCCCCTTAGGAAATCATATGAAATTAAAGACCTTTCTTACTAGATTCAAGTCTTAAAGGCTTCATTTCCAACACTAAGATACTGAATTAGTAACTCGCAGGCTGTTCTGGTTGTATGCTGGTTGCCTATAGCAATTCGCCCTTGTCTTATAAGTGGGAAAGGTTTAAGAAGACTCATAAAAAACAAAAGGTGACCATGTGTTTGCAAAGAAGACCCAAAAGCCCATTCTGGATTCATTTAACGATAAGCCGTATACAAAAAAAAATAGTGTACCACCTTGTTGATGAAGGGCTCATCTCGAAGAATATCTGAGACACTATCGCTATAATATGTCGTGTTTGTTTCAGAATAAAGAAACAGTATCAAACAACCCAAAAAACAAGAGTCCGGTACCGGTAAATGTTGTTGATTGTTCGGTGTTTTATTCACGTGAATAATCCGCGGCAATCGACTGAAACAATTCTTATTCGATTAATGTTAAAAATTTATTTGTACATACACTTGTGAAAAAGCACGACAAACATGGGGGCGTTTTTCTATAGCTTTCGTATTAGCCATTATCGCCAGCTTGATAATAAGGCTGCGGTTTTAAAATACGTACAAATATTTATCTTTATTCCTGTTCCTTTTGACTTTATGTCTCTTCTTAAAAGAGTGCACTCACCTTCGAGGAATATAATCCACTTCTTACTACCGTACGACTTTCGGATGAAGTACCTGCAAAGACAACATCAAAGGCGTTTCAAGAGACGGATAAGTCAAGTCATCATTAAATGTAGAATCAAACACAAATACTGTTTTACGAGGCCGCTTTGGACCCTCTTGGTTATCCCTACGTTTACTTGTAACTTAATATAGAAGTTAGTACGGGATTCGTGTGTTATTATCACATTGAATGAGAAGTTCAAACGATGAGTGAACGTTTTCAGATTGACTTAAGCTTCATGTGAGCGAAGTCAATATCAAATTGGTACTAACCGTGCTATCAAATTATGTGCTGTCATTGGATTGGCCAAAAGGCTTAAAGCCACACAACTTATTTGGCATAGTAAATTTAAGTATAAATAAGAAACATATTTTATATTTGCCAATTAGTCTGGTGATTACAAGGAAAAGTCCGTCTGTTTTGCGCTTTAAAAATTAACTCTAATCGCGTTTGTCGAAATGGACGTATACGTCTAGAAATTCTACTTTCGGTTTTAAAAGCGGTACCGTTGAAAAATAATAATAAATTACTTGCTAACTAGGCTATATATTTAATTTTATCTATGCCAATTAGAATATATCTGGTGGTTACAAGGTAGAAATCCGTCTTTTTTTGCGCTTTAAAACTAAAAAATAATCGCGTTTGTCGAAATGGACGTATACGTATAGAAATCCTACTTTCGGTTTTAAAAGCGGTACCATTTGAAAAATAATAAATAACTTGCTAACCCGGCTATAGATTTAATGACAATTTTGCACACTTTCAACTTGCATCTATATGTATTGGTTAACATGTACTTCATTTCAAGGTCAGTGGCTTTAATATGAATGAAATCATCTTGCAGCAAATATGATAAATGTGTGCTATCTTAACCAATTATTATTTCACTTATCTTTCTATTTTCGTTATAAAAAGAACAAGAGCTGTCGCCATAGGATGACATATGCCCCCTTTTCCACATTTTTGTAAACCTCAACGCAAAGTGTTTTTCAACATTTTTCGAAACCTACACGCAAAGTGTGACGGAATTTCAGACGGACAGACAGACGGACAGTGCGATCACTATATGCCCACCTTCGGGGCATAAAAACATCACGAAGCCCGCCTGTTCAGTTTGTTAATGATAGGTCACAAAACCGTATTTGGACATATCTTAAGCTTTACACAAACTCAATGTCAAAACTGTGTTGTTTACATTGCATAATGCGTGAACTATGAATCAACTATACATAGACTGTTGGAAATGGTCTGTAAAAACCAGCAGGTGTATTCAATTAAATTGAACGATATTTTGAAGTATACATATACTTTCAATTTCTATAATTGTGGTTTTTGTTTTATATTTGCTTGAGAGTCTATATCGACATCTGAAAAACAAACACTCGGCGATATTTTTTTTAATAAGCGATTTTTTATTCGAACTTTTGACTTCATGTGACATCTATTATATATTGTCCATTCATTAACAGATAATATATGTATAACGCCAAAACTCGAAACCCAGTCTATTTGTTTGAGTTGCACATAAAACGTGTTTGACAATGCTACTGTTTCGTACTCATGTATTTCACGTTTGTTATGTTATAACAAATTAACTTTCTGTGGTTCATGGTTTTCAAGTGATGAAATATATACGTTACAAACAGACAAAAGGTAGCTGTCAGCCACACTTTGCCAAAACGGAGAAATTATTACCAGTACAAACGAAAAGCCGTCATTACGGTGACGTTTTCTCGTTATTAATGATCGAAAGAGTACAAGTTCGCGGGCAATAAAGCCGAACGTAAGCCATTTTTGTCAAGAGGAATTTGTTTGTTCCTTGAATTTTTGCATAATGTGACAAACTTGTTATATTTAACATGAAAATAAATTTTCTAATTTGATTGCGTTCACCCGCACGAATGTTACTGTGATAATACACCTGTTGTTGGTGATTATTTAAAAGAAGATTAACCAAAAATGTTGATGGGTGCGTATACACCATACAATTAAGTTAGTGTTTCTAGAGTCATTACATGAAGTCCTCAAATATATCTTCCGCGCTCTTATGTGGAATAATGTGCACTATGTTCATTCAATGTCATCTTTATGTTGATACCCCGTTATCTTCACATATCGTTATAAACTATTGGTGAGATGATTGGACATTCTTTCATTGTAAATATCATAATATTCATTATCATAATTATTATTTATTTATTACTATTATTATTATAATTATTTAATAGCGTATTTATTTATTTGTTTAATTTTCATATTGACTGTGCACATCGACGGTTTTACTACAAAATATGGAGCTGTATTAAATCAATACACAACCCCTCTTTCCACGCATTTATGTATCTAACATTAATGACATACTGATGAAATTGCTACGACAAAAATACACACTACCGAAAATTCGTTTCAAGTAGGATTCAAACTCAATACTAGAAAAATTGCGCACTTCAATAAGAATTTAAAGACATCGCATTACTGTTATCAATATTGCGCATGTGTATCGCAGTACTTTATGCACATATTTTATTCGTACAGATGTTACAACTACATTTTCTTTTCCCGTTCTGGTGAAAGATGTTCCGGGGTCAACGTTTTAAAAATAATAAATAAATAGGTCGATATGCTATTTATTTGTGCTGATCCCACATCCATACTGCGCCAAGTTAACGGACGACTTATGACCCAGTGAACAGGGAAAAAATGTAAAGCGCCTTTGAACGCACATCTCGAGCGAAAAGGGCGTTATATAAATGTGGTATAAAAAAAAAACAACAACATCCAAATCAAATTTCAAACGTAACACATCGAAACTATGCATATAATTATTGGCATATGGTGCACGGTAAGAGGTTGTGGACCGGCCTTCCAAATCTTAATGCCTTGCCTAATAAGACCCCACATCACACTTGATATGCATTGGCAACAATGTTATTATTAAATGTTCATATGATGATAAGGTTTAATGATCCGCGAGTCCGTGTTCTCATTAAGCGTGAGTGCTTCCGATCCTCGTTTTCAAAATTTCGTCACTGTATAGCGTGACTGTATCCAATTTTCATTTGGGGAATTGAGAAAAACATAACTTAGTGAATGCTAACATAAGTACAGACATGATTTGAACACTTTCTAGTGTACCTGACTGACGCGGGGAGGGTTATCGGCTTGCGTGCTCATGGACATATCTTCTTTTTTTTATTATAACCCTTTGCATGCTGGGAAATTTGTCGTCTGCTAAAATGTCGTCTGCTGAATTTCTAAAATTAGCATTTTCTTCAAAAAAAATTCTAAGACCACTATCAGAATAGCAAACAGTTTGGATCCTGATGAGACGCCAACTGTTTGCAAAGGCCTTCAAAATCCGGTTCCAGCGCTCAAAGGGTTAAAAATTCCGCTCACTTTTTACCTTCAGTAAATCATTAAGAATGCTCCCATCACGTCTATTCTTATGACGTAGGAAGGGTTATTGGTTTGCGTGCTCATAGACATATCTGATGTTTAATTTGAAATTCCGTTCACTTTTTACCTTGAGTTAATCATTGAGATCGCTATCTGGGGCTTACAAACATTCGTTTTCTAATTTATCAATGAACAGCGTGAAATGGGCAGCGTTCCCTCTCGGTGATTAAACTGGATTAAGTGTATCATTATTGAAATCGGCGGATTCGTCAATTTGTTAATTTCACTAGCTGTGGAAATTTAATTTTAATCTATAGTACTTTGGGGGAGACGAACTAAAGCCTAAAAGGATTAAAGGTTATTTACTTTCTTTTTATGCTACTGCATTATGTAGAATAGTAAGGCTATTTAACCGCTTTAAATTATCAAGTATTCATGGGTTATGAATCTAAAAGGAAGGGAATGTTATTTGCTTTAAACGCTACCGTATAATGGGACAGGAGTTGCATGTTTGCTGCAATCAATCTGTTAGAGCGTTCACGGCTAATTTGAAATATTGAGATTAAATGTATTTTGAACAATGGCTCATTTTACCATATAAGTGGTCTTAACGAGAATAATATAAAATAAACACATTCCTATTTACCCAAACCGTACTCCCAATATACTTTAATTCGTTTAGGAGGACTCATTTGATGTAACCACGCCCGAGACAAGCCCTTGATGACTGATACATAAACCGTTTGTTTGTTTCAAACATAAAACACCTAGGCGTATCGCTTCTTCCTGACAATTCGATCTTGTTTTCTTATTTACTTTTTATTGTCACAGTGGTCAATTATACAAGTTGTCATGATTGTATTAATAAAGGAAAGGTTGCTTATATGATTTTCGAGTGTGATTAGCACTCTGAAGTGTGTGCTTAATAAACATGTATGCGGTCATTGATGAGAGAATCAAAAGCTCTTCACAGGTCAACAAGATTATGGAAATAATATACAGCCAGTATGTACAGTAAATCGTTCTTCTGAGTTTTACAATGGTGCATACGTGGCTGAAATTTAATGAACTACTATAGTAATTTTATATTTAATATAATACTTATACTGCTTACATAAATTTACAGCCAGAAGAAATTTACAGTATTATGAATGATGCTCATCGGTCAATGACGTCGAACATAAATAAAACAAAGTAGGGACCAATACAGAGTATATAATAACCCATGTATACAACCACGCAATGGACCGTTGTTTGTGAAGTACGACACATATTTATATCATGTTTACATGAAAATATAGTTTATAGTTTAATTAATATTCTAAATATCTACACTATATTTTTACGGTTTTCTATTTAGATCAACTCTTGCAGGAAAAGTCTTGTTTAGACGTTTATTCAATTATGAAAAGAATAGCATGCATACAACTACCCGCGGTGACATTCAGATAAAGTCAGAGTGACATTACAGAAACCTTCTGGACATCTCTTATTGTATGCTTATTATGCATTTGATATGTTCTTTTGTATGTCCCGTTTAGCACCAGACGGGCGATTACTCCGATGATTGACTTCGCCTTTTGGATTCAATGGATAATCGTTTGATAGCAGTTCAGAAGTATAATCTTCATTATGTTAATGAACCGTAGACTGGTTTACCTTTGGCGCCAACAGCCAGAGATTAGGAAAGGCTGAGGAAGCCGTCATAAGTCTTTGATCCTTTCGCCTTGCAGTCCGAAATTGGATCACCTGCTGTAACGTTATGTATGAATGACTTACAGACCGGTATATTTGCCAATTGCATGCGTTGAGATCGTAATATTTGCCTATTACATGATTTAATATCGGTATATTTGCCTATTGCATGCTTTGAGATCGGTATATTTGTCTATTGCATGCGTTGAGATCGGTATATTTGCCTAGTGAATGCTTTAAGATCGGTATATTTGCCTATTGCATGCTTTAAGATCGGTATATTTGACTATTGCATGCGTTGAGATCTTAATATTTGCCTATTGCATGATTTAAGATCGGTATATTTGCCTATTGCATGCTTTAAGATCGGTATACTTGCATATTGCATGCTTTAAGATCGGTATATTTGCATATTTCATGCTTTGAGATCGGTATATTTGCCTATCGCATGCTTTGAGATCGGTATATTTGCCTATTGCATGCTATGAGTTCGGTATATTTGCCTATTGCATGCTTTGAGATCGCTATATTTGTCTATTGCCTGCTTTGAAATCGGTATATTTGCCTATTGCATGCGTTGAAATCGGTATATTTTTTTATGACGTGCTTTGAAATCGGTAAATTTGCCTATTGCATGCTTTGGGATCGGTATATTTGCCTACTGCATGCTTTGAGATCGGTAAAGTATCATAGTGCATGCTAAGATATCGGTATATATGCCTATTGCATGCTTTGAGATCGGTACATTTGCCTATTGCATGCTTATAGATCGGTTTATATGCCTTTTGCATGCTTAGATATCGGTATATTTGCCGATTGCATGCTTAGATATCGGTTTATATGCCTATTGCATGTTTAGATATCGGTATATTTGTCTATTGCATGCTTTGAGATCGGTACATTTGCCTATTGCATGCTTAGAGATCGGTTTATATGCCTATTGCATGCTTAGATATCGACATATTTGCCTATTGCATGCTTTGAGATCGGTACATTTGTCTATTGCATGCTTTGAGATCGGTACATTTGCTTATTGCATGCTTAGAGATCGGTTTATATGCCTATTGCATGCTTTGAGATCGGTATATTTACCTATCAGATGATAAGGACTGTATATACACAAATTGAAACTTCAGATGCATCCGCATGATAGAAACCTTATTATAGCATGAGACCCTTCATGATATGACACATTTCTTCACATTTTTGGTGTAGCCAACTAAGATACTTTAGGAGAAGAACACTCTAACTCATAACTAAAAACAACGAAATTAAGTTATAAATATACCATTACAACTGGTAATCTCTGTCAACCTTCATCTTCGGCTATGGAAAAGTGTTTAACCATTCTTAACTATAACCATCCAATTAATTATTACCATTCTAATAAGTTACTAAAAAGTTACATCTTTTTTTAAAAAACGTAGTATCTAATCGGGATTTTCAAATACAACCAGGCGTGCATTGATTGAAATTGATTGCCCATTATTGAAACAAGGAAATACGGATTTATGGGACGAACTAATGTCTCGAGTTATAATCTTTATGATCCATATGCACTTGCATTAATCCATTCTGAACGTTATTGACACGTTTTTAATTCGAAGCGACAGCCATGTTACTCATTTTAGAAATAAAACTGCTTTTGGATGAGGATATTTTTAGAATAATTGCCATTATCGCCTAATTTAACTAATGTTCCATAAACGTAGAGCACGTGATTGACTGAAATTGCACTATTAATAGAAACACATATTTTGCATACTACATAAATAACCAGTGGACGTTATAACGCGCACCTTAAAATATGGACATATTTAATGTATTATGTTTTCAATCAACGGTTAAACAGAAGCAGAGTATTTACAGAAACAGGCTTAAACAACTTACTAAAAATGAAAATAGAAACGTGGTTTTGTCGCGTAATCGTCTAAAATCCTACCGACCTATTGCGAACGTAATTACGACAACAATTTAGACAATGTTTTAATTAAAAACAACAACAACAATATTCCGTTATATACCTTCAAAGCACAAATGAAACTAAGCATTGTGCACCTTTAACGATGTTAAGATGTTAAAGAATTCCACACCCTATAACACCTGGTATCAGTTCTATATCTCAGATGTTAAGAGAAAGCCTTGTTTGATCTTTTGTCATTCAGAAATAATCTATCTTCTCCACTCTAATTTACTATTAACCAAAATAGCGGCACGTGGACGTGTCTTTTAATTTGTATAAAGCAACGCAAGCTTCTCTTTAGCTTTAGACTCCTGCTGTTTGTTCTAAGTTATTACGAACACTCTTTATAACATACACGGGTACGTTTGCCTTTTATTGAACATTCTTAAAAAGAAATACAAAAAACAACACGTGAAGGGTGCTTTGAAATGCTTTAAACAAGTTTAAATTACTCTAGTGGGTAAATTTGATTGTACGGGCAAAAGATGGCAAAGGTTCCTTATGTTGTTTTCTTATTTCAATTCTTATTTCGTCGTACTGCGATCAAACGCGCACGTCAGACCCTACAAGTATTCTTCTTTGTACCGTATAACGTATAATTCATTATTTAACCACAATGTAATATGTGATTTGTTTCTGTTCATTTTCTTTTACTTTCACCCTGTATAAACATTTCACAAGACTTTAATAATATTGATGATATGAACTGTAAGTTGTAATTTCTATCTGTTAGCCTGTTAACAAATCAAGCAATCACATTTATCTACTTTTTTTTTCAGACTGGTTCACGAACAAGTAAATGTATTGCAACCCCATTAATATCAACAGCATTTCAAGAATTCTATGTTATCACGAAGTGTCTATTTGAATGTCGACTGTTTGACCTCGACAAACAAAGATGTTAGAGTATGTAGCCTTACTTACACGCTACATCAAAACGTAAACATGGCTTTGATGTTAAGATTAGATAAAATACTTACCACTTCTAATGATACGCCATGAAATAAATGCGAAAATATGCGGTTCGTTCTCCTTTAATACATTTTCGTTTAACGGTGCGACTCTCTTAATTTGTTTTATTAATGGTCTTGTTATCTATTGGAAGTTCAAGGTGGTTTCATACAGTTGTTGTCGATGTATTTTACACGCACTGTGACCATTATTGCTATAATTTACTTTGTGTTGCTAATTTGAAATGAAACGTTTATTACGAGTTATTATGTGAGCAAGACTTCAAAAGATCTTATTTAACAAGTAGATAATAATTACACTAAATGACGAAACAAATAACTGTATACAAGTTTTACAACTTTAAAGTTTATAGTAACATTACCAGCGATCAACAAAACTACATATCAGAGTCATATCTCTCTGAGGCTTTATACCACTTATTATAGTATTGTACAGTTATGGCTTTGTAAAACATAAACATGAATCTTAAATAGAAATTCTTTCGCAATTGGAAGCAATTCAAACCCAGATTTCTGCGATTTCTTACAAATTTCTAATTGATGTTCTGTAATGAACTATTATTACGTTCATAGATATAGAATTCTGGAAATTTGTCAAACTCAGATACGTGTTCTTCAAAAAGTATTTTTTCTTTATTGTTCCGAAAACTCATCAATTTTAAACAGATTCTTCGTCGAAGTATTAAGGATTCCTGATAATTACTTTGATAACACCATCTAGATATATCTGTTCAAAGGCTTCTTTGAAATTTACAGCCACGAAAAGGTCTTCGACAGATCTCTACTGTCCATAATGGCGAAATGCCTATGATTTCATTATGTCAATTTCATAATTTTTCATTTGTTTTGTTTCATCTAATTTCATCTAATTTGCATACAAGCACTAGTATTGTATCTATATATTGAATCTCGACCAACATGCGCGAAGGCTATGATGTCCATATAAGTGATCCAATTATCAAAAGGTGCTTACATACAATACTGCGAAAAGGCGATCTATGTCACTGGTCATTTATTTGTTTTTGTCTGATGTTTGCACATGAGCACCTATTGCAATATTTGAATTGGTACTATAATGCTCTAATGCTCTTTATCTTGAGCTTGTATTTACAGAACCGAATGTAAATTTAAAGTTACCATACTAATTTTATGATAACACTAGGATGGGTTAACAGAAAGTGTCACCAAAACCTTTAAGGATTCGAATTGTGTCGTTCTAAATCGTCTCTCTGTGAACGATAGAAAACAGACCAACGCTGCTAGTGATGAATCAACTTTAAAATATACATTTTGTATAGCGAAGTCTGTATATGGTGTGATGCTGTATGTTCAATTTTGTTCAGGTTTATTTCGTTTAAATTAGTATTTAACTGCGTACGCGTTTCCGATTTAGTCACTGTTTTGATTTGATTGTCGTTTTTATGCCAAAACAAGGCTTTTTGTAATTAATAAGAAAGCTCGGAAAATATTTATTTGTATATATAGTTGATGGACCTCTTCATTAGGTAACATTGCAATATCAAAACGCTTAGGTTCTGTAATTACGGTTTTGTTTGTCCCTTTTATACCAAACCATGTTTGATCATAATGAATATAAAATCCGGAAATTATTTATTTGAGATAAAGTACCTCTTATAAGGTTACATAGCTGAGTTCTTCATGTTTGGTAGTTTGCTATGTTTTATACATGGCAACAACGAAGTTGTGTTTGACAGTCATATAATACATTAAATGAAATGTATGACAGAACCTAGAGTGTTATATTTATTGCATTATTCGTAGTTAAAATGCTCAAAATATCTACATGTTTAGATGACCGACAGTAGATAAAAATGTTTAATTTATGCTTAATCTCTGCGGAAATGAAATGACACAGTCTGGAATAACAAAATGACTTTGAAGATATCGTCAATTACATGGAAAAATGCAACTTTTCATGAGTGTAATAAATTTAAAATTCGATGCACCAAACGATTAACATAGCACTCGATCGAACATTTGTGTTCTTTGCAGCAGGGTCAATGTACCACTTGAATATACGTATAAGTGCACCTATGGGCACAAGTGCTCTTTGCAACAAAAAATTAAATAGCGTGTTGAATATATACTTCACAATAAGTATTAACCCAGAAATCTAGACATATTGATCTTTGCAACAGCGTGTCAGTAGCAATTGGGTAATGAGTAAACTTTGCACCAATTGGCATATTTGTTCTTTGCAATAAGGGTTGAAAAAGCAATTTTGAGTATTCTTCAAAATAAGGGTTTAAAAAGTACTTTGAATATACGTGTCCTTTGCAATAATGGTTAACCAAGCTCTTCGGACATACATTATGTGCTGAACAGCGATGTAAATAGCAAATTGATTATAAGTGTACTTTACATTAAGAGTGTACTTATTCCGTAAGATATAAGTATTCGTTGCAACAAGATTTAGCATAGTCCTTTGAATACGTCTAATATGTTACTAGAGTTAAGACTTTTACGTGTTTTTTTGCAACGTAGGTTTGACTACACGTTTTGTTTTTAATAACAGCTAAACTGACACTTAGAATATGGCTGTCATGTGTAGAATTCTTACATCGAAAGCTTTTTGCACTGCTTGTATATATTAAAAGGTGTAGCTTTTGCATCAAATTAGGAATATCACATATATCGTATTAAATGTTAAATATACATGTTACGTAATACAATACATATTGCAAGTGGTATTACATAGAAGTCAAAGTGCAGTGGTAGTCTTTTCACAATGGTCGCAATAAACATACTTAAAAAATGTGTATGTAATAAGACAATATTCTACTTTGGCTTTCTACGAAAAATAAATAGTATGTTCTGTATACGTGTTTCTTCAAGTAACGTGTATATTATTTCCGTATGTAGTGAAGGTATATGTATTATAGTATATGTTGTTTTCTAAAACGACATTATAAACGTTGAATAATTATTATATTCTTTGCTAAAGAAGATTACTTAGACACTGTACAGGTAAGTGTCCTCAGCAACGGGCCGTTAATTATAAAGGTGGTCGCGTTAGCGTTTTGGGAGAAACAAACGCTGCCTCTGTATCCATTGAAGAATTGCAGATGCGATATGGTGATGTAGCGATGAGTAACGTTGGGAAGCAAGAACGCACAGGTTAACAAGGGTGAAACGAATGCATTACCTTGATGTATGTTTATGTCTTACCATGACTGACGTTGTATAAACTCTTTCGTTTGCATTTAGCGCGTTTTATGTTGACATTGTTTTTTTACTTTGTGTGTGAGGATTACTGGATTTAAGACACGCGATTGATGTTGGTGTGTTTTTTTCCGCGCAATTTGAGCAGCATGCTGTGCGTTGCGTCGTAATAAATGAAGACACCTTTGATTTTGAAATGTATGCATCTTAACATTTAATTGTTTCGTTAGTTTTTTTCTTTCATAGTTTAATAACGACTTTCTGGAATAAATAGCACACGACATTAAACATGATTGACGTTACATTGTTGTAGTTCTTGCCACTAATTCGCTCACTCATATTTCTTAGAATACGTATTTAGTATAAATTTTACATTAATTCATCAACTGATAAACTATAACTTAACACGAACTATGTTAAAACAAGCATTTTTCTTTGTATCGTTATTTCTAATAAATTAGTTGTTTGGACACCTGCGGAAGAGTCACGTATAATATAGCTGTTTTCTTCTGAGCGTGCAACGTTAACAGCGCGAGGACATACATATAACTTAGACTAGAACGTACAGTTTTATGTTACGTTAACGCTTAGATGATAAAGCAATACTGTACCAAATTATGTAAATTGATAAATCGACGTCGAACTCAATCGATGTTAACTGTTTTTCGACGTTTGATATGTGTTAAGTCAACTCTGAATTCTTTCTTTGAGCCGCGTTCTGACACAACGGGGTCAAATGCACGTGCGTAAAGTGTCCGCACAGGCTAATCATTGAGGCGACACTTTCCGCCTAAACTGGATTTTCGCTAAGAGGAGACTTTATTGAAACAAAAAATATCACGACAGCGGAAAGTGTCGCCCCTGATAAACATGTGCGGACTGCACAGGCTCATCTGGGACGACACTTTACGCACATGCATTAACCCTTTGAGCGCTGGAACCGGATTTGAAGACCTTTGCAAACAGTTTGGATCCAGATGAGACGCCACAAAACTTGGCGTCTCATCAGGATCCAAACTGTTTGCTATTCTGATAGTATTCTTTAAAAAAAAAATCAAAGAAAATGCTAATTTTATAAATTTAGCAGACAACATGTTAGCAGACGACAAATTTCCCAGCATGCAAAGGGTTAAACTCCTTTGAGCGAGCGAGGCTCATGTGTATGTTACGTGTTCCAAGATTATATTTGAATAAATATAACTTGAGTGTCACATCGTTTCTATAAATGTTTCCGTTCAAATGAAGTCATCGTGTTCTTAGTCAGTGTTATATTTCTGCTTTTTATCTAGTGCATTGTGCAAAAAATAGTGTTTATTTAAATTAAGGGTTTCACGATGGCCTTAAAACGCTCACCTAAGTTCAATGTAGACCAATTATTGAAGACTTGGCCTGGTGACCTATTTTTTGACCCCACATGACCCAGATCAGAACGTGACTTTGAAATTGCAAAGATAAAAGAAAATAGCAGAATTGTGTCAATATTTAAATAAAATCTGACCAAGTTTCATCAATATTCAGTCATAAATAAGTGGTAGCAAGGGTGTTCTAGCATTTTGCCTGGTGACCTAGTTTTCAGATACACGTATGCCAGAATCAAACTGGGCATAGATAGTATCGAGATAAACATTCTGATTAAACTGAATAATTGTTCCTAGAAAGGTAACAAAGTTATTTATTTATTTTTAAACTGCTGACCAAGTTTTTGGACACGTGACCACGGCTCAAACTAGGCACAGATATTGTCAAGATCAACTTTCTTCCAAAGTTTCATCAAGATNTAAAATACGAAATAATTTCATTATTTTGGACTTTTTTCATAGCACAGTTTGCGTTTTAACAACAATTTAATCAAATGTTTTAAACAATATAATACTTCAACAATTTCGGTCATCCCGTGCTCGGAAGAACCTTTTAAACCGTTGGTTGAGGTAACACGGGATTAAGTGAAAATTAATGGGTCGTTGCCCGTTTCCTATGTAACGTGACAGATTTTGGAACAATACCATTTATCTCCCCTGAATACTTAGACAGTTTTCGGCTTTAATTCATAAAACTTAAAATAAAATAAGCTTCAACTTTAACTTGTACCCGCATGTGCAATAAAATCAGTTATGTTCACAAATTGTTTAATTATAAAGCGTTCGAGATATTCCTACTGTACTTAAAATGTGAAACTGCATGTAAAAACGCTTATACCAGAGACAGCCACACATTTAAAGAAAAAAATGGGTTTTTTTAACAAAAATATCTGTTCGATTCACGCCGCCCATGGGATTTGAACTCACGCTTACAAAATAGTGCACTTCCAAGCGAATCATGCGACACCCAAGTACCATTATCGACAGTGTGAATGTGTATATCAGAACGTTATACAAATTGCATTCATAACGATTTTGCCGTTTTGTTATTATGAAAATAAACATTTTGCTGAACTTTTATGAAAAGATAATGTTGTAACCGTTTAATAAATATTTTTTAAGAAATTTTATTTTTGAAAATAAAATGCCCTATAACCGTCGATATACTGGTTTAAAGGTATTTAATTACTAGGAGACTGCTCTAGTAGTCGCGTATAATCTTAAGACAAATGTACTAAATATTACCCTAAGGAGCTTTGTAAAAACAGGCCCTAGACTCACCCAGCGGGCGATCCGTCATTGCACGTGATGGAGTCGTTGGTCAGGAACTTCCGGCGCAGTTTCGGAACATCTCGGACTCCGCAGTCGTGAGAGCTCTGGGCTATCTCCTTCAGTGCTTTTATTAAACTGTCCGTCTTTCCAAGCTTTTCAAGCTGTTCAAAATCCAAATTGATGTCATTTGCGCTCCTGTGGTCATGTATTGAGTATGACGTCACCATGGCTAGTGCACATGTCGCGAAAATCCATAACAATCGTATGTCACTATCCAGCATTTTCTTAAGTAGCAATTTTCTGTTTTATATATCCTTGTGTCATTTTCTTTACATATATTTGAACGCTTTTTGCGAACTACAGGGTGAACATCTTATATAATAATGTGAAATAAAGCTCCCAAAATATGTAGTTAGCATCCACAGTTTTATAGGTACATCAAAGGTGTGTATCACATACTTTATCCAGCCGTTGTATGCAATTAAAAACCTTTCAGCGAAGCCAGTAACAGTTTTGTTTGTCTATCACTTAAACCTGTTAAAATAATATCATAATACATTTATTCAAATATATATATATATATAACTATATTGATTATTTTAGATTATTAAATTTAATATATCCCAAATATAATAATTATCATAATAATTATTATTATAATAATTATAATAATAATACTAATAATAACAATAATAATAATTGTAACTCAAACAATCATAAAATCGCCAAATGCTATTTAAAGCTTAATTACTTTAATAATATGTAATCCATGAACGTTTGCACTCTTCAATGGTTCTCTGATTTATAATAACACTATCAACTAATAATGAATGTAACGAGCTCGAAGCTTAAAGCCGCTTTAAACGCCTGTAAGCGTCCAAATCTACAAGTCGCAAATTATTCAAAACACGCCTTTTTTAATAAAGACCCAGTTATTTCTCCAATCTGCGCCGAACGTCGATTAAACGGTCTTTTTTTTAAATAACAAGAAATAGCCTAATGCATTCCCAACTAGCGTATTTTCTTCATCACAGGGTTCCGCCACCTTTCTTACAAACCAGTTCGACCAATTATGAATGATAAACGCCGCGCGTATTTTTATATGCACTGGCACGCTTTAAACATCAAAGAGCACTATTTACCTGTTGAACAGAGATTAAAGGCTGGCGTGATAGTAATCTTAACAGCGAGTAGTTTCCCCACGCGAGTGACATCGGTCCGTTATGCGTCCGATACTTGCGCGTCTCTCTATCAAATAAACGTACTTTAACATTCTGACAAACATCTGTAAGCTTTCTCGTTTTCTTTGATAGACAATCCGCGAGCAGGTCCGGTTGGATTGTCGTCGCTATCAAGACATTAACTATTCACGTACGATCGTTTACAGATGAACACACGAAACCAAAGGCTCAGAAAACAAAAATACAGCCAGTTTCGAATCCAAACCCTATCAAGAACGTGACATCCATCCATATACTACTTTAACTTGTGTCTTCCATACAACCAAAATTCCCGACTATTTAAGTGAACCGACAACGTTGTGAACAAATATCACTGACTACGACTGAACAACCAACACAAAACCCAAACTCCCGACTACCTAAATGTACCGGCAACGTTGTAAACATTAACGCTAACTAAAACTGAACAACCAATATACAACCAAATTTCCGACAAAAAAAGACTGAAAAAAAAACATTTCAAATGTACCCCAAAGAACATTACAAGCAACTTACAAATAACCAAAAAGGAAAGGCAATCTTTAAACCAACAGTAGAAACTACATAAAAAAAACAGTTTAGGACGGAAAGAAAATTAAAACCACAAAGTAACGGACAACTAAGGACCCGGACAAGCGAACAGCATGTGTACGCAAACATCACACGGACAATTGATTCTCTATGTCTTTTATTCATAACGCATCATAAAAATGTGTTAATTAACTGTAGGAATGACCGAGTTATGAATTTAATTCATCAATCGAATTTTAGTTATAAAGTTTCAATTGTAATTATGATTAAGGCTTTTAAATAGATTAACACTACTTGAAAACGTGGTATGAAACATAGAATACTTTCATCCTGAAGTTGATCAATACTTGAATCAAGTAGGTCGATTGCATTTTATGGGAAATAAATGTACAGCAGCACTGAATTCCTTATGGCAAAGTGCGAAACCTCATATTGAAATTTGTTTTAGGCAAATAACATCTTCACATTAGTTCCATTTCAATTTAATGAACGCTAAACGAACTTCAAAGTTTGGCAAATGACGGTGTACGTCTGCGCAAAAAAGCAAGTACAGTCGTTTTGTATTTCGTATCTTCAAAGTACGATGTTCGTGATCAAAGCAAGCCCCCTGTCAAATGCATACCCAAATCCGTTGGCACAGGATTTAAAAGATTTTTCCGATACTATAGTTGAAACAAAATTTCTCACTTGGCTATTGTTTTACAGACATCAAAGACCTTTTGGATTCCGGCGATTTTGCGGCCAACGTTCATCTATGATTCCGCTCTTAGATCTCGCTAGCAAACTAGTTCGTTTTAGTAACTTCCCGTCTGTTAACTACATCGCATCGTTAACGAACTAGTGACAGGTATCTAAAGCATGACAAACGCACGAGGAAACGATCCGCGGTAATGAGTCGCCAACTAGTAGGATACATTCCACACCGCAATAATTTTAGGTTACATCCCACTATGTGCACAGAATATGTATACATACATAGATACCTCTTCTGAGAAATGTGCGTGTATGTTTAATTGTAGTATCTTACTGTGAATATACTAGTTACTACTTTTGAGGGGTATTTATATAGCATTTTCAAATAACAATATGAGTACTAAAAGTGACCATTTATTAAAAAAAAATATTTATCGGTTCGTTCATTTCAAGTACATCGCATTAAGATAAATAACGATTTTAATTCAAATCACCTTAGTCCGTTTATATTGTAATAGCTTTATACAATAATGTTCCCAGAATAAAAACTATCCTTCACTGTAATACAACTAAATATCTCAAATAAAACATATACTTAACGGAAAATTATCACATCCACTCAAGTATTTGAGTAAAATACGTCTAAGGCATCTCTTACATCTTAAAAAAGCTTTCATTTTAATCTCGCGGTCGAAGTGGATAATTACAAACAACACGCAGACGATTGGGATGTTATTTTACAACACATATATAGAAAGTGCGTTATAACCAATAATTGAATCTGTGGGTCCACTCTAAACTAGTACATACCGTGACGTCACTTCTGGTCGTCTGTATACTTTGTCGCATAATGCATTGCAAATGTTTGCGATTTAACTACACCAGGAAATATTCTCGGCGTATTTTATAAGCGCTGGTCACTAACCTACGGTCGGTATGGGACTCGAACCCGGGATACTAGTTCGTTATTCTACCAAAGGACATATTGATTTAGTTCATAATAATAGAAGTGGGTATTTTATGTTGGAAATTGAAAATAGTTCGTCACAGTACCCATAATGCTTGGCGGTAACTTACGCAGGTCAGTCTGGGAGGCTTCAAACACTAATTCGTTGTTAACTAACTCAATTTACCGACGTGTAACAAACTTGACAAATGTTTCATAATTCAATTGTGTTTTCTGCCAAGTCAACGTAGAGAAGTGTGATAACTAACCGGGCTACGTTCTCAATGATCAATGATGACAACAGAGAAAACTCGGTTTGTCGATTCATTAAAATCACCTCCAACAGGGTGTCGGAAATATTTGCTGATAATAACTGTCAACGAAAGTGTGAGCGTTCATAATAAATGCATCTTCATTTCTAGGTTAAGGACCTCGGTTAGGTCACATCGCCATACGACATGTTAGTTAACGAGTGCGCTCTGTTTTCACCCTTTTATGCCTAGTGGACTCTCCCATCCTTCTAAATTGTATCAATTTATTTCCAAAATTAAAGATGTCTAGTATATTTATTTCTATATTTAGAATATTTCTTACAGAAATTCCTTTAAGCAAACAGCGCAGACCCTGATGAGACGCCGCATCATGCGGCGTCTCATCTGGGTCTACGCTGTTTGCCAAGGTCTTCTTCTAGACGCTAGGCATAAATGGGTTAATTATTTAAGAGGTACTTCTCTCATACTTTCTTGTTTTAAAATGAAAAATACAAGTTATCCTGTTGCTGTGGAAACCAACGGACATATGGATTTGGTCCATAATAAAAGACGTGTGTAACACTTTCATGTACACGATGGGAGGAGACACAAGCTAATAACGTGTTAGCTTGCTTTATTAACCGATTTGTCACAAACTGGACAGACGTTTCACAGCGTATTCGCAGCGTATTCGCATTTGTATTTTTGTACAATATAACATAGAGAAGTGCGATAACCAACGTGGCTACATGATCAATGAACTTGTTAACAACAGCGAACACGAGGTGTGGTCGATTCATTAAAATCACCACCAATAGGTTATCGGAAATATTTGCTGATAATAACTGTGAAAGCACGTTAGAGCGTTAATGATAAATACATCTTGTTTTTTTGAAAAGGAAACCACAATTTCAAATCGAAATAAGACATGGTAGTAAAAAAGTAATACATAAAGATTCAATTCTTCTCGTCCACTTCCTCGTGTATTTGTTTCGTTTGTTGTGGGAATTTTTTCCAGTTCGCTCCGTGTTAAGAGTATATATCGCTTTACTTTATAATTTAAATATGATTCATTCGGGGGAAAAACATACACAAAGTGTTTGGCATACAAGTTTTCAATAGGCACACGTACAATTTATAATATAAACAATAAAATTACGCTGCCAAAAATACGTTTGTTTCCCAGTTCATTTCCCAAAATAAGTTAGCACGGTAAGGATTGTGCTTTTTATATTTAAATGTTCAACTTGAAATTTCTTCATCTCAATAAAACATTTTAGTCAATATCTTGTAAACATGCGGCGAAAATTTCACAGGTTCAATCAACCATCAATTGAAAGTGCACGTAGTGTAAAACAAGCAGTTTTTAAAACAAGACAATGTTAAATTATTTAAAAATATATATATAATTAAAAACAAGATCAAGCTTTTGTCAATAGGGGTATATTTTATTAAATTCGCCGATCTTTGATGAATGCAGACAGTCGAAAGTTCTAGTCCATGTGTACTTGATATTGAAATGGACGGTCCGTAACAGACGGTTTGCAAGAGCAACGGACTCCAAAAATCAATGAAAGCAGCCCCGTGGCAGCTTCACAATCATCAGAAATAAGGGTTATTGCGTTTAATATACAACGATTAAACTAAAATTGTTCAAATCCACCAATATAACACATATGAACCTCGCTCTGTGAAAAGAGGGTTTGATGCATTTGCGTAAAGTGTCGTCCCATATAAGCCTGTGCAGTCCGCACAGGCTTATCATGGATTACACTTTCCGCTCTTGTTGTATTTTTCGCTGAAAGGAAGACTCTTCTTACTGAAAAAGAGTTAAGGAGGAAAGTGTCGTTCCTGATTAGCCTGTGCGGACTGGACTGCACAGGCTAATCTGGGACAACACTTTATGCACATGCATTAAACCCCTTTTTCCCACTGCGAGGCTCATATATAACAACACATATCATGTTGAAGGTTAATACGAGGTTACTCATTCTCGTTGGGAATAACGACTGAACGAGTTAACCCTTTGAGTACTGGAACCGGATTTTGAAGGCCTTTGCAAACAGTTTGGATCCAGATGAGACGCCACAGAACGTGGCGTCCATCAGGATCCAAACTGTTTGCTATTCTGATAGTATTTTTTTTTAAATCGAAGAAAATGCTAATTTTAGAAATTTAGCAGACAACATTTTAGCAGACGACAAATTTCCCAGCATGCAAAGGGTTAAACCGTATCACTGGATTCTTAATACGTGTATCAGCTTTCCCGATACCTTCCTTTGTGCGCGCGATGTGTGGCCCAATTCAAATACCTGAGTTTATTTCGTATTGACATTGTCTTTACATTAATTTAAGTGCTTCGTAGAGCTCATTGATGAAATTGCGAGCCGAGCTTATCAAAACAATCGCGAAAATAAACTATTATGCCTACATCAGCGACTTGCAAATCTGGTCGGCGAATCTCCGAGGAATGAAGAAAGAGGAGAGTGCTCATAGTTCATATACAATATACATATATAACTATTATAAGTATTCAACTTGAAGGTCTAAAACGGGCTATCAGCATTCAAGCTACATATATGATTATATGTTGTATTTTATTTTCGTTCTCACTATGAATTGGCACAATGTAATATTATAATAGATTTATATTATGGTCAAGATGAGTATACTCGTACACATGTACACTAAAGTACAAAGATAAAAGGTGTAACATTATGACATTTTCGAAAATGAACGTATAAACTGCAAGTACATCGAGTAAATGGAACTATTGATATCATTTTATTAACTGGGAAATGCATTGTACACAAGTTCACTTTTACATAAGTTTCTGACACGAATTTAGACTTACTTTAGTGCCTGAAAATAAACTGCTGGAACCATATGAACCTCGCTCTGTGAAAAGGGGGGTTTAATGCATGTGCGTTAAGTGTCGTCCCAGATTAGCCTGTGCAGTGCCTAATCATGTGCGACACTTTCCACATAAAAATATCACAAAAGCGTAAAGCGTCTTCCCTGATTAGCCCGTGCGGACTGCACATGCTAATCCGGGACGACACTTTACGCACATGCATTAAACCCCCTTTTCACAGAGTGAGGCTCATATATGATATATAAAGGTCGGCACATCATGTTCAATTAACCTAGTTGCATTTCCTTAGCAAGGTTACTGTCCTGAGAAAGCTCAGCATGGGAGCCATGTAGTAGTAAAGTAAGACCGAGTCATGTTAGTACGATGAATCTGTTTTCTGACAGGAACGTCTGCATCAGTCTTACGTGCATTATATCGCCCCATGGGTGTAACAAGAATAAACGGCACATGGTACCTTTTTGCACTAAGGGGGCGATATAGGTGCATGATAAAGTCCCCATGTACAGTTTTGTAACATAGAATCGGTTGAACACAAGTGCAGATTTAAGATGATCAAGAACAACATACAAATGTATATGAAAGTAAAACATGAAAACAAATGTAAAAAAAAAACTAAATTGTAAAATACGACTTAGCAAATGCATGTTATGTTGTGAATGAACAATAAAGACAAAAACCGCATCTCTCAAAGAAAGATCTTCACGTGCCTGTGAGTGATGCTCGCACAAGCCCGTGCGTAATAACCCACTTTGTAGATAATGACGATTCAACAATCAAAGTCAAATGAAAACAAATGAATCATAATGTCTGTGAAACCACAGTTGTTTTACATCAAAGGATTTTTTTATCAACTATTCGATTAAAAATCGTCCGTTTTTTATCCTTCTTTTACACGATCCTTCCTTGCGACTATTACAAATTTGAAATTTCGCGAATCAGGATAGGGTAAATGCCTTTAACGAAGCGATTAATTAACGTCGGCTCGATTCTTCGGATTGGAATTTAAGAATCCATAAAACTCTTGTACCAATTAAAACAGATAGAAAACAGAGTGCAGTTAAAGTCTGACTGTCGGAACAAAACAGACACAAACAGCACCGAAATGACATGCTGTCTTTGTTTTCTCTAACAGTTTTAATTAATATAATCACCGTCGGAGTATTTTAATGTACATACGTATCCATTTCGGAAGGAATATAATCAAAAGGCTTTTATGAAAACACAATACCACTGTCTTAATTATTGTTTGCTTTGATCAGTACGACTGGGGCAATAATATCGTAGTATTAATGTCTCACGGAATCATCCAACAAACATCGGAGTTGTTCTATGCGCAATTTCACGCATGATGTGCATCTATCATAATAACGTCGTAAGATATTCTTGGAGGGTCCATGTATCTCTATTTCTGTAGATGCGAGACTAACGAATGGAGTCTAATATACGTCTAAAATATACGAGTATCATACGACGCTTCGTGAAAACGCGTGTAAGGTAGTATCTTCGAGTACCCCGCTTTTTACTAAGATATGTTTAATACTTTATTGTTGTATGTAACGTACATGTATCACTTAAATATTGCATGTAACGTACATATACACCTTCAAATATGACGTTATAATAACGCATCTAACGTAGTATAATTTCAGAATAACGCGTCTAACGTAGTAAAGTTTCAGAATAACGCATCTTACGTAGTATAGTTTCAGAATAACGCGTCTAACGTAGTATATTTTCAGAATAACGCGTCTAACGTAGTATAGTTTCAGAATAACGCTTCTTACGTAGTATAGTTTCAGAATAACGCGTCTTACGTAGAATGGTTTCAGAATAACGCGTCTAACGTAGTATAGTTTCAGAATAATGCGTCTAACGTAGAATTTGTTTCAGAATAACGCGTCCAACGTAGTATAGTTTCAGAATAACGCGTCTAACCTAGTATAGTTTCAGAATAACGCATCTAACGTAGTATAGTTTCAGAATAATGCTTCTTACGTAGAGTAGTTCAGAATAACGCGTCTAATGTAGAATAGTTTCAGAATAACGCGTCTAACGAAGTATAGTTTCAGAATAACGCATCTAAAATATTCTAGTTCCAGAAAAACGCTTCTTACGTAGTATAGTTTCAGAATAACGCGTCTAACGTAGTATAGATTCAGAATAACGCGTCTAACGAAGAATAGTTTCAGAATAACGCATCTTACGTAGTAAAGTTCAGAATAACGCATCTAACGTAGTATAATTTCAAAATAACGCATGTAACGTAGTATAGTTTCAGAATGTCGCGTCTAACGTAGTATAGTTTCAGAAAAAAACGCATCTCACGAAGTATAGTTTCAGAATAACGCTTCTTACGTAGTATAGTTTCAGAATAACGCGTGTTACGTGGTATAGTTTCAGAATAACGCATCTAACGTAGTATGGTTTCAGAATAACGCGTCTAACGTAGTATAGTTTCAGAATAACGCTTCTTACGTAGTATAGTTTCAGAATAACGCGTCTTACGTAGTATAGTTTCAGAATAACGCGTCTTACGTAGTATAGTTTCATAATAACGCGTCTAACGTAGTATAGTTTCAGAATAACGCGTCTTACGTAGTATAGTTTTAGAATAACGCGTCTAACGTAGTATAGTTTCAGAAAAACGCGTCTCACGTAGTATTGTTTCAGAAAAACGCGTGTTACGTAGTATTATTTCAGAATATAGCGTCTAACTTTTTGTAGTTTCAGAAAAACGCGTCTCACGTAGTATTGTTTCAGAAAAACGCGTGTTACGTAGTATTATTTCAGAATATAGCGTCTAACTTTTTGTAGTTTCAGAATAACGCGTCTTACGTGTTGTAGTTTCATAGTAACGCGTCTAACGTATTGAAGTTTCATTATAACTTGTCTAACGTAGTATTGTTTTAGAATATCGTATGTTACGTAGTAAGCTTATATGTATCCGCTGTTACTCACCGTAGTATCGCTTCTCATTAAAGCGTAAAACGTAGCATCGCGTAATTAGTCCATGAGGTGTCGCTTCTCAGTGCAGCTTTATACGTAATATCGCTTTTCAATATCGCATAAGTAAAAAAAAAAAAAACTGTTTTCGACTTACTTTAACAAAAAAATGTAAAACAAATACATGTAGATAATTAAAAGAAAAAAATTATAAAAAAATCCACTTTTTTTTGTTTTTTGTTTTTTGATGGGAGGATGGTTCCAACTAATGCCGAATGCCTGTGAAAATAAGAAGTTTCGCTTTTCAGCATTATGTTAAATTTATGTTCAATTTATCATCATGTTGACTGCAGTTTCTCTTTTCAGTATCGAGTGTTACGTAGAATCGATTCCCAGTTCATGGCGCATCTCTCCAGATTATCGCGTTACGTATGGTCAGTTTTGAGTGTTACTTAGTATCGCGTTTTAGTTTTGAGTGGTACGTAGTATCGCGTTTTAGTTTTGAGTGTTAAGTAGAATCGCGCATTACACAGTTGATGCGTTGAGTGTTGTGTGTGCAACCCAGCCAGAAAAAAAACCCGACCACAATGGGAATTGAACCTGGGACCTCCCGGTTCCAAATCAGGCAGACGCTCTACCGCGTCGCTATGAAAACTAGCTCCTATAGCAAGACAGTATAAGTTCTCCTTATACCGAGCCCTGCTTCACACACCCCCTGCAATTGTGAAATTCTTACACAAATTTCCAACCGCCACGACATCTTTGGGACGTCTTACGTTGGGCGCCAATGTAACCCAGTCAGAAAAATCCCCGACCACAATGGGGATTGAACCCGGGACCTCCCGGTTCTAAATCAGGCTCCTATAGCAAGGAAGTATAAGTTCTCGTTCTACCGAGCCCTGCTACATGTGTAATGCAGGATCGCTTAAAAATATCGAGTTTTATATAGAGTAGATATTGAAGCATCACGTTTTCATTCAGAAAAATATATATACAATTCATTTGTTATTAATTAATTCTATTTTTAATCCCTCAAAAATATTGCCTATTATAAAATAACCGTCGCTTGTGGATTGAACATGAAAGTGTTTTTTCTAGGGAGAAGTAAATTTCTAAATAATATTAATTATATTTCCCTTCCGTCATGTTAGTCAGCTATTCTATTTCATAGAACCATTTAGCTTTCACTTATTTAAGATACAAAGTTAAGAGACTTTCCTTAAGTTGACAACGGCGTGCCGCGCAGACTGGAATCTATCTAATACCCATTAGAGAGTGGTAAATTATGCTCAACACAATAGCATACCCCACCCGCGTCCCCCAGCCCAGTAATCGAGTCCAAAATGTTGATACTTTTCCCGCATAATGAGGCCGCAATAAGCATCTTGCGAAGATCGTATTGTTATTTAAGCCTTTGATCTATCCGGGTGCGAGGTATACATCAAAGCTGTCTCCTGAGACGTGTCAGTTTAAATGAATATGAAGCGAAAGTTAGGAAGGCGGGAACAGGGCTTTATTTGTGAAATTCTATTGCATCCTATCTAAGCTGGAATGACACTCAAAGTTGCGCGTGCCGCTTTGTTGACATTATGTTAAATAAACACGAGTGGGAACGAAAACAAACGAGCGAAATGTTAGCTACGTGCGTTAAAGCTATTAGTGCACACGTTTTCAAACGCAGCTTCTTCGGTGTTTAAATATGTAATTGTCCTCAAAACAAACAAACAGGCAATCGAATACGGTGGCTGGTTTCTGCTTATTTTGTTCTGACTTGTTGGAACGGCGGCAACACGACAACCTGCCAGAACGACAAATATACTCCGTTGATAAGAACAAAATGGAGGTACTTGTCGTTTTTGGTGCGACTTTCAAACCAGCAAGAACGCAAGAAAGACAAATCAGAGCCGCTAGCACGAAAAGTTTCTTCCCGCGAGAATTGCAACACGACAAATGAATCCCTCTTGATTTCGTCCATTTTCGTCTTGTTGAAGCCTCTGAGTTTTTGGCGTATTGGCGGGTTGGAAAGTCGACAACACGACATCACTCAATAACGACAACTACCTATATTTGTGTTAAGGCCGGTATATTTGTCCATCTGACGTACTGTTTTTTTTACCCCCCCCCCCTTCAAATCCGTCAACACTCAAACATCAGCCAACATAATATAATATAATTTGTAATGTCACGTAAATGACGCTTATACAAATCGAGGTTTTGAGCGAAATTCTTCGTTGTTTTTAAATGTTCTTAAGACAGGATATATTTTTACCGTATTACTTTTATTGTCTTCTGCTTTATAAAAATTATATACAGAGTGTTTGCGTGGTAGTTTTCTTGCAGTTTATAGTTAAAAAATATATTCTTGAATGTAGGCATGTTTCATATTTATTTACATCGGAAAGTACCACAGTAGTCCAACTTGTTGGCGCTCTCAAATATTACGCTACTTTTTATATGGGTAATATTTGGAGCGTACAACGGGGGAAAGACCAAAACAATGGTGGAAAGTTTTCCTTCTTTGTCTATATTGTTGCGCAAGGATTTTGTGCGCAACATTCAAGCCCCGATATCAGACAGTTAATAGCAACGGATTGCAATAATATTTACATACCTGTGTAGATAATTCATTTCTCGATAATATTCCATAAGAATTATGTAATGACACTTTGAATTTTGCACGTCTGAGCAATTTAAATCAAACCACTATTCAAAATTTCAATTTCTCTCGATTCGTCCGCTGTGTATCTATCTATCGAGAACGCAGCATCGATGTAAACCATCGGTTTTAAATGTGAAGAATAAACGACGGAAAACACAGTTTGCGTTCGTCTGTTGTGAGCGCAGAGCGTTATATAGTAAAGCGATGTTATTATACTTTTCTGGAGTAATTGAGCATTGTTGTTTTTTTCTGAAGTGACAATTACAAATTTGCAAGTTCTGAAATAAATAACATCTTTTATTTGTATACGGTACATAAATAATAGTCATACAGATCGTACAGTATACCATCCTATGTAACGTAGAATGTAAGAAACGTAGAAACGATGAAATTTATTATCATTTCAGTTTTGTGGAATAACATATAATTTTATAACTATTTGTCACATGTTCCAATTAAAAAAACGACAGTAAACGTGCGCATATTCATTCCGAATTCACTCGCTGATGAATTGCTTATATGACATTAACATTAAAGACAAATAACGCGTACACGTTACACTGTAGTGTCGACAATCCGCATTTTTCTGATTGGTTGATATTTAAATCTGTTTCAAAACATGGCGTGAGGTTAGTAATTGTGTTGCGATTTAAGCAGACGTTTAACTCAAGAATTATTGCCTTTCTAACTTCAATTCGACGATTTTTGACGTAAAGATGGACTTATGAACTAAAACTTAATGAGTTGGTAATGTTATTTTGCAATTTTAAGCATATTGGTGAAAATTAAAACTTTCTGGTTTCCACCACGTAATTGGTCCTTGGCCGATAAGACGTTCCAAAGAATTAAGCCCATATAAAAAGTATCTCTAAATTCTTTGCACGTCTTATAAATACGACAAGTACCACAGCGACATCGTTGTATCAAAGCACAATTCTTAGCTAAGCAACAGCGCATCGCATTTAGTGCACTTTTTAATATGGACTTAACGCATGTATTCAAACCCGCTTAGAAATTGATATGTGCAAGTAGGGCTTTGTGAAATGTCAAATATGGATCGGGTTTTCCGCGAAATGGCATGACATGTTCTGATATTTATTGGTGTGAAGGCCAATGACTATCTATGCCATAACGTACAAAAACGAAGTACTAGTAAACTATCGTTCATTACAATCTACGACAACACAGACGTATTTGTACAAGGCGAAATGCAAAAACAAACTTTAACAGTGTTCGCTCTTTTTTTCAGATTGATGCTGTGGAACTTTATTACATCGCCTGTGTGGTTAAATAATACATTACCGGTGAACTGAATTTGCCGAATATTTGGACGATACGTGAAACTGAGTACACACTTTTAAAACGTATATAGCGGTTTATATAAATATCTAAAAACGTAAACAGTAAAAACAGACATTTCTGTTATCACGCAAGAATAAACCAAACCTTGCATCAGGCGTATAACACAATACCGGGTGTATGTAGACACGACACAATACCGGTCGTATGTACACACGACACAATACCAGTAGTATAAAGACATAACACAATACCGGTCGTATGTAGACACGACAAAATACTGGTAGTATGTAGACACGACACAATACCGGTCGTATGTAGACACGACAAAATACTTGTAGTATGTAGACACGACACAATACCAGTAGTATATAGACACGACACAATACTGGTAGTATGTTGACACGACAAAATACCGGTCGTATGTAGACACGACACAATACCAGTAGTATATAGACACGACACAATACTGTTAGAATGTAGAAACGATACAATACCGGTCGTATGTAGACACGACACAATACCAGTAGTATATACACACGACACAATACCGGTCGTATGTAGACACTACAAAAGACTGGTAGTATGTAGACACGACACAATACCGGTCGTATGTAGACACGACAAAATACTGGTAGTATGTAGACACGACACAATACTGGTAGTATATAGACACGACACAATAATGGTAGTATGTTGACACGACAAAATACTGGTAGTATGTAGACACGACACAATACCAGTAGTATATAGACACGACACAATACTGGTAGTATGTAGACACGACAAAATACTGGTAGTATTTAGACACGACACAATACCGGTCGTATGTAGACACGACAAAATACTGGCAGTATGTAGACACGACACAATAACAGTAGTATATAGACACGACACAATACTGGTAGTATGTAGACACGACAAAATACTGGTAGTATGTAGACACGACACAATACCGGTCGTATGTAGACACGACACAATACCGGTAGTATGTAGACACGACACAATACCGGTCGTATGTAGACAGGACACAATACCAGTAGTATATAGACACGACACAATACTGGTAGTATGTAGACACGACACAATACTGGTAGTATGTAGACACGACACAATACTGGTAGTATGTAGACACGACACAATACTGGTAGTATGTAGACACGACACAATACTGGTAGTATGTAGACACGACACAATACTGGTAGTATGTAGACACGACACAATACTGGTAGTATGTAGACACGACACAATACTGGTAGTATGTAGACACGACACAATACTGGTAGTATGTAGACACGACACAATACTGGTAGTATGTAGACACGACACAATACTGGTAGTATGTAGACACGACACAATACTGGTAGTATGTAGACACGACACAATACTGGTAGTATGTAGACACGACACAATACTGGTAGTATGTAGACACGACACAATACTGGTAGTATGTAGACACGACACAATACTGGTAGTATGTAGACACGACACAATACTGGTAGTATGTAGACACGACACAATACTGGTAGTATGTAGACACGACACAATACTGGTAGTATGTAGACACGACACAATACTGGTAGTATGTAGACACGACACAATACTGGTAGTATGTAGACACGACACAATACTGGTAGTATGTAGACACGACACAATACTGGTAGTATGTAGACACGACACAATACTGGTAGTATGTAGACACGACACAATACTGGTAGTATGTAGACACGACACAATACTGGTAGTATGTAGACACGACACAATACTGGTAGTATGTAGACACGACACAATACTGGTAGTATGTAGACACGACACAATACTGGTAGTATGTAGACACGACACAATACTGGTAGTATGTAGACACGACACAATACTGGTAGTATGTAGACACGACACAATACTGGTAGTATGTAGACACGACACAATACTGGTAGTATGTAGACACGACACAATACTGGTAGTATGTAGACACGACACAATACTGGTAGTATGTAGACACGACACAATACTGGTAGTATGTAGACACGACACAATACTGGTAGTATGTAGACACGACACAATACTGGTAGTATGTAGACACGACACAATACTGGTAGTATGTAGACACGACACAATACTGGTAGTATGTAGACACGACACAATACTGGTAGTATGTAGACACGACACAATACTGGTAGTATGTAGACACGACACAATACTGGTAGTATGTAGACACGACACAATACTGGTAGTATGTAGACACGACACAATACTGGTAGTATGTAGACACGACACAATACTGGTAGTATGTAGACACGACACAATACTGGTAGTATGTAGACACGACACAATACTGGTAGTATGTAGACACGACACAATACTGGTAGTATGTAGACACGACACAATACTGGTAGTATGTAGACACGACACAATACTGGTAGTATGTAGACACGACACAATACTGGTAGTATGTAGACACGACACAATACTGGTAGTATGTAGACACGACACAATACTGGTAGTATGTAGACACGACACAATACTGGTAGTATGTAGACACGACACAATACTGGTAGTATGTAGACACGACACAATACTGGTAGTATGTAGACACGACACAATACTGGTAGTATGTAGACACGACACAATACTGGTAGTATGTAGACACGACACAATACTGGTAGTATGTAGACACGACACAATACCGGTAGTATGTAGACACGACACATTACTGGTAGTATGTAGACAGGACACAATACTGGTAGTATGTAGACACGACACAATACTGGTAGTATGTAGACACGACACAATACCAGTAGTATGTAAACACGACACAATACCGGTAGTATATAGACAGGACACAATACCGGTAGTATGTAGACACGACACATTACTGGTAGTATGTAGACAGGACACAATACTGGTAGTATGTAGACACGACACAATACCGGTAGCATGTAGACACGACACAATACCGGTAGTATGAAGACACGACACAATACTGGTAATATGGAGTAACAAAATAATACTGGTAGTATGTAGAAATAATCAAATGACGGGACGCGCCAATGTCAATTGCGTATGAGGCAATTGTCGCAGCGCTCAATTTTGACAGTCGTGTTAGTCAATCGAGGCGATGCAATATTGTGATAGGTGTATTAGGCAATCGACGCGGTGCAATATTGTGACTGGCGTATGAGTAAATTGACGCGATGCAATATTGTGACAGGCGTATTAGTCAATCGACGCAATGCAATATTGTGACTGGCGTATTAGTCAATCGACGCGATGCAAAAATTGTGACTGGCGTATTAGTTAATCGACGCGATGCAATATTGTGACATGCGTATTAGTCAATCGACGCGATGCAATATTGTGACCGGCTTGTTAGTCAATCGACTCGATGCAATATTGTGACTGGCGTATTAGTTAATGGACGCGATGCAAAATTGTGATTGGCGTATTAGTTAATCGATGCGATGCAATATTGTGATAGGCGTATAAGGCGATCGACGCGATGCAAAATTGTGTCTGGCGTATTCGGCGATCGACGCGATGCAATATTGTGATTGGCGTATTAGGCAATCAACGCGATGCAATATTGTGATAGGCGTATTAGGCGATCGACGCGATGCAATATTGTGATGGGCGTATTAGGCAATTGACGCGATCCAATATTTTGACTGGCGTATAACGCGATCGACGCGATGCAATATTGTGAAAGGCGTATTAGGCAATCAACGCGATGTAATAGTGTGATAGGCGTATTAGGCAATCAACGCAATGCAATATTGTGATATGCGAAGTAGGCAATCAACGCGATGCAATATTGTGATACGCGTATAAGGCGATCGACGCGATGCAATATTGTGATAGGCGTATTAGGCGATCGACGCGAAACTGCCACAGTCGTTTAAGCGCTTTTACGCGACTAACAGTTGTCAAGAGCGTATAAGACTATCGACGTGAGACATAATTTTCATAGCCGCATACTGCAAACGACGCGACGCAGTTATTGTCACATGCGTGTTTAAGCATTCGATGCGACGGACAATTGCCAACGGCGTATTATTGAAATCGATGTCATTCGTATAAGTCTTATAACGTATATTATTGTTTTCACAAATCAATCGCGTTTGTATTAGTCAGTCGACTCGTACGTGTTCCCCGCTCCCCGTTAGGTCTACTCTCCCGACCGGTGCGCTAGGCTTATCACTGTTGAAGTCGCGCAGACTCTACGTTGGGGGCGGGCACTTCGATCAAGGCATAATCAGGGTCAAACAACAAACACTCCGAAGAGATTAAAGAGGCGATTTGCGTTATTCAAAGACTGTGAAGATCAATTAACATCAAAGACGCCAGTTAAGTGTATTGGCTGAAGTGGCATACAATTACCCGTACGAGTGAAGTCTAATAATCATTATTTACATAGCTAAGTAGAAAGGGACGGCGTGTTGAAAGTCAAACTTTGACCCATTCTGCAGCCTTTGAATTAAAGCCAAAACGCTCGACTCGTAGACAAGTCAGGTAGGTATACAAGTATAACTGGAGGCGGGAGCGACTAATTCATGTAGATCTTTCGATCCAGTTTCCCTTTGATCTTGCTAATACTAATTGGCGTTTGTGTTTGCCGTGTGATGTTGTTAAAACAATTACACCGTTTTGCGGTCAGGTACGAAATTCAAGCTATTATCAAACGATCAAACGAACTGCTAACTTGTCGAGTGACCCATGACGTTTGCATGTAAACAAGGAGTGTAGACTGTACGTAAAAGTGGTTGATCTTAATAATAAAAACACAAGCGAAAATAACATGACGTACACCAGTATGTTTATCTTGTCGTAAGAGTTTGTTGGTTGTTGTAGTTTTTTTAACAAACATTTCCCAAATGTACTTGGATACATAAGTAAACAAGGAAATGGTGAGAATGACACGTTAGAGTACACGATGTAAATACTTCTCTACTAACCTTTTTAACATAAATATTTATATAAAACCGAATTCAGCTCAGCGTTCAAAATTATGCAATCGTCAGTATAATTGCATAGACAAGTTTTTGCTTGACACATTTTCGACGTATACGTGCCTTGTATCGTGCTTATTGGCAGTCCCTAACTTAATTTCTGAAAGTCGCGCTCTGTGTACCGGGGTAATCGCGAATAAAAACTCGCACTATAATTACCTGCTATTAACATTTTAACTTAATTACCCCTGCGTACATCAAATGTAACACCTGTAGAAAATTCGTACGCTCGCTGCATGCACACGGGACCTTGCCACGCGTTTGTGAAAACCAAGCCGCACGTGGCAAAAGACAATAATCTCTATTAAAATCTTAGTGGGATGATGATTGTTAATCTACAGGGGGGCTATAAATCACTAAAATTTAAAATACCGAAACGAGCAACAGTCCGTGTGCTTCGAACCTCCATTCTTCGTCCGTAGCTATCCCACCCCATTCGAAGGATCAAACAAGTTTAGTTTAGAGATTAATGTCTATTGCACAGTAAATACACGCCGTGGTGGTTTGAAACAAGGGTATCGGATGTCAAAACCGTTTACAGGGATCATTCATTCTCAAGCAAAGGTGGCGACTTTGGTGTCGTCAGTGTCTTTAATTAAAGGGTATAAATGTTATACATTAGCGATAATGCGCCTTTACGGTGTTATTCTAACAGGTTGATGTTCAACCCTGATTAAGGCTACGGCAATGAGGAGTCAAGTGGATTTGTATGTTAGAGCGGTTCACTCACCCATCCGATGTCCTTGTATGGCTGAAATGTTTTATAAATATTCTCGAACAATGGGATGACTGATAAAGAAATGCTAGCGGTTATGAAACGAACAGGCAACAAGAGGATTTTTGCTTTTAGCAAGGGAATTCTCTTTTAGCGAGGGAATTAACACAAGAGAAATAGTTCGAACATATCACCGACCGACAGAAGGACTGACCCACAGACCAAACGAACTGACATATGACGGTTACGGAGAAAAAAAGGCGCGATTTTGAAGTTTTAAAGCAAATCTTCAAAATGATAAAGATTCTTTTGTAAACAAGAGCCCAACATTTTAAGTATTGCTGCACTATGAATGTTCAAATGAGGCAAAGTACTTTAAAACGAATTCTAGTGTTTTTATAAGCAGGGCTAAGTTTTATATATGCGTTACCATTTTTATCTTAAGGACAATTATGGTAAATGAAAACTATCGGCCTATTTCAAATGAAAGGGAAACACGGGGATCGGAGAGAGCGTCGTTGTAATTCACATTTTATTGGGATTGTATTCCCAGTTACAGCCTTCAACAAGCACGCACGGGGCGGACAAGTTAATTACTCAAATTAGTAAATGGAATAGTACATTTAAGATATAGACGATAATCTACGAACTATAAATCGTTGTCAATCAACGCTGAGACATGCGATGTTCCAAATATATCACTGCGGCCAAGTCGGGGCACTTATCATCAACTAACATCTCCCTTAATTCAATAATTGATTATCAGAGAATTACACGCGGTAGGTCTTAGCCGCGTTCGCAGGTGAACGAATAATTGTACTTGATACTCCTCGCAGATTATGTCTCACGTTAATAACTCGGCGAAAACAGATGAGATTCGTCACACGAAAGCCTGTATATTTCATTAAATAAATGCGATTCGGTCGATGCGGGCCATTGTCTTAAATTTTCGGGTTTGGTCTCGCGGAATGACGTCACGCATATAATTCAGTTGGACAGGCGCTACAGAGGATGTTTGCGGTCTGTAAAGATAATAAACCAGCCCTCGTCTTTTGAATGTGTTATCATTCTGAAGAGATTGAACGGCGATACTGTTAAGTTACAATGAACCAGATTTTGCTGTTTAACCGCATGCAGCAGCCATTTGGGTGAGACAGAATCCATCGATCTGTACGAGTCGCGTTCTGATAAAACTGGGCATAATGCATGTGCGTAAAGTGGCGTCCCAGATTAGCCTGTGCTGTACGCTGTACGCACAGGCTAATCAGGGACGACACTTTCCGCCTTAATTGGATTTTTGCTAAGAAGAGACTTCATTTAAACGAAAAATGTCATAAAAGCGGAAAGACTGCACAGGCTAATCTGGGACGACACTTTACGCACATGCATTATGCCAAGTTTTCTCAGAACACGACTCATACGGTCATTGAATGCTTTGGCCGCCAACATGCTACAGCGGCTGTGCTGAATTCTTTACAAATAATAATTCTGAATTGACCTCATAGCGACTTAAATACAAAAGCAATATCGTTGTAATTTGTCAACTACTAATTCGGTTATCTTTTATTCATATTAGCATTTTATGAAAAGCTTATAGCAAAGAAAGCTGAAAAATTACTACAGTTCTATTATATGTATTTTAGTTCGATTGCATCGAAAGCTTATTGAAAAGTTCTCGAGTCCGTTTCCTGGGTAGATCCAGTATTTTGTGTCTTTGGGAGGGAGAGAACTAAAGAACGTTCCAACAGTGGGAATCGAACCCATGAATTTTCGGTCGCTGGGCGGACACCATATCCACTACATCACGGCGACGTTTCATGTTTATTTTTGTTTAAGAATTACATTTATTTGCCACGTATTTTATAATTTTATAAAGTTGATTCTTAGAACTAGACTTAAATTGATTGCTATGTGAAAATATAATTATCCTTAATATAATGTTTATAAATGGAAATATAATTATTTCCTCCAGTGTTGTTTTGATTTCAGACAGGAATGTCTTCTCAACTCCCTGAATTAAAGAAAATGCTAAAAGCGCTGTTTAGACGCATTAACCCATTTATGCCTAGTGGACTCTCCCATCCCTCTAAATTGGATCAATTTATTTCCAAAATTAGGGATGTCTAGTATATTTATTTCTATATTTACAATATATCTTACAGAAAAAAATCTTTAAGCAAACAGCGCAGACCATGATGAGACGCCGCATCATGCGGCGTCTCATCTGGATCTACGCTGTTTGCCAAGGTCTTTTTTTTATAGACGCTAGGCATAAATGGGTTAAAGGTACCCAGAGATTGTGCAGAAAGGAAGAAAGCTGAGGAATTTGCCAGAAAACGTGAAGGAAAGAAACGCCAAAAAGCTACATATACCAAGAAGAAGAAACCGTTCGGGGAAAAAAACAAAGACAAGAGAAGAAAATTATGAAACAAAAGAGCCTCGTTATGGGAAAACGAAGATTAATGCCTGTGCTTAAAGTATTGTCAAAGATTAGTATGTGCAGTCCGCACATGCTACTTAGGACACTTTCCGTCTAGAGTGGGTTTTCGTTTAGAAGATACTTCCTTTAAACGAAAAATTACATAAACGCGGAAAGTGTCGTCCCTGATTAGCCTGTGCGGACTGCTACACTGTACGCACATGCATTAAACCCCGTTTTCCCAGAGTAAGGCTCAAATTAAATCGACGACAGAAAAAAAATAAACTAATGAGAAGCGACTACTTTTCTGACTCAGAAGATGACGCAAATATTTTTCTCATTAGCGATGACAAAGAAGACTCCTTTGAGGAATGTGATGCATGTCCAAGGTGCAAGCGAGCGATTGGTAGTCCAGTTCACTGGATACCATGTGACATTTGTGCATTAGGTTGGCATCAAATGATTTTTTTCTCCTTGATGATAAATGAAGAAACGATGTTGACTTCACCTGTCCAGACTGTTTTAGTTTCTTAAGTCAGTAATATTTGGTCGATAGCATAACAACATAAATGAGATATCTTATTTACAAAATGATGTAACATTTCGAAAAAAATTAATATTGTATTCATTTAAAGTAATTTTCTGATATTGGTCGTTTCATTTTAAGTTGTACTGTAATTTTCAATTATCCAGTTTACTTTATTGCTTACTTATATGTGCTGTGAATGAATCATTTAAATAAGCATGAAAGAACATTTTGTGTAAGTGAAGCAATTCTAAAAAAAAAAGTGTGAGGGTGCAGAAAATTGCAGAATGTGCTGGCAATAGGATATATACCCTACCTCAAATGAAACATATTTACAGCTGATATTTTAAGAAACGTCTACAAGCATGTAAGCAAAATGCTATAGAGCTATTGATGCCACTATTGACGGCGCTGGTTTTTATAAAGATCAATTTTGTTATCGGCTAATCTAAAATGCATCTTTAAGTGCCGATAATAGGTGTGTCTAGTTTAATCAAATATGGTATGAAAGGACAACTCGTGGCAGATCCAACATCCATATCCTATACAGTGGTCTCCCTTATGTACTTACCACTCGTCGGGGATCATTTTCACTTGACATAACAAATGAGTCGCGTTCTGAGAAAATGGGGTTTAATGCATTTGCGTAAAGTGTCGTCCCAGATTAGCCTGTGCAATCCGCACAGGCTATTCAGGGACGAAACTTTCCGCTGTTAGGATAGGTTCCGTTTAAAGAAAGTCTCTTCTTAGAAAAATCCATTTAGGCGCAAAGTGTCGTGCCTGATAAGCCTGTGCTTATCACAGGCTAATCTGAGTCGACACTTTACACGCATGCACACATCTTCGGATATTCCAAATAGCAGCATCCCACATGAACAAACAACATTTTAAGCAACGATTAAATTCGAGTGGGTTTTGGAAAACGGCTCATGACAACGGCCGTGACTAATTATTAGATGTTCATGACAACGGCAACGAAAATAAAATTATCCTCATGCCATCGGCTGAGACAATGGAAAATGGCATGATGAGATGTGGAGGTTATCCCCTAATCAGAACTGTTTTAAATTGGTAATTTTAACTGTGTACATTTAGACTACCCGGTAACCGTTATCCTAAGATTGTGCCTAATCCTTTATCGTTATGGCGACTGGTATTCTCATCTTGTTGCCGTCGCATGATCCACAGTCGTCACTGGAGTCGATTGAACGGTGTGATGTATGGGATACCAAAGGGGTCGAAACTTTTACTTCTGATGCAGAAGAAAAAAATGCTCGAGCAGCATTTTTTTCTGCTGCAGCAGATAAAGTTTCGACCCCTTTGGTGCGCCTATGGTATACCAAAGGGGTCGAAACTTTAATGCACTCGCGTAGCATTTTTTTCTGCTGCAGCAGCAGTTAAAGTTTCGACCCTTTGGTATCCCATAGTGATGCGGCTCAATTTGTTTCCGCGTATCCTACGTGGTCGTTACACGAGTTAGAACGTCGTTATAGCGATATAAATAAAACATGCACCTGGCGCATCTGTGTCTCTGTATCTGTGCAACCGTCTTTGACAGATGACATTCATCGGCAATATCGCAAGAAGTAAATATAAACAAAGTGAAAATGAAGCTGCACCAGCATGAGTGAAACTTTATCATACCATTTATGGCAAGGAACCAATTGTCAAACAGTGTACCACAAAGTAAGTGAGCCTCGCTCTGTGAAAACCGGGCTTAATGCATGTGCAGTCCGCACACGGGACGACACTTTCCGCTTTTATTTTTTGTTTTTTTGGTCTAAATAAGTCCATCCATTGTGTTTTAAATTATCAAATCAAATTTACAAATCTTATTTAATATACATGCAACAGAAAACTCTAAGAGTGTATACGAAAAATGTTGTGTTAAATGGGGAATTATGAATATTTGGCAGTCTCATGAATTTCCGAATTGCACTTGGCTCATTCAAAGTATGAAACAAAAACTATCAGATCTGTTTATCAACGAATGATACTCAGATATAAACAAATTATAGTAAATGCAGTAATCATAGATTGTTTAAAATTACATTTGGGTTCGAATCTTAATGGTTACAACTCCAGATAAATTTCTAAAATGCATGATACAAATTTGTGCAAGAAATAACAGGTTACCTGTCGAAAGTGGAAGTTGACATGGAATATAATTGAACAAAAGACTAGTTATGGAACTTCAACAACCATATGTGCGATGAATTCCATTGTTTACTTGAATGTGTACTTGAATGTGGTGCCCTTAAGAATCTAAGAAAACGCTTTTATTGATTAAAAATAATACACGAGACCGAATATGATCAAATTTAAATCTCTTGTTATATCCATCGATTCTGATAATAAAATTATGTACATGAAACTATGTATGTGATTTAAAGAAATATTGAAACAGTTGTAATGTATAACATGTTCTTCGTGTTTGTGTCTCTATTTATTTTAATATTGTCTGTTTTTCCCATATGCTCAATTTCAAATATTGTTCGGATGCATTTTATAACTTGTAAAAAAAAATCTCTCCCTTTAAACAAATAAAAGGGTTTGCTGTATGATATGTAGACCCTTCAATTATGTATTTTGTGTATTTTTGTTCATGTTGTCGTGTTATGCATGAAAAGAGTTTAAAATATACAAACTTGGTTCAAATATGTTTTTATAAAAGCGCACGTAAGTTTTTATTTGTTATTTTAAACGAGTAGGTGATGATGTTTGTGATTTTGGATGAATGGCAATACATGTAGACGTATCTCGGAATGAATTCGGAATAAACCCCACTTATGGGCTGGTACAAACAAAGCTAAGCCATTGTTAATCCTAACAAAATCACATACCATATAAACAAGCATTATCATCCCCCATTGCTGGATGATACGGACCAGAGTTTGATTTCCGAGGGTTTTTCCAAATTCTAGCGCAATCCAGGATAAGTCTTTTAATCATTTTACAAAAGCTTCGGAGAGGGGTTAATCTTTAAGTGGTTATCCCGGATCCTTCTAATGTGACCGAAATAACGTATATAATGTTTCAGTCATATCGCGGCGGCCAGTTAGATGTGGTGCTCATACAATAATCACGAACACATGTCTTTTTGTATCAATAAATTTATTTAAATTATTTTTATAATATTGATATTAAACGATTACCGATTACAAAGGATAACATAAAACAAATAAATATTTCTCCCTTAGTCTACAAGAGAAAATTGCGCAGTAAGCAATTAAGAAGCTTACAAAGGAAACAAGGTTACTCATATTTTTATTTTTTTTAATAAAAAAAAAAAACAACAGAAAAGACTTTCTAGCCAGATCAATGATCTGCATAACACAAGTAATCAGTCTAGTGGACCCCACAATGATCTACATAACACAAGTAATCAGTCTAGTGGACCCCACAATTCTTTATTAAGTACATGTACACCCGAATATAAGTCAAAGTTCTTGAACATTCTATAAACCAGATATGTTTTTCACGACCATAAGAACGTGTCCAGCAAATAGGGAAACGTCAGGTTGTTGTTCCAAGAAATCCAAGCCGCTAATTGATCGTGTTCTGGTATTGTTAAAGGTGAAACTTTTATTGTTATTTTATATGTCCTACCCTTTAAATATTTACTTGTTACTTGTATAATTGTATTTAGGACAACCATTTATAGATAGAGCTGCTCTTCGCTTGACTGGAATTTTTTTTCTTACAATGGTCACACTATACTATTTTTAAGTTTATAGCATTAATCCGTATATACATGTAAATAATTATGCAAAATTTATTATTAAAACGATGATTGATATATTTTATGAAACGTAAATTTAGAAAGTATAGTAAAATTAATAACTAAATACATGTGTATTTGCAAATAAATTGATATCGTTAATATTGTCATTTACTAATGTATTCAGGAATTTATATTAAAAAAAATATGAGTCGCGTTCTGAGAAAACTGGGCAAAATGCTTGTGCGTAAATTGTCATCCCAGATTAGCCTGTGCAGTCCGCACAGGCTAATCAGGGACGACAATTTCCGCTTTTATGGATTTTTTTTTTTCGTTTAAATGATTCTCTTCTTGGCGAAAATCCAGTTTAGGCGGAAAGTGTCGTCCCGGATTAGCCTCTGCGGACTGCACAGGCTAATCTGGGATGACACTTTACGCACAAGCATTTTGCCCAGTTTTCTCAGAACACGCCACAATTTATATACGTATTGTGTAACATATTATTGAGAGCGTAATCTGGAATTGTTTCAGATAAATACAAATTATCAGCCTTATACTGTCTTAGTTATTCTAAGCTCTCATATGACAATAAATGCATTTAAGTAGTTACGCTTGCTTAACACTTGAAATGAACCTACGAACAATCGCACACGTTTCTCGAATGATACCGGATGTAATTTAGTTATAGTAAGGTAGTAAAGACTGCCACAATACAAAGCCTTACCTATCAGCATACTTCCTGGATACGCTGGTTTACACCTAATAGTCTTACTCCGGATAGGGATAGATTTTGGAAGACCCAACTTATATGTGAGACAAAGCTGGCACATTTAAAATCCTTTCAAAATACAATGCCGACTCTGACGATATTATTTGAATGCAACTGCTTAGTATCATGGATGGATAAGGTCAGCGTTGTTTGTACCTACGACTTTTTTCTTATGTTTTTGACAACTGCTCTATTTGAATGAGAAGTAGAGGAATAAATGGTCGTATAAATATAGCTTACAAACCAAGCCCACACAATTATGATATGTGGCCGGCCGGTAATTGGACGATTGTGTTGTGTTCTGATAAAACTGGACAAAATGCATGTGCGTAAAGTGTCATCCCAGATTAGCCTGTGCAGTCCGCACAGGCCAATCCGGGACGACACTTTCCGCCTAAATTGGATGTTCGCTAAGAAGAGACTTCATTTAAACGAAAAATGTCATAAAAGCGGAAAGTGTCGTCCCTGATTAGCCCGTGCGGACTTCACAGGCTAATCTGGGACGACACTTTACGCACATGCATTATGCCCAGTTTTCTTAGAACACGACACGATTATTGTCAAAACGGTAACGATGCTGTACCTAAGGGCAACTGTAGGACCCCACAATCACAAGCAAAAGTTGTGAAGAGAAAATACTTTTTTATCATCATAAAAAGGGAAAAAGCGTTAACTTTTCATTGGGATTTTTTTCATGCCCAATGACGCAGATAAAATCAGTTTGCAGCCATGCCTACGTTCATGCTGACAAACTACACTTACTTGGTAAACAAACATTTTATTTCACGTTCAGAAAATCTTAAGATACTGTAATAGTTGATATGTACATATTTCTACATAACACACATGTATGTGTTGAATACGACTACTCAATGCGAAAAAAGGACGCTTTTCAGTACCCAACGAAACAAGACGATTACAAACCTATCCTATCGCAGTAATGTGATGTTGTGGTTGAGGGCGACAACCGACAATCAATGCGACACTTCCCATATTCAGAAAATAATAATCATATTACATTACATAATGCTCTCTTTCACTCTCATACTTAGTTCAACCTGAAAACGGATATTGATTCGCTCTGGAAACTACTGAAATACTAAGAGCAAGCGTACTCGGTAGAGGACACCAGTGCTATTGTCGTCTTGAATATTAAAGGGACTTGTTCACATATTTTGGCATGTATTGAAGTTTGTCATTTTAATGCTCTAAATTGATACAAATAAACATCAGAACTAAAGAGCTACAATATAAAAACAAGAATTACAACAAAAAAAATATAAAAAAAAGGGAAAAAAAGTTAACCACACCAGGGCTCGAACCACTGATCCATGGAGTAAAAACCAACCGCCGAAACCACTCAGCCATCCGTCGTCACGTGTGTATGTGTGTAATGCAGAGTTTATATTCGGGTCGTCGTTGAGTCTTTACGACTACATTATGTGCGGACCTGACCATCCGTCTCACATGGGTTGCAATTTATTTTATACTTTGTATAACTATCCACGTGTTGTTACAAAATATAACGATAGCACAAGAAAATAGTACATTGTTACTTTATTTCTTGAATCTGTGACAAAAAGTTGAAAAATTCCCATTTTGATAAACTGTGAACAAGTCCCTTTAACAGCGAGCGTCCTTGGTAGAGGACACCAATTCTATTGTCGTCTTGACCTGTCGTCCGCTACTCTGCTACCTTCTGCGTCAAATACGAGCACAACAGTTATCGACAAACAAAAAACATTAGTCACCGACACATTCAGCACGGCGTCATGGCAACTAACAAGTAGGATTAGTCTCTTCTCGAACATCCAGTAGTATACATTATTGATAAATAAGTCGTCTTCTAAGAAGGTGTTCAGAATTCTGTCCGATTCGCACAAAGAGTTTCTGATAGCTACACGTATGTTATTTTTATTTATAAATATTAATTTGTTTACATATTTGTTTATATAATTGTTTATATATTTGTGTATATATTTGTTTATATATTTCTTTATATATTTCTTTATATATTTCTTTATGTGTTTCTTTCTATATTTCTTTACTTATTTATTTAAAATCATTATCATAATATTAATCTTCATTTTAACATCATCATCTTCGCTTTCTTCCCTGTTTTCATTATCATCATTATTATCACCACCGCCGCCGTCACCACCACCATCATCATCATAATCATTGTTCTTTTGTTTGCTATTTTGGTTATTTGTTTAATTTTATTTTTTATCATCATTTTTATTACTATATATTATCACCATCATCGGTATTAATTGTAATATTATTAGCCCAGTAAGATTAGCCATTTTGTTTAAATGACGCAATTTCATTATTTACATATATGTGTCGCGTTCTGAGAAAACTGGACTAAATGCATGTGCGTAAAGTGTCATCCCAAATAAGCCTGTGCGGTACGCACAGGCTAATCAGGGACGACACTTTCCGCCTAAATTGGATTTTTGCTAAGAAGAGACTTCATTTAAACGAAAAATGTCATAAAAGCGTAAAATGTCGTCCCTGATAAGCCTTTGCGGACTGCACACGCTAATCTTGGACGACACTTTACGCACATGCATTATGCCCAGTTTTCTCAGAACACGACACATATGCGTAATATTATAGTTTGCGTAAATGTTACAGTGATTGAATTCATAAATAGGAATCTGGTCATAGTTTCGTAACTTCGTAAAAAAGTTTTATTAACAAAACATCCAGAAGGCCAAAAGCCCAAGTGGACAAAATAAGCGTACAGTGTTTACAAAGTAAATTGTTCTTGACTATACAAAGTAATAATACGTTTCATTGCTCCAATATATATGTGTATTATTTAATATTTATATAAATAACTGTCGATAGTTTATCTATAATGAAATATGTGTAATAACGTCAAATTATGATAAAGCTAATTAATAACATAATATAGCAACTTTAAAAGAGTTTACATGACAGGGCAACATATGAAAACTTCTTATAATAATTATACTTTGTACTTAGTCCTATTAACAACAGTCATTTCATGAGGCACATGCTGTTGATACTAGTATACATAACCGGTATGCTGATGATTAAAAATAATAGCACAATAGTTAAAGTAATAAAATTGTTTTCGTATATTCAACTATTTTACAGTTAACTCTACTAAAATACATGTCAATAATGGCTCATGCATGTAACAAAAGCATTAGCCCTTGCTTGCTACCTATATGAAACGAAAATATTGGCAGACCAAAGGCTCTGGTCGTATATGAATGCATAAATGTTACAGTGATCGAATAATTTGTCTTGTGTAATATGACCGTATATGTATAAATGTTAAACTGATAGTAGATAATTTCAATAATATCATGCATAAATAGTAAACCGAATAACCCATACTGAACGGAGAAATCGTTTGTGTTTTTGTGAGTTCGTTTAGGTATTGACCCATTATCGTATAATATCAAAGTCCGATCTATTTTGGAATCAGGCAAGTAATTGAGTTTTTAATTAACATGTAGGGGGAAGCCTTGATTAACAAGGTTTCACATTTATTACACGAAGACTTAACAAAACGTTAGCAACTGATGTTATCATTGCGGTAATTCGTCGTTTTATATATTAAAACCACGACAAAGCCAGTATAATCGTGGCCAGGCAGTATTTTCACCAATCTATTACACGTAGTTAAATTGGTGACTACACATAAAAAATCATATATGATTCTTTATGTGTCATAAACTTATTGTTAAAAACTGTCTTTCGCGGAAACTTTACAGTACTTGGAGGTGGGTAGCCTTGGCAACAAACGTTTCAGTGTTCAAATTGTTATTTGATTGGCCATTTAATTTCTAAATGGTTTCATGTTCAAAGTCACAAATATCAACATTTTTGTCAACTATATTGTATGTTTAAATGTAAAAATTTCATTAAAAACTATGAACAACTTTGGTGTGCACCAGAAAATACACCTGAAGTTAAACAAGACATTTAAAAAAAACATATTCGACGTCTCTTATAATAATAATGCACACCAAGCATGTTAACTGAGTTCGAGCATACAAATAAAAAAAAAACATCAATACTCGGTAAATTCAATTCACATTATATAATAAACTGAAATTTAGAATGATCGCAGTTATTCACGACAATGAGTACGATGTACACGACTTTAATGACTGTGTTCGCAAAAATAAGTTTACTACAGTATTTCTAATGGAAGAACGTCTTAATAAGTAAGATACTTATATCGAATCAATGGAATTTATCATACATCTTCGGCGTGACCCTATATTGACCTGCAGAAACCGAGCGATTGATTGTTCGTATGCTTTCAGTAAACATCAATAGAATATCCCTCTCTGAGGATTGTATAGGTCACTTATAACAAAGGTTAACGCTATACACTACAAAACAACATCTAACGTTTCGAATGTGTTAATTTATTTAGAATAAAATAACAGATTTACAGGAAACTAATTATCGGTAATTCTTCTATGCGCATATTGTATTCTCGAAGCAGCTGAATCAAGTATTCTGCTTCTATGCTATTTTTCTGAGATACTGTCCCTGCCTGGAGCCGTTGATTGCTTAAACTAGTTGTTATGTAAATGTCTTACCAAAGCGCTTTGCAGAGCTGCTATGTATGGTAATTCCCTCGCTTTTTTCTTTTCTAAATGCCAACTTCGTGCAAAGTAAAGGCTGCTTAGTTAAAGGATCTGGAAATAATATTAAATTACACAGTTTCCCAACGTTCATGAATTCTTTAACCTGCAATTCCTGCAAAAAGAAAACGACATACCATCAGAGCTTTTTTACTTTGTTTGCAAAAATAGAGGCCTCGACTAAAATTTTACAGATCGATCGAATAAAAAAATAATACAACAACAACTCCGGTCCTTACTGAATGCAGCCTTATGCGACGAAAGGCGGCATAATCTTCGGGGGGGG